>WEIV01005639.1:40576-452077 GCA_013390005.1 Calyptomena viridis | reverse complement strand
GCCGGGGCTGCTCCTGCTGCCCTTCTCCCCAGGGCCGAGGGGGAGATCGGGCGCGGAGCAGCTCCCCACGGCCAGACCAGGGACGCGGAGCCGGGAACCCCGCCGGCCACCTTGCCCGTGTCCTCCTCCCGCCTCATGGGGGATCCCCACTTCGGGGTCTCCCGGCCGCCTGCGGGGTGCGCCCGAGCCGAAGCATCCCCGGGGAGCCCCTGCGGCCGTCGCTGCAACTGTTGCCTGCGGGAAGCCCCGGTACTCCGGGGGAAGAGCCGGTGCCGCGGGCAGCAGCGTCCCCCCGGGGGCAGGGGTCTTTCCGCCCGGGTCACCACAGCGCCGCACAGAGCGCTCGGGGCGGGGGAGGCCTCTCACCCACCACCCCAAATAACCCCGGAGGCTCCGAGTCTTGGTTTGAGGGCTGTGGTACAGCCGCTCCCCAGCTCTGCTCCCTCCGCCCCCCCAATCCCTTCTGCATTCCCACGCCGGCAGTTGGGACCTACCTCCCCCCACCCGCGCTCCTTCAGCGGCTATTTCTGTTCTCGCCAAACGCGCCGCAAAGGATCTTTAATTAAAGAAAATTAGTGGAGGAGGGCGGGGGGGGTATCCCTGCTCCGCAGGGTAGGGGGGCCGGTCCCCGGGACCTCGCCGGATGCGGTGCCGTCGCGCTGAAGGCTCGGGGGAGTGGAGGGGCAGGTGCCCGTCTGCGAGTTTGAGCCTCTTTAGCCTGATTTTTTAAAAGAAAAGGCGGGGGGGGAAAGCGAACACACGACGACGCGAGAACGTGTTCCTGCCCGGAGGGTGTGTTGCAGTTTTAATTATAATGACAGGTGTTGTAAAGTTCCGTCTCGGTTCCCGAATGCAGGCAGAGCACGGGATACCGGTGCACTCGCCCGTCGGACCGGGAACTCGCCCGTCGGTCTGGGGTACTCGCCCGTTGGACTGGGGCGCTAGTCGGCGGCGCCGGTGTTAAACCGCCGCCGGAGTTGCCAAAGAATTTTCTTGGTTGCCTTTTGAATGAGGCTCAGCCGAGGCAGGGATCCTCGGGGCGGCAAGTGGGCGATGCGTGGTACCCGGGGATGCCAGGGCAGTGGAGGGCAGCCCCACTTCCCTGGGCACGACCCCTGCAACCAGCCCAAACCCCCTCCATTCTCCAGCCTCCGTCCCCCTCCATGTCGAGCGGGGCTGCTCCTCCCGTGCAGGGTGGGACCAGACGTGCAGCCCGCGTCCCGGAGCTGCGGTGATGCTGGCCCGTCGGGGTGCCCCCGTCACATTCCCTTTCCTCCTCCAGCTCCCCCTGGGCAGCAACCTCCTCATCCCTGCCTTCCCGGGCCGGGCAGCCCGGGGGACTTGCGGTGCTGCCCACGTCCAGGCTGTTATTTACAGCCCCGGGAAAGCCCCGCGGAGGGAGGGGTAGAGGGGGACCGGCATCACCAGGCTCCTCAGGGGCAGAGCCGCCGTTCCCGCCTCCCCGGCCGAGGACTCGCCTCCTCCTGTCATCTCCGCGCGTTCCGCCGCCGGTCCGCGCTGGATTAAATATTTAGAAGTTTGCAGCGGTGAATAAAGCGTTCGTTAATAAAAATTGATGGCACCGATGCGAAGGGGGTGGCACCGGCGGTGGAAACGGCGCGGCTCAGCGGGAGCGGGCGGGGCGCTCCGGGGAGGGTTTTTAAGGGGTTTCACCCCGAGTTGAAGGTTTGTTGCTCCGAAGGCTCTGGCAGTGCCCAAGACCGGGAGCTGCTCTTTACGTTTTCGACGGTGTCTTTAAAGGAAAAAAGCGGATTTTTCCGCCCTGCCTCGCTGGAAAAAAAGCAACCCCGTGCTTGTGCAGAGACGAGGCAATCTGCACGAGTTTAGCACCTAAAATACCCACCTCAGCACCTTACGGCTGTGCTGCCTGACACCTTGCTGGGCTCATAGCCCCCCAGACGCCCCAGACTGCCCCGACAGCAGCGGGCAGCGGAGTCCTATCAGTGGGGGCCGGGAGCGTGTCCAAGTACAGTACTGGGTAGTGAGGGGACTTCTGTCCTGGGGAAGGCTGGACCAGGGATGAAATTTGCCCAGCGACCCGGAGGAGTGAGTGGCCCTCGGGAAGCCTCCCCGGGGCTGGGGGGCGGGGGGGAGGACACGGGACCGGCCGGCAGGACGGTGGCTGGTGGCTGGGGAGCCTTGATCCCCAAAGTCGGCTTCAGCCGCCCCGCTCCGAGCTTGAGCCAGCGCTTCTGTCAGCAGCGTGGATGGGGCAGCGCTCGGTGGAACGGGATGCGGTCCTGGCGCGGTTGCGGAGGCAGCGGGAGTGGGGGAGGAAGGATGAGCTGGGATGGGATAGAGCGGGCGAGCAGAGAGGAAGAGGAAGGCCGAGGGTTGCTCGCGGACGGGTCGGGGGTATGGGCCCATCCGCGCCCTCTCCGCAGCAGCCGCTGCTCGGTGGGAACCAGCCGCGATGGGCAGAGGGAAAAGCCCTGGAGGCGACCGGACGCCCCGGTGACGGGCGCCAGAGACGGTCTATACCCCCTAGGGTGGGTCGGTGCCGTGCCCACGACCGCCCACCCCCCTCGCTCCGCGCTGGGGGACGCTCCCCCGGGCCGGCGCTGCCCACGCGTGTCCCAGCCCGGCCGCCCCTCCGGGCTGGGGCAGCGCCGCTCTGTGACAGCAGAAAGTGGCTGGAAAGGGGCGAGGCGTCACACGCTCTGCCTCCGGGAGGCAGGGAAAGGCTGAGGGACCGATGGGAAGGCATGAATGAATGAATCTCCATAAAGAGCCCCAAGCAGCAGGGAGAGGGAGAGAGGAGGAGGAGGAGGAAGGAAGAGAGGAGGAAGAGCCGGAGCAGGGCAGGCAGCAGCAGACGTGACGCCGGCAGGTAAGGGGATGCCAGTGCCGCACGGCCCCGCGGTGTCCGGGATGGCAGGTTGGGGGGCGCAGCCCAAGGGGGACAGCAGCTACGGGGACCCCGCACAGTTTTGAGGTATTTTTTTAGGCGACATGTTTCCCTCCTGCCTCCTTGCAAAATGTGGGATTCCCCAAACTTCCTAGGACTCCTTTCCTTCCCCGGTACCCCCGCGTCTCGCTGGCTGCCAGAGGGGCTCCAGGATGAGCCCGGCGGCGGGTCCAGCTGGTCCCGGTAGGGACCAGCACCGGCGGGCGGACCTGCCCCGCATCGGGGCAGCCTCGAACCGGGCCAGCCCGCCCGGTGGTAACGCAACTCGGCCTGGCGTCTAGAGTTACCCTGCCGGGGGTATCCAGCTTCCACTGGGTTCAGTGGGGAGCTCCTCTCCGCCTGGTCTCCGTCCCCCTTCATTGCTCCGTTCCTGCCGCGGTTACATAAGGCAGAGAAGCCCGTAGCCAGCGCTGACGTGGGCCGGATCATCAGGATCGCACCCAGGGATGCCCAGAGCTCAGCCCAGCCGTGTCTGGCTGCTCCCCGTCTTTTGCTGCCTCTGTCCCTTTGACCGGACTGAGCCATCCACTGCCTGCCCCTGTCTGCTTCGGGGACTGTGCTGGGGGTCACGCAGGCGGGTTCTGGGGGGCACAGGAACACTGACACACACACCTCCCCAGCCCTGCCGCCTGCGCTTGGCTCTCTCGTATAGCTGCCCCGCGCTATCGCCGCTGAAATGCGCTTAGCCCTTGGTGCAGACACCGTCCGATGGAGCAGCCTGGCTCCCGCAGACTGGCCCGTGCCAAAGCGATGCACACTGGAAGTGTTTGCACACAAACACAGCGCTGTAGGTAGCACACGGGTCACGCTCTCGCACACACGTGGGCTGGTGCACGCCAGAAGCTGGTGCATGCCGTGGGCTAGCGCTCGCCAGTGCTGGCACGGGGGTGGTGGGTGCTCTCCTCGTGTCGGACGGGGCCGGCTCCCAGCCCAGGCTGGCGCCGGGAACTCTGCTGGGAACGCTGCAGGCCTGGCAGGGCAATCCTGGCTGGCTGCGGTGGGCAGCTCTGCGGCTGCCCGCAGCTTTCCCCTCCCTGACTGAGGTGCTCCGAGCAGGGATCAATAATGCCTTTCTGATTGGCTTCAATTCCCCATTCAAAGTAGTCACTGCATTGGGACTTGATTTTTCTCCCCTTTGACTCCCGGCCAGATTAGATTGTGAATTTGGCTGATTTCAAGCAACTGGGGGAGGGAAGAGTCATACAGCGTGCGAGAGAGAACTGAAATATCCTACAGGATCCCCTGGAGGGGAAAGAAATCAGGTCTAGATAAGAGCTTGTTCTCCCTGTCTTGCTAATGCTTTCCTGTTTGATGATCAGAAAACACAAGATCTAACCTCTCACCAGGATGCCTAACTGAAAGGTCAGGCTTTTGGCTTGTTCTAGGTGCAGCGTTTGTTATTGTGAGCTGTGGATTATTTATTTTGGTTCTCCCATCATATGCTAAATATAGGAGTGCACAATGAATGCAAACAGAAGGATGTGGTCAGTGTTTTGGATGTTTACGAGGTCGGGATGTAACTCTGAGGTCGGAGAAACTGCGCTGGGGACAAGACACGGACAGGGTCCATGCCCTAGAAAACCCAGGCTGTCCCGTCTGTTTGTCAAGTCTCAGCCCCATCCTTGGGCAATTTTTTCTGATACTTATTTCCCCACACATCTGCTGGAGACAAGTGAAGGTTTTATCAGTGAAGTCCTGCGTTCCAGAGGGACATAGAAAGCAGCAGCCGGGCACATCCCAGCCGAGCTGGTCTGGGTGGAGTTTCCCTGCCGACTGCTCCAAGGCCGGGATTTCATGCTGAGAAAAGCCACAGCAGCGCAGCATCGCCCGCAGCATCCCAGCTGCTGGCACTTGGCTGTGAATTGGTGTTAGCTCCAGGTGTAGCAAAAGCCTGGGATTACATGGTTTCTCAGCAATGGGCACTGGGAAGCAGATGGAGTTGAGAAGGAGCTGCTTCAGAGTAGTGAGGAGCATCAGGAGGACAGGATGTGGGGCTGGGGGGTTGCTGCAGGTAGGCTGTGCTGTTCTGAGCTGTGCTGGGGCAGTGGGGAGGCAGCTGGTGGAGTCACCAGCAAGGGTGGAGGAGAGAAGCTACTGCAAGAGTTGTATGAGGGTATGAGCAGGGAGCACAGCCTTGGGCAGTGTTTAGCAGGATCTGCAGATTTTCTTGGTGTTACAAACTCAGAGCTTGGGGAGGGTTTGAGTGAGCCTGATGGCAAGGCAGCACTAGGGCTGAGTGTCTGCATGTGGGGAGGTGGAGGTGTGATGATCAGCAGCACACTGAGCCCCAGGGAGACTGATGGGGAGGACAGCAACTGTGTGGGGCTTGGTGGGACAGCTGTGGAGCAGGCATGGCCCAAACTGCACGTGAGGAAAAGGGCAGAGCTGTGAAAGCAGAAGGGCTGTGAGGACCTTGGGGTGAAGGGGCTGGAGTGGAGACCCTCAGCCTTGGTCCCGTGCCCCTTAAACCTCCAGCAAAGTGGTGACGGGAGCTCCGTTGTGGAGAAGGAGGAGGAAGAGTATGGAATGATACACGTGGTGTAGTTTGCTGGAGTGGTGAGTGTGTGTACCTAGCACAAGGGTCATCTAAGTCCCTGAGACATCCCTGTAATAGAAATTAATAATAATAAATATCAAAAAAAGGAGCTGTGAGAGTTAGCTCCAGGTGAGGGGGACTTGGAGCCTCCCTGCACCATGAGGAGCTGGGACAGGAGTGTCTGGGGAGGTGGCACTGAGGGTACAGGCAGATACAAGCCTGGGTAAGAGAGCTGGAGGGACACCCTGAGAGGCTGAGGAGCTGGAGATGAGAGTTGGAGGGGTTATGGCAGTAGCCTAAGAGAAAGCTGCATACCTTTTTAAACACACCTGAACAAACAACAACAACAACAAAAAAAACCCTTATCGATGAGGGAAGACTTAAATCTGTCATTTGGGCTTGGCCTCTGTACCACCTGGCACAGATCTCCATGCAATGTAAGGTTCAAGGTACAATTCAAGATGACCTAAAGGCCGGAGAACCACTGCTCATGAGGAAAGGCCTCTGCAGATGGAATTGTGGTCAGCTGCCTCAAGGAACAGAGCATCTCACATTGCTGCCCTGGGAGCCTGAGCTCGTTGTCCTCCCTGGGGACTGGTGTGGGAGAAGTGGGGTCCCAGACCTGTGATCCCTGTTCCTGCTGGGTGGGATCCTGCCCAGCTTGGGGACCAAACCATCAGGCATTTGTGCAAAAACACATGTTGTATGCATTCAGGGCTCTCAGAAAAGCCAAATGACCACAACTCTGCTGGCTTCCCCCGCCCTTCTCTCCTTTGTGCTTAGAGGGAACCAGTGGGAAAATCTCCAAGATCTGTTTTTTCTCCTTTCCCATTTCAAGATTTCTTTATGAGCTGGACAAGGGCAATCTCTGAAGCTCATTTGTAGTTTTAAATCTGCAGGAATAAGTATATGGAAATGTATGTTTTACTGTATCAGCTACCAGCTTTTAGCTTTATTACAGTAAGTGCAGAGTTTTTGTGGGCCAAACTCATTCACTGGATTTAATGGAGTTAAACTGCAGGCAGATTTGGCTACTTGTTTGTATATATCTTTGTAAAATGGACAGGCAGAGATAATAAAATTTTATACTCTCTATGGCATCTTTTAGGGAAAAGTCTTCCAATATGTTTTATAAACAGCATGCAGATTTTGCTACAGTGTATGCTCATATCTAAGTACAAGGCACTTTAGTGCTGCTTCTTTTTTTCCCTTTCCTAGAGCTATATGTATGCATATGAACTTGGATTTGCCTGCATTATTTTCTTGTGCTGCTTCCCTTACAAGTGTCTTCGGCAGTTTTAAACAATTTCACTGCGTTTCTTTCTTTCTTCTTGGTATATTTGTGTCCTAGAAATGGTAGAAGGAACCCTAACCCTTGCTGAGAAGGTCTCAGAAGGAGGGAAGAAAAATGTATGTAAAGCCTCTTGCTAAATACCCAAAGCACTCCTAAACCATCCCAGCTGCAAATGCACTGTCTCAGGACCTTTCACAGGTACAAACATCTGCTGTGATACCTTTGAGGGGCTGACTTTTTTCCTCCCTTTTCCCTGGGATACTGTTTTCCTCTATTTTCACAATGTGATGAGAGCGGTTTCTTGACCTGTTCTGGGCCAGGCTTACATCCTGGCCTTTCCCAGTGTAATGTGGAGCAAATTGACACTTGAAGCTGTAGAAAATATATGTTTCTAGGAGATGGGTTAATTTTCTAACGAGATGTTTGATGTTTTTCCTGGCTCTAAACAAATTAGACCCAGATCTGTGGCTACAGGGCATTGGGAGGGAAATTGATTGATGAGCTGAGCTAATTTATCACATTTATTTATGACTTATCAAATGGCCATCACCGCCCCATATGGAGCACTTGGGCATGTAGAATTGAGGGGAGAGCATATCAATACACAGGACAAATGCAAAGTAATGGTCAGTGACAAGGACGTAAATAAATCTGCAGATTGTGGTGGCATTAAAATAAACTGTGGGTAGTGAGGTATGAGAGAGATGTGGTGTCAAAGGAACCCTATAATGTATTTATAGCCCCACTCAGGATCTGCTGGGGTTTCTAAATAATGCATTAATTCAATTACACATTCTTAATTAGTGTTTGCTCAAATTGGAGCAACATCATTAATTTACTGCCTCATATTTTTACTTTGCCAGTGTGGTGGGTTTCATTTTTTGACTCTTCCCCCTCTCTGCTTTGTGAGACTCAAAACACTCAGCTGTGATGCTCATGCCACAACCTGCAGCTTCTTTGAGAATGCCAGTTTTCCATATTAGGATTTTTTTTGTTTGTTTTTACACTGACAGGCTGCACAGTCCTGATCTGACCCCGTCATTAGAGGAAGAGGGAGAAAAAGAGCCCAGATGTGAAGTAGCTCGTCTGAAATGTTGAGCAGCATCCATTCTTGGTAGAGCAGGATGATCAGCAGCATGCTGGGGCAGGATTAGGCCTTTTGGGCTCCCCCAAACAGGGGGATATTTGTCTACAGTTGATTTTTTTCCTCTCTGGAAACTCATGGTACTTGCAGGGATGGGTGCTCCCTGTTCCTCTGGGGTGACAGTGACACACAGGGCTGCTCCTCCCTGCTGCTGGCACCTAGAGCTATGCAGGGATGGGGAGGCACAGGGTGCTGTGTGTCATCCCACGGGAAAGGTTGAGGAATAACACCTTTGGTGCTGTGCCCTTTATTGCTTTGTCTGGAGAGAAGGTGTGTTCCTGAGAGTCGCTCCCAGACGTTTGTTCTTCAGCTCCTCCTGGAAGGCAGAGCAGGGTGGATGCTGGTGGCCAGGACTCTGGTCCTCAGCACAAGCCAGGTCTGTGGTTATCACTTACTTGAAACAAATGTTTTAGCTGGTTTATCCAAGTTATAGGAGGATAACATATCAGGGAGACCAACGCAAGCCAAGACTGCTCCCTCCAAGCCGTGCCTTCCAGGAGCAGATCAACGCTTGTCCCGACTTAGAGAGCACTTTGGGCTTTTCTACCCCCCCTCCCCGCTTCTTCCTTTTAATTTTTGTTCCTGGCTTTGCTTCTCTTCCCCACCCTCTGCCCACGCTCTCCTCTTGCTCGGAGGCGAGCGGAGCAGCCTCGAAAGCCCCATTCATCACCGCCCGCTCGCGAGGCACCGGCAGCCGCCGCCGCTCCATTGATTGACTGCGGCGGGGACTGAATTTAAAATCATTACGCTCCCGAGACAGCTTTTAAACATGAGCAAAATCAGGTCTGTAAGAAGCCTCGTGGCCAGGGAATCCCGTGTGGGTGCAGAGGAGACCTCAGTGCTCTGGACCTCGAAGGTGTCCCTGTGTGAGCCCGGGCCACTCCGTGCCAGTGAGATGGGAGTGGGCAGGCAGGTGCTGGCAGAGAATTGAGTAGGAATATTTCACTGTGGAAAATACTATTGTGTAAAGCCATCCATCTGCTGCTTGTCTAATGCTTTGCATGAATTAATGAGCTGATTGATTAGGAGAGCTTTGCAGCAGCCAGGTGAGGGAAATGATTCTTGTCCTCATGTTACAGGCGGGGGGAACTCGGAGGTGCAGAGGTTAAGGTAAAGGTTTCTAAGTTGGATTGGTGTTTTTTCTTTTAGTGAAGGCTTCAGTTAAGACATTTGTCTGTGTCTTGTTTTACTGATTGATCAATCTGATTTTTGGATGTGTTTTGACTCCAGGAGCAGTTGTTAGAGCTCGATATGGCTGTAACTCAGCCCTGGAGAGTCTCAGCTCAGGACCTTCCAGTGTATTTGTGGCAAAACAGCACATTCTGCTGCAGCTCTTGGCTGTGGTGTTTGTAACCAACAGTCTTTTCTCTTTCCACTGGAAAAGATAAACTCTCACCATGTCTTATGATACTGGCTGTCTAACACACCTTCCTCTCACCCCCCAGTTTTTTTACCCCTCCAGACTTTTTGTAAGCATCTCCCCCTTCCTCACAGTGTCTCTCCTGGCCACCTGCAGCTGGCACAGTCAGGTTACTGATGGCTTGATGCATGGAGCATCTCTCTCCTCCATGCTATGATGAGTGCAGCTTTTCAGGAACAGTGCATTGAGCAAATGTCACTCCACAGCCCCAAAAATCTATCAAAGGAAATGACAGCAGCTGTAAGCATTAATCATCCCATATCATCAAAATAAAGTTGTTGCAGTAGAGTATTGTCAAAGGATAAATGTCCTGACTTCAGCTCAGTGCTGGTTCCATTCATGCTGGTGGTTCACCAAGGTGTTCCAGCAGGAGATGGTAATTGTGTGGCCCAAGGGTTTATCCTGTGACATTAATTAACCCGTCACTCCCCAGGCTTGGCAACTGGCCAGTCTCATTACAAGGAAAAAGCCTGGGACACTTGAGAAGTTGAAGTAGTTTCTTTTCATCACTGTGCTGAAAAGTTTGTGCCTGGCCCTGCTTGAGTAAAAGCAGGGGCATTTCCCACTCACCCTTCTGATCATTTACTGGGAAAAAACCCCCCAAAACCCCAGTAAATTTGTTAAAGCAATGCCAAAAAGGCAATGATTAAAAAACGGTATTGAACATCTGATTTGTGATATAAAAATACCTGCTTCTGCTTTACTCCTGCCCAAGGATGTGGCTTGAAAATGAACCCCCTAACCCTTGTTCTGGTTCTGCCCCTGCTCAGGGCACAGCAGGTACAAAGGCTGTGAGCAAACATCAGGAGTGTGACAGACAGGGCATCCATCAGGGCCAGCAGGATGAGGGATGCTGATGTCACTGAGTTGATTGACTCGTGGGGATGGAGGGAGGAACTGCAGTAATGTCACTTCCACTTGCCCTCTCCTGGGGAAGATGGTGCTGAGTAGTGAATTGCAAGGTCTGGCGTGTGGCTCAAGGGGATGGAGAGCTGCTGGAAATCACTTTGTGTTTAAAATCTAAGAGTTCAAGTCTATCTCTTGTGTTTTATGGCACCATTCTCTGCTATCTGGGTTTGAGCTTTTTTCCATAGGAGCTGTGTGGCCCTGGCCTGTGCTAGGAACAGGCTGTGCTTTGCTAACTGTGCAGCAGAGCAGGACTCTGAGGTGGGAATGGGATGGAGCTGTGCCTCTGCCTGGCTCCACTGAGCAGGCAGGTGGGGCTGGAAATGCAGGTTGCACACAGGCTGGGTGGGGATGGACACCCCTCTGAGCCCATCTGGTGTTGCTCACCTGGTTTGGCTCATTTTTACCTTTTCCAGGGAAAAGCCAAAATCTGGGCTCAGGAATAAGGCGGCTGCTTCTGTAGAACATCTACTACAGAGGACTGAGAGGAAAACTTCAATAAATCAACATGTTTCACTATTTGTCCCAGATCACAAAGGAGCAGAAATAAGGCTGTGGAGTTTGTGTAACTGCTTCATGTGTAAAGAAGAAAAGGGGAAATAAATTTCTGGGATGGGATTCTTAAAACTCTGAAGAAACCATAGTCGTTTAGGTTGGAGAAGACCCTTAAGGACATAAAGTCCAGCTGTAATGCTTTAGAAGCAAAGTGGACATCATGACCCCATGAAAGTTCAGGGAAGTTTGTCTTGTTTACTATGGGGGTCAATTTGATAATCTTGACCTTCACTAATGGACTCGATCATCTCAAAGGTATTTTTTGCAATGTACATGATTCTATGATTCTGTAACAGTTTTGCAGAAAAGTCTTCTTCTGTATTAAAATCCTTTCCAGCTGTGAACTAGTTTGTAGGTTCTCTAAGTCCACATTTGCTTTAAGAAAAAGTCCTAAACTTTCTGCATGGCTTTTCCCCCCCTCTGTTAATAAAAAATTGCTAATTCATAATATGGTTTTTTTTTGGTCCATTCCAGTCCCTGTCTTTAGACAACAGCCATAAAATAGCATCATGTTGCATAGCCCTTAGGGCAACACACTCTTTTGCACTGGAACACTTCCTTTTGGTGGTGAACAGAGTAACATACTTCATTTTAATGAGGCTGGCTTGGGAATTAAGTGTGTGTCACTTATTGATCTTGCTTTTCTCCCCATTTATTTTGAAATGCTGTTGTCTTTATTTTCAGCAGGTAAAGTCTGAAGTGTTGTTGCAAATGTTGAGTTTCTTCTGTGGTTTAGATTATAACCACCCTCTCAGAGCCAGGGCTTGTGGGGTCCTTGGTGCTGGTGAGTTACAAGTAACCTGTACTTCTGCACACAGTGCATAAAGAGCCATCCATGGGGACCAGATGGAAATAACCTTCAAAGCTGGTCAGGTTTTCCATGAGCATCTGAGAGCCCTTATACCTGTCAGTGGGATCATGCCTGGAGAGCTGGCAGCTGCGTGGAGTGGATAAACCTGGAGGTGAAGTGATGTGCCCAGGGTTATCTGAGGTGTTGGTACTGGAACCTTGCTGAGACCAGGTCCTTCGACACCTGTTTCTGCACTAACCACAAGACTTATTTCCTTTCTTTGTCCTTAGTTTTGCAGCGCAAGGAAATTCTTGTTTAATTTTAAATGTTCTCCTGAATCTTGGTGACGGCAGATTGACGTAAGCGTGTGCTGGATCAGGGCCTGTTCTCTTATGCATATGGATGTGTACACAGCTGTAAGCGTTTTCCATCTTCAGGCTTCTCCAGTCCAAGGGACAGATCTTCCCTCCCTGCTGAATTTGTGTAGAATCACTGATTGTTTGGCTCAGTCATCGTCCATTGAGTTTGCTTATGAAGTTGAGGGGTGTGTGTGCAGCCTGTTGGGACACTTGGGAGCTGGGCATGGCAATGGGGGGAAAGCCTGAGTGTTGTGGTAGGATCTTCCCTGGACCACACAAGCTGGGAAAATTGTCTGAGCCTGGTGCTCTTGTAGGTTTTGGGTGGTGTCTCAGCACAGTGGCAGAGAATTACGTGTTGGCTGTGTCTTGCCTGCCAGATCTTGCCCAGGATCTTGCTTTTACTGCTGTCACCAGCAGATAAAATGTGGCAGCTGTTTTGGGGTGAGAGCAGCAGCTTCCAAAAAGGGTGACATGACCAAGCTGGGTCAGATGGCAAGGCAGGTTGTGTTCCTCTCAGCTGGGCAAATGCAGAAGGGAAAGTCCAGGCTCTTCATCCCTTTTTGTATGTGATATCCTCTCAGCCATGCTGCAGCCCAGATACTTTTTTAGGAAATTGGAAGGTGCTTCTTCATCTCTGTGCAACATCAGAGATTTCCAAGGGGTCCCCATCCATTTACCAGCATGGATTGCACCCATGAAGCTCTTGGATCATGCTGGATGCAGCCTGATGAAACTGCAGGGAGAATATTAAAACAAAAGCGGTGGACAGAGCAAGTCAGCTCAAGCCTGTTTGTGGTGATTCCATCTTATTTAAAAAGGTTAGCAAAGTATAAACCATTTAAATATTTCATCAGAGCCCTGAATGAGTTTGTACTACATGTACATGTGTGATGAATGAGTGGGGATGGCAGCAGGAGCACCAGTGAGGACCAGCCCTGCTCAGGCCCATGTGCATGTGGGGGAAGCAGCTCTGCTGGTTAAAGGGTTTTATTTAAACAGGGAGTTCATATTTTGCCCTTTAGTAGGTGAAAATTAGTCCTGTTGTAACAGGTTGGGTCTCACTATCTGGAGACAAGGGCCTCATCCTGCTCCTTGGTGCTTTCTGCCTGCTGGGTGCCTGGATGCTCAAAATAGCCCCGAATCAGAGCTGTGCCTGCCCAACTTTGTGGAGAGTCACGAGGTCACTGGTGTAACTGGGAGGAGAATTTGTCCTTCTAGCTTTAAAAATAGCTGTATTTTCTTTAATGGCATTTTCCTTGGGGCACCCAGGAGCTTGCAGGAGCCCAGTTGAGGTGCTAGTGAGCAGGAAGGGGTGCCAGGACACCCCAGTTAATCCCCTTTCTAAACCACCTTTGTCTCTAAAAATAGACCAAAACAAGCAAAACTCTGGGCTGCTTCTTCCTCCCGAATTTTTTAATTTTACTGGCTTCCTGTACTCAGGTTGATGGTGTTTCCTCTGTGGAAAATGCTCTCTGGTGTTGCTAAATAGGATTCTGTAATCTCCAGCAGTTGAAGTGTTTAGTTAGGGTCCAGGGGTGGGTGTTTTTTGATCCCAATTCTGTCCATCCTTACCAAAGCGTAAGGTTTCTAGCGATGAGCGATTTGGGGCTTATCTCTGGGAAGTGCCGTGAATGCCAGACCCATGCTTACACCAGGAGAGAAATGCATGAATTTTTCCACATCAGTAGGAGCTGAAGATTTTGCTAAAGGTGTCTCCAGCTGCAAGGAGCAAGATATGGCTCTGCTGAAGAGCTCCGAAGAGGCAGAACTGAGTAGAAAATTTAAATGTGGATTTAATGCCTCAGAAAGCCCTCTGTGAGGGAAGGTGCAGGTGCTGGCCAGCTCTTGGCCATGCAACAGGTAACTCAGGCTGATTGATAGAGATGCTGCTGAAACACAGGCACGGTGGCTTTAATCTGACTTGGGAGATGTTCATTAGAGAGCTCTGGGCTGGATGCTGCTGTGTTGTCTCAGGGCTGCAGCTCAGATCCCAGAGACTGATGCTCTGTCTCTGTGAGTGGCTCTCCGTGCACTGGTTGCATGGGGTCCTGCTGGCTCAGCTGCTTCTGTCTCCATTTTTATACATAAAATCTGCATTAAATGTCATCAAGGGCTGGGGTGTGGATGGACTTTAGACAGAATGACTGCAGCCAGGGCAGGGACTGTTGGGACACAGTTACCTTCCTAATTACAGCCTGTCTCAGTACATGCTGAAGGAAAAGCAATAAGTAAAATTGAGCCTCTGTTTGTTGTCCTTAAGGTCTCTCTGTTAGCTAATGAGGCAGATGGATGAACCTTTTGTTAGATGATGCTACCTAGCACTTTTGTAGAGTTGCAGGTAGTAACTTGGTTAAACCCCAGCTCTGGATTGACAAAGGACTGAGAACAGCACCTCCTTCTGCTGGTGATTTGATTTTGGCGTGGAGGCTGTGCTGGGTGTTCTGGTATGGAGGACAGGTCTGTGCCTTGGAGAGCTCTGCAAAGCAAACCCATGCTGGGAAGAAGCATCACCCCTGCAAGCACAGGGCTGAGAGCCATCTGTGCTCACCCAACCGTGGTTGTGGCCATGGTAAACATCTGCTCTGACCCCTCAGCACAGCAGTGTCCTGTTTGTGGGGTCCCCAATAGCCCTGTGTGCCCCCAGCCTTGCCCGCTGCTGGGTGCTCCCTGGGAGCATCACGTCACCTCTGCCCTCTGCCTTGCCCCCTCCTCACACCCCATGGAGCTGCCATGTGGTTTTGGTGCCCTGCACGTAGCTAATGTCAATTTGTAAGGCAATACTTTGGCATTACTTAGTGAAAACACAGACAGCATTGTACAGCTGGTAGCAACATTGATTGAAGTGATATTTAATCCAAGGAAAATACATGATACATAGTCTAGGATTCCTCGCTTATCCATCATATAATGCAGTTCATGGGGATTAAATATCCCTCCTGTAAAGTTGGTTGAGATCAGTGTTGTTATTTGTTTTGCAAATGATCCTGACAGGGATGCTGAGAGCTATTGATTACCAATGGTTCTTTAAAAATTACTATTATACTGCAAATTACGAACCTTGGGGGTATCCAGTTATATGATAATGGAAAGGCATTGGTGTGTAATGACATATGCATCATAACAAATTTGCTCTTCCTATATAATGGAGATTGAAAGGGACAAGATTTATGACCAACAGGATTAGCTGCCTGCCATGGTACCTCTAAGGTAACATGACTGAATTGTCTAGTTGTTCATCATGGCAAGAAGTACTGATGATTAGGAAAACAATTTAGAAAAAAAATGAAAAAAATTAAAGAAAAAAATGAAAAAAAAAGAAGAAAAAAAGTGCCCTTGTTCTGAGCAAAATCTCCTCTATCTTCTCACTTAAAATATGTAAACCACTCTTTTAATTCATAAATAGCTAAATCCATCCATCACTCTCCCAGGAGCATGCACAAAGCACTGCACAGGTGAAAGCCAAAGCTGCCAGTCCTAGTGGAACTCCTATGTTTCCCTGGAAAGCCTTCAGAGCTTCTGGCTGGGGCACTGTGATGGAAGTGCAAACAAGAGCCCCGAATCTGCTGGGAATTTCAATGTGTGTGTGCCCTTGAAGCCAGTGGAGGACACTCATATTGAGTTGTGTGCTCTCATTCTTGATGATGAACACATGATAACACAACTGCTTGTCTTCCAGGCTCTCCTGGTGTTTCCCAGCTCTGTAGCTGAGGACTGAATGCTTGATGTGTTTCAGAGAAGCCAAAGGGCCGTTTTGGCCTATGGTGGCTTGAGCAGTGTCATAGGAATCTTCCCCACTCTGGGGACTGGGCTGGGTGCTGTGACCTTGCCCTGCCATCCTGGGATGGCACAGAGGGCTGGTAGGAGGATTTTACACCTGGGCTGTGATGGGTAATGCATTCAGGAAGGTGTGTGGTGTGAAGGTTAACTCAGATGCTTTTTCCCATGGCTGTCCTGTGCTCTTGGCACGCTGCTGTAAATACCAAACACCACCAATGCAAACAAGCCTTTTCCTCATCGTGCTGCTGATCCACAGTGGAGCCCACAGACAGCAGTGCCTGAGTCTCTGCTTCAATGTTAACATGCTCAGCAGGAACTGGGAATGGAGAAGTACATGTCCAGGAGCCAGTGCCAGCAGAAGCACATGTAAAACAAAAGGAAAGGGAAAATAGTTTCCCTTTTTCCATCAGCACCAGCTCAGCAGTTGTGTATTGCACTGAGATTCACCAGGCTGCCAGTTTGGAGAAACACCCACACTCTCCCTGGAGTGCCCATGGATGGGAGACCTCCTCCATAGATACAGGTTTACTTTTGCCCTGTCCTCCCTTATTTCGTGGTGCTGCAGTAGGAACACTCGCACAGTAATTTCTTTAAAGAGATTTAGCACTTGATAACAGGTGAGGGAAGAAAGAGGTGTGTTGTTTGTTTAGGTATTATTCTATACAACTTCCAAAGATCCAGCTCCAGCCTCCCATGAATCCCACTAGCTCAGCTGGAAACGGGATGGAGGAAGCTTGAAACAGCAAAAGGGGACTCTGAGTTCACTCGCACTGGTGGTTGGTGGAGGCTGGGTGCATCCCTGAGCAGCACTGTGCTGTTACTCACCTCATCCAAAGGAATTATTTCCCCCTGTCTGAAGTGTAAGTAGTGCCCTGGGATGTGGCTGCCAGGCCTGGCTCCTTGATGGAGGCTGGGGATGGCTGAACGCCTTCCTCCCAGAGCAATGAGGAGCAAGAGCTCCTCGAGACAGCACTGTGGAAGCAATTTGCAATATGAACACCAGTGCAGAGTAAAATTCTCCTCCTTGTGGAAGTGCTGCCCCTTGACTTGCAATGAAGGAATTATTTATTGTGCCATTTCCTCAGCCCAAGTTCTCTGCAGGTCACTACGTGCTCGACTCTGTCTCGCTGTTCCTGCCTGTGCTGTGATTCAGGGGTAATTGGCAGCTACAGAGACGCTGTTTGTCATCAGGGAAGGGGCATGTGCACAGTGGGCTTTGGTTTTCCAATAAAAATGAAATCCCAGGGTTTTGTTAATGCTTCACATATGAGATTCTCTGCTTGTGGAGACAGAGAGCTTTCCAGAGGAATTGCAGTATCAAGATCGTGAAGAAGGATGAACCCAGGAAGGGAGATCACAAGGTGGGGCTCAGAAATGCTGGTGGTAGGGACCTCTGGGACTCTGCAGCACAGTTTGTGCCTTGAAGGCAGGACTTTTGCCAGTGGTGAATCAGGTTGGTGTGGACTTTGTCTAGACTAGTCTTAGAACGTCTTCCAGGATGGATGTAGGTGGTGGGTTGACTGCTCAGGTCTCTGCCTCCCTGGGGGAGCGGAGGGATTTGGAGGTCACGGGTTCCATCCTGTGACTGTGTGGACCCAGCACAAGATCCTCTGGCACTTAGAAAGGCAGGGGAGGACCTGAACTGGAGAAGTTGTAGGTGCTGGAGGTAAAGGCTGTTTCTGGCTGTTTGTTCATTGTCTTTATTGTGCCTAGCTGAAGCTGGGCCAGTGTACAGAACTGGACAGGATGTGCACAGATGTGAATGTGCTGGGGAACAAGGTTTCTCCCACCATTACTTTTGTAGGTGAACTAACCTGATGTCTCTGATCCAGACCCACCCAGGTGAGAGAGCTCTCTCGCAATAACTTTTTAAATAGCAAACACTTTACAGTGGTTCAGGGGAGCCTAGAGAAGGAGAAAAAGACCCCTTATTCCTTTCAGCTGCACTGGGTTAGGTGGACCTAAAAGTAGCAGATATGAATGCTACTGGCACTATCATTACCTTAACGCTTTGTGTCACAGCTGGAGTGGGACATTGTCACGTGTGGGTTTTGGGAGGTCTTTTGATCCAGCATTGTATCACATTTGATGACAAAAATCAGTGTAAAATGGCTGTGATTGGAGCTGTGTCCTTCAGCCCAATAACTGGCTGTGTAAATAAGTCACCACGTCAGTGTACACAGCAGCAAAGTAATGCATAATTCAGGAGGAACTTCTGAGTGGCACAGGGGACAGAGGGACCACACAGCTGTCACTGCACTGGGTGAATCACGTTGGTTGGGGTGAAGGTGGTTAGTCCCCTCCATCCCCCTGAATGCTCTGGGCAGAACTTGACTCTCCCTAGAGGGACCAGTACCACTGGCATTGTGTTGCATCAAGGTGAGCCACAGATTGGGACAGGATTTGCTTCTCTTTGGAAGAGTTTAGCTTGAAAATGTGGATATACAGGAATTTTTAGGGCAGAGTGAGATGGGCAAAAGGGGCCTAAGAGGCAGTGTGTCCATGGTTTAGAGAAGCTTGTAAGAGGTTTCATCCCAGTTCAGGAAAACTTTCTTCCTCTCTTGTGTGCTAGTGTTGATTTTCAATTTTTTTTCTGCTGTTGTAATGCAAGTCCAAGTGCTACACAACTGCAGAGATCCTGACATTGGAAAGCAGCAGCCAGCATGCACCGTTTCTCTGGAAAAAAGGATCCATCCAAATGGTTCCTTTATGTCATGCTCTAATTTTGCTGCTGTTGATTTATTTTTGTTTTTGGCTTCTTTTATTCACGGTATTCTTAAAACTTCCCTTTCAGGGCTTAACAGCTTAACCATTTCAAAATCATGCCAAGCGGAAATGTAGCATACGATTTTCTCACTAAACATTGTGCTGATCACTCAAATGTATTCTGGATTTGTAGAAAAGCTGCAAAGAACTGGGATGAAAGAGGGTGAGAATTAGCACTCAGATGAAGAGCCAGGTCTCTGCATGCTTAGGAAAGATCTGTGGAAGCAAACAGAGTGCTCCTTGTCACCTTGCTCTGCAGCATCCCATATTGGCATGGCTCACAGGTGGATTGGTGAGCAGGTAGGTGGTGAAGCCCAGGTCTCAGTCCTGAAGCTGGTACAGTCTTTAAATGTGGGTCTTAGTCCTGGCTGTTGGTCCCTGATATCTGAATTATGCTTCAGGCTCTGCTGACAGATTCCTCTCTGGGTTTCAGCAGCTCCATCAGTCTCTTGGGCCTCCCTCTCTTTTCCACCAGGAAGGGATTATAGTACCAAAAATAGCCTGTTTTCCAAGGTGGGCCTCTTTGTGATTCTCCTCTATGAAACACCTCCTTCTCTCTGTTTCTGCAAGTGAAATACAAAGGAGATGTGATTCACCACCAATGCTGATGTCCCGAGCCAGCAGGAAAGCTGCTGGTGTGCAAGGGATGCTTTATACCTGCACACATGCCCTTCTGACACGCTGATTCTCTGTGGAGCTGGTGGCTCCCTGCTCTACTTGTCCTGCTGGGGACCTGGAGGATTCAGGGCAGAAATGGCTCTGCTCCTGGTTCCCCCTGGTGCTGGTGGAGCAGCTCTGATGGGAGCAGATGCTGCTTTTGGGAGGTGAGCTGAGTGTCACCTGGTCACATGGACAGTCCTGTCCCATGAGAACTCATTTGGGATGGGTCCATTGTGACTTTTGTTTGGCTCGTGCTCCTGTGAGACTGTAAGAAGCTGTGTTTTCCCAAGGAGGAAGAGGGCAAGGAATACATTTGAAAATTCAGACTTTCTCTTGGAGCTATAGTGAGTCGTCACTGCTGCAACACAGGTCAAACCTGTGCAAACCTGGGCTTGGGATGAGGACAGGGGTGCAGGGTGGAATGGGAGAAGACAGCTTGGTGTTGCAGAGCTGGGACGTTGGTGGGGGTCCTTATTTTCAGAGATAAGGATAGCAGAGAGTTATCTTTCTGCTATTTCTGGCTTTTTATGGTTGCTCACATTAAAAGATGTCTGAGGTTCCTCACTACTTGCAGAAAATGCCTGTGGGCCCTGAGCTGCAGAGCTGGGCTGTGGATCACAGCAGCCTCGGTTAAAGACTCTCTGAGATGGAATTTGCTCTTTCTCTACAGCTCTCAGGCTTGCAGGGTGAAATGAGGGGCATCTGGTGATTATTAGTAGCTTTAAAATTAATAATGCTCTTTAGAACATTTAATCTTTCATTAATAATAAATACAATACATGCTGGGTTGTATCTAGACCAAAGAACATTCTGGTTCTTGCAGCACTGTAGATTGGGTGGCTGGGAGCTCTCTGGGGATGTAAGCAAGGGTTTCCCCAAATCACCATTCAGCAGAGGACATGGGGGAGAACTTGGTTTGATTTCTGTAAGTCTCACCTGTATAAATTTTGGATAGGGGGCAGGCAGGATCCTATGTCCTGCCAGTACCCTTTGAAGTGGCTCCACATCCCTGCTTGATCACAGACCAAGGGCTGAACACAGCCTCTGATTTATTTATGGTGTTCCTGAAGGAAGGTGGGCCATGTGGAGGTCTCTGGGCTGCAGGCAGAGGTAGAAACCACAGTGTGATGTTGCAGGTTGTGGACGTGAAGTGAGAGGGTTGAGTGAGCACATTGACTGTTTGAAAAACCTTGGGATGCAGGAGAAAAGAGTAGACGGGTTCCTCAGTTTGTCTCCTCATCTCTCCCAAATGAATCTTTTCTGGCTGATGTGGTTGGCCTATGCATTGGCTTGATGCTTCAGTGGATGGTCTCCAGCTGGTGTGACAGTTACCTCAGAGCTGGGAGGTGAGGAGCATTAGGGAAGCTGGGGAGGAAAATGTCTTGCCCTGAACAAGCAACAAAGAGCTTTTTCTGGTATTATAGGAAATTTCCCCCCTCTCTTTTCAATTAATAACCATTGGGGAGAGAGACTTTCCTAACTTTTAGAGGAACAAATCTGAAGGAATCAGTACCAGTCATGTTGTTGGAGAGTGTCTGGCTCCACTTGAGTTGTTTTTCCACTGTTTGGATAAATAAGACAGTAGGAAGAGCTGCTGAGATAGTTGGCAGAGAAATGAATCCCCCAGGAGATCAGGGCAATGTTGTTTATTGGTGGGAGCTGCCTGTGCATGAGGGGTCAGTCCTTCAGTTCTGTAGAGAGAAAGGAAACAAACAGTCTCTGTTTTAGCACTGGATTGGCAAGGAGATATGCCAGGGATCATTAGTGCCACAGCCACCACGATCCTTTGCTCAGATTAGTTTTTTTTTAAGACAAAAAAAATAATGTCTGGTTTCCATTAGATCAGATATGGGCAAAATAATAGTGGTATCAGAAAGATTGAGGTCTGCAAGATTAAAATGTGAAAGGGAAGAGAAATGATAGCTTTGGCCCTGCTTGCTGTTACAGCAGCCGTGTGGATAAATGACTGTATGCAGATAAGCAGGGCAAAAACAAAAGGGATGCTTAGGACGAGATGGCAAAAAAAAAAGGGAACTAATCAGCAGATTCAACCACTGTAATAATGCAGTAAACATGGAAAATTACATTATATTAGCTCCTCTGCTTCCCATTGTATATATTAGCCACAAAGTCATCGATAGGATGTGAAGATGCAGCGCTGCAGATATTGGAGCTCCCCCCTCCTGGGGGAAGGCGTTAGCAATGCTAAAGGGGAAAGTTGACTTTCGAACTGCGTAAGGAAGAAGTGGCTCAAATCGAGCTGCAGAAAAGCTCTCAGATCACTGAGTTAAAAATCTGCTCTCAGGAAAAGGACAGCCAGCTGGTTTGTCCCCAGTGCTCAGGCAGCGGTAGGTTTCGTGCTGAGCCACAGCTTAATTGCAGTCCTGGGATGTTCCCCTGGTGCAGGAGAAATTGGTCTGCTGCAGATATTTATATATATATTTTTTTTTTTAAACTAGTGAAGTTATTTCCATTTTGTTCAATTTCTCACAAAGAATGACATGTAGTCACTGCAGCCTTTTCCCGGAGTTCAAGTAAAACCAGCATGTAACATTATTTGCAAATTAGCTTCATCCCTCTGGCTCCCAGTTAATGTAGGAACTGCTTGGTCCAGGGTTGCTCCCAAAATATCCATTTAAACCATGTAATGATTCTGACTCTATCATGCATAGTAGATGAAAGACGATCCACGATTTATTTTTAAAGCTTTGAACCCCAAACATGGTCAATCATAGAAAAAAAGATTAAAAAAGGAGGAGGTCATGATAATGCAAAGCTGGGAGAAAAGCAGTCCTACACTTCACAGTAAAATCCGTTTTCTTTGCACTTCTTTATTAACAGCTCCAACTATGATCAGTGCATAAATCTACCTGCAACACAGGATGTTGGAAAATTACCGAGAGACAGCGACGTCCTCCCTGCTGCTTGGTGAGAAAAGAAGGATGCACCTTCAGGTATGGGCTGGTTTATTGTTTTATCCTCTGTTCCCTGTTTGTGTTGCACTACACCTGCTTGTTGCATTGATTAGAGGGGAGAAGTAAGGTGTTTGCAAGAGGAAAAGTTGAGAAGGGATTCTCTAAACTTGTCTCAAGCCACAGATAAGTCTCTGTGCCCAAGCAGCGTGGGGCTCTGCAGTCTCTGTTGGCTCTGCCTGACCGGGCAGAGCCGGGTAACAGCGGGGTTTTGTCCTGCGTTTGTTTTGTCCAGGTCTTACCCTGCCCCTGTGGAAGTTATTTTTCCTGCTCCTCCTGAGGAGAACAGGGTCAGCACAGTGCTGGGTGCTCCTGCATCCTCCCAGGAGGAGCAACATTGGGAAGCAGAGCACATGCTCTGCCTTCACCCACTCCCCGGGTCACGTCGAACTGCGCATACGAAATCACCGCTTCCCGAGCGCCTTCGTAGGGATCACGGGAAGGGCTGAGCAGGGTGAAGCTGAATTGGCTTTTTAGTGTAGGAGCAGGGCTAGGCACTCCTCCTGGGCTTTCTTAATCCAGCCTCAATCCATGCACTTCAAACAGGAGTCTTGTTTCAGGGCTATGCTGAGCGCTCGAGTCTCCCAACAAGCTGCTCTCGTGCCTTCAAGAGCCAGCCACAAGCCAAAAAGCTGGTTTTACTCTCCTTTGAAGAGGATGGAAATTGTTTCCTCTGAGCAGGGAAGGACAGATGGGAGCTGTGGTTTCCAGAAGAGTAAAAGAGAGGGTTGGTGACTTTCTGAACATGGATTTTTCTGACAGTTGTCTGACGCTTTGGGCTCAACACGAACAAGCCGCTATCCCTGAAATCCAGCATGGCAACTGGATTATAGCTGTCACATTCATCTCCCTAGGGAGAAAAAAGGGGTTTCTAGCCATAGAGGCCACTTTAAAACATGACAACCTTCTCCTGCACACTTTCCTAAATATTTGTTCTGGAGCAAACAAGGACCTAGGGACTACTTAATTCTTGGCAACTGGTCAGCACTGCCACATTGTGAGTTGGGGTCTCTCATTTATCTAGGTGAGTTAGTTGCTTGTTTTGACACCTGTGCAAGTAGTTTGAGGAAATAACAGGAATTAGCTCATCTGTCATCTCAGTGTTTATAGATGCTTGTTCAATGGGACTCACTGATTCCAGAAAACCCCTTTCTTTTCATGTTATCTGTTTGCCTTTCTCCATCACTGCATTTGCTCCCTGCAGTGACCACTGAGGACTAATAGTGGACAGATTGTCATTGCCATGGCTTTTACCTGGGGACTCTGAGGAGGTGGCAGTGTGTCTGCATTGGGGTCCCCAGTGTGTCACATGGGCTCCAGAGGAAGTCTGTGTTGGAACCTGGTGTCCTGACATCTCTGCTGGAACGTGGCTGTGCTGGTGGCTAAATGGGTGGAGTGAGATGTGGTGGAGTCAGAAAGGAGTTGTAGATTTCATTACTTGAGTAGATGTTTTTTTCGTTGATGTGTGTGTTTCATGGATGTGTTGGCCAGCATCAAGGTTTCCTCATCTGTGGGAAATACTGGCTTAAGGAGGCAGCTTAGATTGAATTGTGGCTGCTGAGGGCTCTTGGAATGGTGTTGGGTCCTATCTGGATTAGTTATACAGGCACTTTTATATGTGCTGAATGTGAAGAGGCAAAATGGGGGATAAATGTTGGAAGGGGGATGGGTGGCAGAGGTGCCCTCCTGGCACAGGGTGACCATTGTGCTGAGCATTCAGCTGGTTTTCCAGCTTTCTGCCACTTCTGCCTTGGCTGTGGTGCTCCATCAGCACGTGTTTTGCCACAGTGAGCTCTCCCCAGAGTCTTTTCCTTTAGCCTCCTTTGCATGACAAGCAAAATGAACAAGCACCAAAGCCTGACACCACATGCCAAGAGACACTGCAAAGGTGGGATTTGCTCCCTGCAACCTACTGTTCCCACCCTGCACTTTTTGGGAGAGATCTGGCTTCCTGCCAGGCCACAGGAGAGATGTTTTTCACCCTTTCCAATGTCTGTGCATGCCTCTCTCACCCCAGGGAACCCCACTTTGGCACAGGACAACATTGGATGATGCTGCACATTCAATATGAGGATGCTCCTCTAAAGCAGGATGAGGACTGAGCATAACACCCTTTAATGTTCTTTTTTCTAATTATCCTCTTAATTACTCAATGAAATGCCCAATAAAACAAATCACTATAATTTCTATTTTATTCTCTGCCTTTTGAGGGTTATTTAAGAGCCCAGGGTACATTAAGGAGGCACTTTCTCATGAGGGAATGCTTTCCAATAGATCATACTTGCAAAATGGTTTTATGTTCCTATCCTGTGTCTTTCATCCTCATTTTCCATGCCAGTTTGCTAATTACAAGAGACACTGGTGGCTGGGAAGCACTGCCTCCCTTGCTGCCCATCCCTGCCATGGTGAAGTCACAGCTCTGAGTTTGTGACATCCCCATGGCAACAGGCCATGATGTCACTAGAGGGGATTACAACTTTTTGAAGCATCCAGGCAAAGGCAGCCAGGCTGGAACTCTTGGGCTCTCACACATCTTTAAATAGCAAGGAACTAAAACACAGGGAAGTCTACAAGAAGGCTTTAGATTTCCCCTTTTTTTTTTCACCCTGAGGGAGGGGTAGTGGCTGACTGTGGGGCTGCCATCAGTCACACATGCAGTCCTGTCCTCTGGCCTGCAGCAAGCCCAGCTCCCTTGTGCAAACTAGTGCAGGATCCTGTGGCCAAGGTTTGGTAGGTTCCTGAGGGCTACAGGTGTCCCCCACCCCGTGCAATTCCCTCTGTACTTCTTGGTGATAGAGCAAACCTAAAGCAAACCTAGAGACCATAGGTCCCTGCAGCCCCCCCTGCCCAAGCTTCCCAGTCTAAACTGCTGCCTCCACTGGCTTTCTTCAGTTCTTTTTGTCTAATACTCATAGTATTTGCATAATAAGATACTGTTCATGCACAGGCAGCGAGGGAGGAAGATTCATGTGCATACCTCTCTAGCAACAGGAAAATCATGTGATAACAGCACTTTATTTTGCACCTGGGGAGGAAATTCAGCTCCCAGGGCTGGTAGCACAAACTGTGCAGGGCGTTTAAACACACAGCCCCAAAACTTACACAGGGCAACCACCTGACTAATATTTATGTACCTTATTTAACCATCAGAAGCAAATCAAGCAGGCAGAAGAGTCAATCTCTTTATTTTAGTTTTTCTAAGGTAGGAATAAAAATTATATTTCAAAGGCCAACGTGTCTCAGCCGAGCAGTAATGGGGAAAAGCCGGTGCCGCAGAACATACTGTCCTGTCTCCTGGTTTCTCAGATCATAACTTCTAAGCTGGATTCAATAGAAATAAATGTTCAGTAGTTCCAGTGGTGGCCTTTGGAAATGGAGCTAATGGAACAAGACGAAAAAATCGTTACAACATTTTGACAAGCGCTTAAATATTTAATGCTATGCACAGCACAGCCCAGTTGTGGGGAGGTGGTGGTGCACCTGCAGGGAGCCGTGCCCTTCGTTAGTGCCAGACCGAGTCCTCCCACGGATGGGGGAAATTAAGCAAATGCTGTTTGAGCTCCGTGCTGGTAAACAGGCCAAGGGCAGCTGCAGCTTTGGCAGCCCCACACTGTGCAGCAGGCAGAGGGCTTGGTGGCATGTCCTGTGCCCGGGACCCCCGGAGGAAGAGGAGGGTGGGCAGTTCTTGGAGAAAGCCGGTGGAGGAGAATGCGTAATATTACCCTGAGACAGGGGAGATGAAGAGGCTGCAGTGATTAAATAGGATCTACTGAAATCCTTCCAAAGCAGGCTTAGGAATTAAGAGCCATCAATGTCACATTGAGGGTCACTTACCACAGGACACCTCCGGCCGGTGCCCGGCTTCCCCCCATGCCTCTGTTTATCTGAGCCTGAGGAAACTCATCCTTCCCTTCAGAGCCCACCTGGCCATTCCCCTCTGCCACAGAACAGTGAATCTTAGCAAGGAGGGCCTCTAAGAAGCAAATTTATCTAGAGAGGAAGGATTGGACTGTATGGCAAGATTTGCTTTGAATTCAGGTGTTATTAAGGAGTTGACAGTGGAAGAAGGTGGTGGGGAAAGAAGACAGCAAACTAGCTGGGTTGACATTGCCTTCATGCAGAGGTCTGACAGCTGATCCCTTGGCAGCAGCAACGATGGAGACTAACCTGAGGAGGTGTCAGCTGGAGGCCCCTATGTGTCTGGGACAGTGTGGTTTGCTTGCTCAGAACCTTCTTACCAGGCTCGTGGGACTCAAGCCACCGCGTTGTGCTACATGCTGGCCATGCTCTGCCTTCCCCCGAGGCTGGATCCTTATCCATCTCCCCACAGTCTCATTCAGATGAGTCACAGCCTGGAGCAATGCTCCAGCAGCACAGCTGTGCCGTGGCAGCCTGCACACACCAGCAACACCCCAGTCTCAGATAATACCCTCCCCCAACACCAGCATGGGAATATTGATGGGACTACCCAGAGCCAGAATGGTGCCCACTATGGCAGGCACTGCTTGCCTGGGATTGAGCTTCCAACATGGTTCAGATGCTTTGGTCATGTCGGCCTGCACTGGAACGGGACCATTTCATCTGCTGCCACTGGTGCCACATTCACACACATCCCCACCAGTGCCACAAAGCAGGGCCATCTCTCCTAGCCACATGCAGAACCCCAGAGGGACCGTCCTGAGTGAGAAACCTCTGTTTGATCAGGGACTCCCACTGAAGGGTTTTTTTTACCCCCTTCCTCTGCCTTTCTCCTTATTTTCCACAGCTGGAACGATGGGTCACAGCAGGGAGATTTTCACACATCATTAGAGCCAAGCGTCCAACTCCACACAGCCGTCAACCCCAATCAGAGCGATTTAAAAGGCAGTGCTTCCTTTAATCATCTGGGGATGCTCAGATCTGTTAGTGTGAACTGAGTGCTCCCATACAAACGGGAGAAGCAGGGGGATGGAGCAACGGGAAATGATGCTGAGATGAGACCCATGGTGTTAATAAGCAGTGGCTCCTCATCATCAGCCCCAGGGTAGACCTGGAGGATGAGGTTCTTCCTTCCTGTTTGTCTCTCCTGTTTTGCTCCGTGGATGATTGGAGGTGGCCATGGGTCCGTGTCTGCAGGAGCAGGGCCTGCAGAAGGGCTGCTGTCTGCAGCTGAGACCTGAGCCAGGGGTGATGGATAAAAATGTTCATAAGCAGGAGGAAGCTCGGCACCGGCATTTCTGACTCACGAGGTGGAAGCATCCTGCAAGATCCTGAGTGTTGGAGGTGTCCTGGAGAATTCCAGGCTCTGCGTCAACCTGTGGCTCCACAAATTCCCACAGAACAAACGAGTAACCCAAAATCTTGGGGCTGTGCTTCACCCTTTGCTGTCCCAGCCAGCAACCCTGACCCTGCACTGCTGTAAAAGCATCCCAGACTTTTTGAAGTGACACAGCTCCATGTCTGTGTGAGCAGGAGACACACAGGCACAAAGTCCTTCCTTCCAAACAACACCCTCAGCCCTCCCTGCCTGCAAAGCTGTGTGTTTGCAGCCCTGCCACAGGCATGTTGTGTTTTTCCCAGTGTGCAACAACACGACCTTCTCTTGGCCTTCTCACAGTCCTGCCACAGCCCCCGTAGATTGCACGTGGATATGGGAAGGGCAAACACATGAAAAACAACACGGAATTACCAACACACCTGACAGCAGGAAGATGAATGTCCTTCCCAAACGCTCTGGCATGCGCAGAGGCACTTCCACAGTGTCCCTGTCTCAGAGCTTTCAATGCTCATTATTTGTCCAAGGGCAACTTTGCAAAATGTCAGTGTTTTTATCAAAATTCCCTGTGACAGGCTTCGAGTTTTAATTAAAGGAACTTGGGGGGTTTAGTTTATTTTTTCATTTTCCTTTTTTTTTCTAAGAAAACAAATGTTTTTTTCCAAGGAAAAAACCGCCTGCCCCTTTTTGCTACTCTGCCATGTCTTTCTGGCTAATTTGCTTTCTAAGCCAACCTGGGGGCCACTCTACAAGGAAGCTCAGCAACCCTGTGGCTCTGTCTCACAGGTTCCTCTGAGACAGGGGCACTGCCACGACTGCCCCGAGGCAGTGTGCATACACCACAGGGCCAGGAGCCACACGTGGCAATGCTCCTACAGCCCTGAACAGACAACAAATCGCTGCTATAAAGTCAGTGACTTGTAGATGTGGTTCTGCCTTAAAATCCCTGACAACAGTGCAGGCAAAGGCTGCGAGAAATTTTGCCATTAACCTCTGAAAACCAGAAAATTTGTGTCAGAGAAGCAATCAAGTTGGTGTTCGTTCTGCTCTCGCTGCTGCAAATTGAGGATTGATAGGACTGAAGGCAGTGGTGTAAGAGAGAGTCACAGCATCCTTCTGGACTTTGATTTGATCTCTGCCTTTCATGGTCTTCCCTTTTGTACTTGCTCATCACTTTGATGGGAGGTGGCAAAATCTCACTTAAGCAGAGCTTTTTTGGCAACAAACATTTGACTTTTGGAGCTGCCCTCATCTTTTGGGTAAATATGAAATTAACGTCTTTGACTGGAACTGATCCTCTGGAGCCATGTTATTCCACCGGGGAGAGGTATTCTCACTGATTTTCAGTGTGGATTATTTTTGTAACTGACTGTAATAGTTTCTTTGGCTGTATTAGGGCTTATTATGTCAGGATTTATTTCGGCATGAAGTGATTCGACATGCTGTAGTCCTGCAACTTCCCTTTGCCTGCTGAAATCCTAGAGGCCATCTCCTGCTTTTTCCACAGACACAATGGGGACAACCTCTGTGCATCTGGACCTGTCTCCCAAGATTTCCCCCAGTTACTTTATAACTGCTAAAGGAGCAAATTTAAGAGAATAATTTTCCTGCAAAAGACAGGTAAAACTCATCTAGTTGAATAATCTGTATAGAAAAGCCTCCTAGAAAGAGGAGGAGAGGACCACAGAGGAGGGATTGCAGCTTCAGAGGAGCAGTGCAAGCACTGGGAGCTCCCTGGCATTAGCAGAGGGGTTAGCAGCACAAAACACAATTGAGGATTAAATGTGGATTATACTGCAGTGATCCTGAAACATCATCAGCACTGAAGCAACTAACAAAGGGCTTTATTTCCCTTGGAGAAGAACTGCTGGGTCTAAAGTAGACTTAGACATCACTCTTTAGGTGTTACTCGTGGTGAGGGGTGAGTCAATGAGCTAAGGCAGCGTGGTCAGGTGTCTGGTACTACTGGGAGACTTTGGCAGTGCAGACTGGTGGATCTGCTCCTCAAAGCTCCATGTAATATGGGATTTTGGCAATCACTTCCCCATCAAACACTGCCCATGCTCTGCCAGATACCAAAAGAGAAGGCTCACTTAAACCCCCTCAGTGCTGTTCAGTGCCAAGTAGAAATGATATGGTAACACTGGCTGCTGTTCTCTCTCCATCAGCATCACTGAAATCATCCAGGACCTGTGGTTTATGGTGAACCTGTCTTGCTGGGACTGAGAAGGGATTGGGATCATGATTTTTGATCTGTCCTCAGCCAAAACAAAGGCTTATGTATACGAGCTCCTCTGGGCTGTACAGTCAGTCAGGCTTGAGGCTTCTTGGTTTTGTGGTCCCAGCTGAACACTCCACAGGGCAAACATTAGCTCAGGTAAAACTTGGAGGTGTAGAGATGGATGATAGGGATGGATTGACTAGTTCACACTGACTGAGGTGGTGAAGACATGGAAATTGGGACTTTACATACCCATAAATCCTGCCATGCTCAACATACAGCATTGGGCACCACTGACATCCTCCAGCTGGAGTCTGGATCATACTCTGCTTAGGCAAAAAGAGGCATTTTCAGCCTGCTGACCAGACTCATCCAGTTCTCTTCACAAGCTGAGACCCAGCAAAGGTGTGTGCAAGAAGGGCACGAGCCCTCTGCTCCATAACACGGTGAGCAAGGCAGCCCTTGCACCTTGTCTGTGGCAACAGGACATCCATAGTTGGTCCCCTGGCAAGAGCCCGGGGCTGGGAGGAGCAGGAGGCCGTCTGTCCATCTGTCCATCCTCTCCCACCACATGAGCCTGAGCTAGCCAGAGCTACTTTTGGCAGCTCAATTCCCCGCTCCAGCAAGCGCTGGGCTGATGGGGAGGTGGCCACGAGAGGAACACTCTGTTCGGCAGCTGCACATTCCATTAATTTAATGAGGATTTTTTTTTTTTTTACAAGGCAGATGGTAAAATAGCTATTTTCTGTTGTCTAATAAATACCATCAGCAAGGCAGAAAATGTGCAATCTCGCCAAGTCCTTTCTGGTTCCTCGCCCTCCTGTACTCATGCATTCCCCTGTTCTCTGCTGGCAGCTGGTACAGCTGGGAGGTGGGATGGGAGGGAGAGATGGGACACCAAAGGCAAGTCCAAAATTGCTGGTGGGACCTGCACGTTGAAACACCAGCTTCCCCTGACTGGGCAGAGCCTCGGTGTCCTGCTGGGACAACTGTGCTCTGGCAGCCTTCACCGATCCAATTCTCACTTCATCTGATTGCAGTAATAACAACTCACACAAATTTCCTGCCTCAACCTGAAATCTTCCAGCTCTGCAATGCAAATAATATAATGTGTGATGAGGAGCCCGATGACGGGGATAATAATAATAATAGTGATGATGCCTTTATTCAATGAATGAGTGAATCAAGCAAGCAAAAATAAATGGTATTCAGAGCCTGCAAATCTATAGAAGAGAAATCAGGAGGAAATGCAGAGGGACTTGCCTCTCTGGGGGAGCACTGTCCTTAGGAATGGCATGAAGGAGAGATGAGCAAAGCCTTCATGGGTTGGGCACTCCTCATCTGCCCATGTCGCTCCTGGGCTTGCTCGTCTCCTGTGATTATATTGCCTCTTCTGAGCTCATTGCTGCTCTGTGCCTGGTCCCAGCCTCCCTGTGATCTCTTTGGCCCCCTTGATTTATGGCTCTCCTGGGCTCTCTGAATGTGTCTAGGCAGCTGGCAGGCTACAGACCTGACCTGGGGTTGGGTAATAACTTGTCTTTTGTCCCATGCCCAGGAGGTTGGCCATAAAAAAGCTCCAGACATCAATTTTCCTCTCCACCAGGGTGGAATTGCAAAATGATGAGTTGGTCTTTGCCCTCATTTATCTCTTTTTTCCTTTCTCCTCCTCCTTTTATCTTTCTCTATTCTCCCAACACTACTGCTCATTGCTCTCTTTTTCACCCCCTTTCCACTATCTCCTCCATCATTTACCAGCCTCTCTCCCCTCTGCAAATCACTGCTTCTTCTCTCTCCTCCTCTTGCCCTCTTCTGGCTCATTTGTCCAATGTATTGGAAACTTCCATGATTTTTCTTGCTGTGCATAGCAGTTTGATATCTATACCTATAGTAGCCTGCTAATACAGTAATTCTACAAGAGACCCTTGTAAAACCTAAGGCCTTGGCATGTAGCAAAACTCACCTTTTAACTTGGCTTCCTCTTTATCAGGGATTCATTTCAGACAGGATTTTCATGTGCACAGCTCTGCCACTCTCTGTTAGTGAAAAAAAAGGATTAATTCCTGCAACAGGTGAATATGTTTCACAGCTCTGGTGAGGAGGATCTACTCTCCACTTCCTGCAGGTACATGGGGTATTTAATCATCTAACATGGTATTTCTCTTGTTGAGTGTGTGTTCCAAGGTTTGTGTTCCATACCTGTACCTGTGCAGCAGCTCCTGGGGAATGCTCTCTTTCACTAGTGGGGCATTCCCATGAATCTTTTGCATTACCCAAGGGATTTTTCCACTTTCTGGAGAAATGCCATGTAGCAAGTTCTGAGCTGATATCCTGCTCTCTTTGGACATACTGGCATGGGTTGAGGTTACTAAGTGCTCTGTCCCAGCATCACCAGTGCCAGTCCCTGCCCTGGACCTACCTGTTGAAGACTCCCATGACTCCTGCCTGTCCTCCCAAGCAATACTTGCTCAGGTCTGGCACAGCTCCTGCCTGGCAATACCCCTTCTCTGACCTCTCAGAATGGAATCTTCCATAAGCCTAAAGAAAAAGGACAAGCTTCTTCCACCCTTTCCTCTCTAGCCTCTTTTGATGGTGTCTGCAGCTTTGTATTGTATTTAAATCTATGCAAATGTGTTAGTGGATAAAATATGCAGAAGGCAACTCTGGAAAATTGAATCTGACTTGCAAATGTGCTGGGAAGAGGCACTTGGTAAATTGAAATCAAAGTTTTCCTCTTTTTGCCCCAACACCTCCAGCAGGACCAGCCCTAGGGCAGTAGAGAAATAGCAGTGTCCTGAAGTCCTCTGCATCTCCACTGTTATATGGGCATGGGAGGGGAGGGAAGAAGAAACCAGGATATTCTCCTGTATTGTAAATATTGCAGCAGAACTGACCTCTCTTAGGCTACCCAGTGTCACCCAGTCTCCCTGCTGGTCCATAACCATGGGTGGAATGGACAGGATTGGACGTGGTGTGTGGTTTCTCTGCAGTAGTGGGTGAGGCAGTGGTGTCCTGTTGGGAACATAGAGAGGAAAATTGACGGGAACAGGCAGTGAGTAGTCCTTGGAGCTGGCAGCAGGCAGTGAGAACTGCTTGCCAGTTCCTGCTTTGGGGTTGCCAACCTTGTCCCAGGGGAGACCCCAAGTTTCATCATCTCTAGTGGGTTCCTGAGCAGTGGGGCAGGAGATGGCACTGAGTGGGGAAGACGTGACTTGCAAATCTTCCTGTAAGGCTGTTTTCTGCTCAACACAAATCTGGAATAATTCCCCTTGCCAGGCTGCCAGCTTTATACATAGGAGATGAGGTAGGAGATAATATAGCAAGTCTTGTGCCAGGTACTCAAGAATTTCTAAGTACATTACAAACAGGGAGCTACAGGGCATCATAGCTCTTTCCGTTTCACACACAGGAAGGCCCTTGAAAATGGTGAAGTTTCCTGCCAAGTCACCCCAGGGACCATAATCTCTGTTCTATATTTACAAAACCTAGGGACAATGGCTCCCTGTGCTTCCCTGGCAAAATAGTAGAAACCATTCATCTTTTCTAAGAGAAAAGAGCCTGATCTAACAGAGATTCCACTGTGGACTAGGCAAATCTCAAAACATGGCATTTTTCAACAGCAAAATCTTGGTAGCTCCAACCAAGATGGGGTCTTCAGCAAGCAAGATGGCCAGTTTGGGGACAGCATCTGCAAGTAGAAAGACAGACACCAAAGGTTGTGGTGAGTTGTATTACCTTGCTGACTGAGGTGTCCTTCATGCATTGCTGAGTAGAGCAGTGGTTGCCATCTGGTCCACCATCATCATCTTACTGATCCTTACCAAAACAGTTGTGAGGGGTCAAGGAGCCCTGAAGGGGTCAAGGAGGGACAGGTGCCTGGGTGGAAAGTCTGTGGAAGTCTGTGGCTTACTTTATAGTTTGATGTGGTGCCAACATTCCCTTCACCAGCAGTGTTTGACCAACTTTTCAGGACATCCAAAGACTCCACATCCTGCCAGCCAGCAGGATCCAGGTTGGAAGGGCAGCATCAAATAACTACAGCTGCCTGGACAGAGCTTGCAAATGGAGCCAAACTCTTCCCAAGAGCATCAGGCTGTCTCACAGGGGGGCAGTGGGCACACAAGCAGCTTTGGAGGTTCAGGCTGGGTGTTTGGAAGGAGATGTGCACTAAGAGTGTGGCACAGCTCCAGAACAGATGGCCAGAGACACTGTGAGATCTCCATCCTTGGAGGTCTCCAGGAGTCATCACTGGTCCAATGTTGAAGATAGTCTTGGAGATAACTCAGAGGGGAGCTCACTCCTGCATCCAAAGGACAGGGGATTGTCACCTGCCCTTCTCCTCAATGACGTGCATGGAAGAGACTTGCGACCTCAAACTGTTGTGTACTTGTGTGTTGAGAGAAGAGCCAGGCTTGAAATGTCACCTCATTACAGCTGATAAGTGAGATTTGTTACGGAAAAGAAGGGCTATCAATCTTCTTGTTCCTGAGGGGACCAGCTCTTCAGCCAGAATGACTGGGGGATTGTAATGGAGTTAACTGAGATTTCCACCAGGGAGCTAAGACTTTGGCATTTAGCTGAAGAGGAGAAAACATCTAGTTTTCCTTGGGGAGAAAATCCCTCAAAACCCAAGAAAATAACATTTTCTCAGAGCAGAAAGAGGGAGCTCCTGCCACTTTGGATTTCTGACAGAATGGAGGCTGCATACCTGGGATGGTGTGTGTGGTTGGCTGGTGGATTATCCCTTTCCTTTTGTGAAGGGTGATCTGGATAATTTGGAAGGAGATATTTGTGTGCGTGTGATGAAGGGATGGCTTTGTGTGTAGGGGCCATGTAACATCAGTTCCTTATTTGCAGACCATGTACCTCAATCCAGGGATTTTCAGGGCTGACATGCAAAATGGTGATGACTGGTCTGTGGTGGTGTCCCCAGAGAAAAAGCAACAGGTGCCATCTCCATAAATACATCCAGAGAGTCCCACTAACTCCTCTCAGAAACAACATTGCTGCTAGCTCCCTGCAGGGAGAAGGACACACATTTTGGTTAGTTGGCTGCATCCCATCCTGTAAGCATGGAGACACCAGGCATCACTAGCACAGCAAACCCCAATTAGTTCTGGAAGCAGCACACACAGGGTTGAACTCTCTCCCCAAGGGGACAGTGAGGAAAACAGGCTTGAAAAGTGTCCATTTCCCAGGGCAGCACAGAGTGTGCAGCCTGAGCCTGGTGCTCCCAGAGCCCCACAGCCTCCCTGAGAAGAGCAGAGGCTCCAGCTGGCCCCGGGAGGGTGTTCTTTGCTGAGAGCTGGTTCCAGAGACCTGAGCTGGCAGTGCTGGGGTGGGATAACTCCACCCCAATGCTGTAGATACCAGCAAACTCCACAGACTAAAATCCCAACCAGGTCCCAGAACAGCTGTTAAAGCCATCTCCAAGAAGCTCTACCCCCCTTAAGATGCAGACCCAAAGTCCCTGCTTGCTTCCCCACTTTTACCAGCTTGCCTCTAGATGTGTCAATAGCAGCTTGGCAGCAGATGCCTTGTGGCTGAAAAGCCATTTTCATGCAGATTTTGCTGCTTGTTGTCCAGTTGTCCAAAGTGACTCTGGACTTGCCCATGAAAGCTGATGGATTGCCATGGAGCCATCATTGGCATGTATCCATCAGTTGTCTTTTCTCACCCAGGTGTGAGACTTCCTCCAAATCACCCTCTATCATCTCGTCTGCAGTGGGAAACTGATGGAGCAGAGGGGATGCTTTGTAATAGAGAAATCCTTTACTGGGGACAGCTTCAGGTGCAGGTGACATTTCAGCAAATAACTGAACTACTGCCCTAACTACTGCCTTAACCCCCAAGGGGGGTTATTCTGCTGCAGATGCTCCTTCCCTACTGCAGTGGTGCCCACCTGAGCCCCAACCCCAGTCCTGGCCCAGCAGCTGCTCTGCCCTCTGGCTCCTCACTCCAGGGGCTTTGCCTCATTAACTTTCTGATAAGTTGAGTTCAGTGCTGAGTCTTAAGAAATCAGTAATAAAGCCAAGCCTTCATACGGGGTAAAAATAGCCCTAATAATTTAGGCAATTAGTTAATTAGCCTCATTTACTTGAAAGCACAGAGTGGGAAGCGTGGGAAGACTTTTCTGCTGGTTTTGTTATGCTTTTCCCATTCACTTTGTTTGCTTTTCCCTTGCTGTTTTCTGTGCTCCCTGACATAGATAGGGGGACCCGTGGCATTCTGAAGTGGTGGATGCAGGGAAGGGAACACCAGCCAGGACAGGATGCTGCACAGAGACAGGGCAGTGCTGCAGGGAAGCAGGTCTGGTTCTGGTACCCAGGCTTAGTGTGACATCATGTAATATTGGGAAATGAGCAGCTTCATCACAATATGGCTTAGTGGCCATAGTGATCTTTTTCACTCTTAACTGATTCTATGATTCTTTCAATGCTGTCTCTTCCTCACCCCACCTCTGACCCTTCACTGCAAGTAAAGGCTGTGGCACATTCAGGATGTCTCAGAGCTATTTGGCAAATACCTCGCTGTTCTTAGCATTGCTCATTTATTCCAAGCCAGACCAATTCCTATCTAGTCCTTAGACTAGAACTGACTGACAGATGAAAGGAGGCAAGATAAAACAAGCATTTACTGGGGGGAGATGGGATGCTGTACAAGGCTGAGGCAAGGGAACTTAACTTAGGTTGGTCCTTAACTACTGCCAGAGCAGGGTCCTGTTTGCCTGTACCTGCCAGCCCCATGGTTACTGCATCCCCTGATTCTCACTGCTCCCATCCAGCCCCTGTGGAGCACGTGTGGTCTCCAGTCCGAGCTGCTCAAAGCCTTTGTCTGTGTCCCTTGTGTGGCTTCACAAGCTCATCTGGTCTGGGAGAGCAGGTGACCAGGTCCCCTCTGTCCTCCTCTGACACACACGAGTCCCATTCATTATTGACCTGGGGAGCTGAATGAATTCCGTCTTCCTGAATTATTTCTGAAGACATTAGATCTTCTCAAATTGTTCATCTTCCCCAGAAATGACAGCTCGCAGGCACCTGGGAATAAATGGTGCCTTGGAACAATTTCATTGTTTCTATTCCAGGCAACAGGAATTCCTCAGATCTTGACATCAGTCCTCAAACCCTGGCGTGTTAGCATAACCTCCAGACAGCTATGAGTTTCTTGACCCAGAAAAAGGATGGGATTTATTATGAACCCTGGGAGACCAGTGTCCTTGTAGCTCGTGTACCCTAATGGTGTGCAGCATATCGTGTGCTCCTCTGGCTGGAATTTTCTTGTCGAAACAGCTCTCTGTGAGCAAATGCCACTTCCACGAAACAGGCTTATGTGTGTGAAATCAAATCAATGTTGATTAATTTTCAGTTTGGAAAAGACAGGAAAAAAAAAACCAAGTTAAAAATGTCAAGATGCCTTCTCCTTTCATTCTTGCAAGAAGGGCTTCAATTCTTTATCTCTTAATGACCTTTTGTTTAAAGCCTTTGTGTTTTATAAGAAGTATTCAAAAAACGATGAAGCGAAAAGAAGTGTTAAATGTCTTTTGAAGCAAAATTTGTCCATTTCCATGAACTTTTTTTTTGTAATTATTATTTAAAGAGAGGCAGGAATCACACTTCTTTTCTTTCTGATTTTTTGCCTTTTTTGTCCTAAGCCAAACATACTTCCCAAGGCTCTCTGCTCTGCCCTGGCTGACACGTGCCATCCTCTCCCCATACTCTGTGCACTGCAGGGACAGCTCTGACTCGTGCCTTGACCCAGCTCACATTGTCAAATCTCCCTCGAGGTGGTGGTGCTGGAGCTGAGCACGGGGTCAACCTTTTAGCCCTGCTTGAGGCTGGCACTGCTCTCTGCAGCATCAGAGCAGCTGCGGTGACCTGCAGGCGAGTCCCTGCTCAGCTCCTGATACACTACATGTGTTTTTGTCAGCTTGGGCTCCCCTGCTTCACCAAACTGGGATGATGGCAGCCCAGAGCTGTGGCTGGAGCCAGCATGCAGGCACACACACACACAGTCATGCCATCAAACCTTGACTGCATCCTGCACTCGGCCATCCCCACTCCCTCTCCCTGGCAGCCCATCTCCTCTCTTTCACAGGGAGGTTGTCTCATGCTGAGTGCAGCATTCCCCACCAAGTCCACCTAATCAAAAAGCTTTAAAAAAAAATTGCCTTGGTTGCTCATTAAATTTTTTAATGAGTGTGTCTCATTTGACTGGCTAAATGAGACCAGTGTCTAGCATGAAGGGTTTCAATATCTAAAAGGGGCTTGTGAGAAAGATGAGGACAGACTTTTTAGCAGGGCCTGCTGCAATAGGGTAAGGGGTGATGGTTTTAAACTAGAAGAGGATTGATCCAGACTAGATATAAGGAAGAAATATTTTACAATGAGGATGTTGAAACACTGGCACCATCCCTGGAAGTGTTCAAGGACAGGCTGGATGGGGCTTTGAGCAATCTATTGGAAAGTGTTCCTGTCCATGGCGGGGGAATTGGACATTTTGACCTTTAAAGGTCCTTTCCAACACAAACTATTCTATGATTCTATTTTTTTTTCCTCTTTTTTTGCAGCCAAGGGTGACATATCAGCACATGGATAGGACACTGAGCTTTCTCACCTGGCCCTGAAGTCCTGCCTTCATTAAGAGATGCAGGGCACCAGGACTGCATGGTGGAGATTTATTCATGGACAGCAGGCATTTGCACTCATGGAAAGTGAGTGTAAATCATCGTGGGCTGTAGTATAGCCCTGTTGTGTAGCACAAACATTGTGCCTTGTGCAGCTTCAGGCTGGAAAGGCAGGAGAGGAACACAGGGCACTTGAAGCAGAAGGTGACACCAAGGCACAGTCAGTTGGGGCAAAGCTTTTATCACTGTGGCAACTTATTTGTAGAGCTGGTCCACGTTGTTTCACCCACATCAAGAGTTTTTGTTTAGGGTTTTTCTTTTTATTCTGGGAAAAAGTTTTTTGACCTACATACAAAGGTTTGCATAAAGCTTTTGCATCCTTCAAAATCACTCATAAAACTTTAAAAATTTTTTTTCAAGTTATTTGAAAATAATGTAGAAAAGTTCACTCTTGTTTTGTTAGTTTTCCTCCCCTCATTTCCTTTTATTTAAACTCTAAGTAAAAAAGCAGAGTAGTGGGAGAGAAAGGAGAAAGGAGTCATTAAAGAAAACTGAACATTTCTACTTGAAAGAACTAGAGTTGAACTGGAAAATGTTCTTTCAACTTAAAGAAAAAAAATCAGGAAAAATTTTGTCTGAAGGGTAAATATAAACGTTTCCAGTGAAAATGTTCTGAGGGGAGAATGGTTATTTTGGAGCATTTCTCTTCCCCAGCCCCATGGGATGCCCTTAGTTGTACACTTAAAAATCTGAGCTGCACAGATCAGAGCCAGTGAACGCCTGGGTTCTTCCTTGGGACTGTGACTTTCCTGCTGTTGCTTGGGGGAACACACTCTCTGGATGGGGGATGCAGAGCTAGCACGAGTTTGCTCCCAGGCTAAGGGACTCACATGGACAGTTTTAACCTCTGGAGCTGGGATTTCACCCATGGACAGAGCATGAGCACTCTCATGGTGTATGAAACCTCCTGTCTTAACTGAGTCTCTGAGGGGCAGTTTTGAAGTCATGGAGCCTTTATTTGATCTGTGTCTCTTCCTGCTGCACAGAGCCCAGCTCTCCATGTATGCATCACTTTTCTTTTTCCTGGCACCACATCCCTCCCTGCCTTCCAACACATATGTCTCTCACTGGAATTTTTTTCTCCCAGCCTCGAGCACTCAAACAGCCGAGCAGCATTTTTATGTCTCCAACAAGTAGCCACTGAGCCTGAGAAATGCATTAGCTGCCTGACCTGGTTCCAGCCAGGTGTGAAAAGATGCAGTGGCTCTGGCTCTGCTCCACCTTCTCTGACCATGTGAGGAGAGGCAGAAGGCTTCTCCTCTCTCCACCAGTTTGTGTCGTTCAAATCTACTTAAAAAAAAAAAAAAAAAAGGGGGTAGGAGTGGTGAGTGGATAGACAGAGCCAATCATGGGGAAAGCTAGGCAGATTAAAAGGCATTTACTGGGCTTTCTGTACTAGAAATGTAAGAAAAACCCTTCAATTAGCTGTCTGCCTGAGGAGCTGAGCAGGAAGGGATGAAAGCTGAGATGCTTTTGCAGGAGCAAAGGGAAATCTCCAGCCACGAGATGGTCTGTAGGCTCTGAGTCAGGCAGCGTCGTCACAGGGGTGTTCAGCATGTGGTGCTGCAAGGAGGGGAACCTCCTTCTGCCCAGCTTTTCTGCCTTCTCCTGATTTCTTCTGCAGCTCTCCTTCTTGGGGATGTTTCTGCAATCCTAAATTCGTGCTCAGAGCATGGGAGCTTCACCTTGTCAAGTGTTGGTGCTCATGTCCAGAGCAATCAGCTTGTCCGTGTGCTGCAGGGCACCAGGATTACAGTTCCTGGTCTTCATCCTCCATAGCCAAGGGCCTCCTGCCCCATGCCACCATGCCCCAGATACCACCACATCCAACCCCCTGGCCAGTGCTTTGGGTCACTTGTCACCATTTTGTAAAGCAAACAGGTCACCTGGGAAGAGAAGCAGCAGCTGTTCTGCTTCCTGAGGCTTCAAGCATCCGCTGCTTGCACACACACACCCAGAGTCTGCCTTTACCTAACAAACAATTATTTAACAAAGTATGCAAATAGTATAATTACTGTTATTTGTTTAGCTGTTATAAGTGTTTGAAATGTAAATGTCAACTTTGGGATTTTTGCAGGGTATGTGTGTGTTGTTGGCTTTCTCTCTCTTGTGTGTGTTCTCCCTGGATTGCAATTTGATGAATTTCTCCTTGTCCTAGGAAAAAAAACTAATGTGATTTCTCTGCGATTACAGCAGAAGATGCCGAAGTGGGGATTACTCACAGTAACTCCTCTTACTTAGCAGATCTGAGTGGGAGGCAGGATTCATTACACTGAGCAGAGAAACAAAGAGGAAATGTCTTTCAGCCGTTTGTGTCTGCCGAGGCAGCATCCTCACCACTGCCAGGGCTTCCCTCCCTGGAAGGCAGAGGGTCAGGCAGGGCAGTGACAGTGGTGTCATGATCCTGGCAGCAGGCTCACAGGAACCTGTTCCTGGCCTGCCACAGCTCTACCATGCACAGAAGGAGTAGCAAGTCTGAACTCTGGTTTTCTAAGAGATGTGCAGCAAGAGACTGGAGAAATAAAAATGATGCTACAACTACCCTGGCTTGGATCTACCCCACCACCATGCTCTAAGTAGAGCCCTGGTACTCAGTACAGTAATGTTTTCCAAGGATATGTCCCACCATCACACATTCTGGCTGGCATTTTGTATAAATTGAGCTCTGAGGAGATGGTCATCATTAGGTCACAGCCTGTAGTTCAGGCAACCCATCCAAGGCTTGTTACCATTGCCCTGGAATCAGTCTGTGCTCTGGGCACTGAATGGCCTCTGCAGTCCAGTCTCAGCAGCTGGGAAGGCTGTTATGGACAGGACAGGGCCTCTGGAGCTGCAGCACCTCTGCCAATATTTCACAGCTTCCCATACCTGCTGGGCTGAACCCAACCATGCTTGTGCTTTAGAGCTTTCTCAGATGCCCAGCTCCAAGAGGAATCCAGTTGGATTCATCAGCTGGCAGCAAGCTTGGCACCAGCTTTCCATTCAGTTGGCTCAAAAGTCAGCCCAGGAGTTGGAGCAAAAGTAGAAAGGAAGGCTGCATCACTTCCATATCCCACCCTCCATCCCGTCCACAGCCCCTGTCCACACAGCATGATGAGATGAGGAGATTGTGGTTTTCAGGTGAATCCCAGGGCAGGAGAGGGTGAAGAGGTTTTCACGTCCAGTGTGAACCAGAGGAACTGGAAGGAGTGAGACAGTAAACACAACTACCAGCTCAGCTTCTGGAGGAGCAGGGAGAGCTTCCTGCCCAGCTCAGCACCAAGGGGTGAGCCCCAGGGTGTGGTGCACAGCCAGAGCAAACATTGCTTCTGGCAGAAGATCAGGGTTTCTCCATGTGAACATGCTACCACTGAACTGGCCGAGTCCATGCCCTGCATGGATCCAAGTCTACTGGGATAACTGGCTATGGCCGAGGGAGGACTGGGGTATAAGCCTGCAAAGGTGGTGATGCAGCACGAGCTTGGCCCTGTGGTAAGGCTGCAGCACAGCAAGAAGATGCTGAATCAGGCTTTCCTGCTGCTTGAGGTTTCCCCCTGCTCTCTGGCAGGGCACGAGTTGCTGGCACAGGAGCTCTTTGGGATGCTGGCTAAGTGCTAGGAGCTGGTGTGTGGCTCTGACACATTCATCTCCTAAATGGGGTTGTCCATGATCTCTTGACCAGCTTGTTAGTGCCCTGCAGTCTGTGCAGGTACCTACAGCCATCAGCAATACCGCTGGTCCCTGGACACTCGCATCAGACAGTCGGGCCATGGAGTGGAACCAACAAAGCCACTTGTTTCTTAATTGCCAAGACAGGAATCCAGTGACCTTTGGGAGATTTCATAGTCCAGCAGGCTTGTGTAATTGAAGCTGGTGATGATTTGTCATGGCTCTAAGCTTTCCCTATCTATTTCATTCCTCGCTCCCTCAGTCTCTCTTGTTCCCCCTTTCTCTTTCCTTCTTTGTGATCTCATTATCTCCATGCCTCTCTCTTTTACTCTCTTCCATCATAGCACTTCCCAGCATGGAGAGGTACCTCAGGATCTATTTGTCCTTGAGGGATTTAGCTTTTACCTGTCACAGTATTTTCTCCACTTCACATCCATTATCCAAGAAAACCTCTCTCTGCCCATGACCAGGAAACCTGCACCTGCTGGAAAAATCTAGCCCATTCCAAGAATAATCATAAATAATGCATTGCTCTGGTCAGTACCCCCAAGCAACCATGAGCTCCAAATCCCAACTTTCCACCCCTGTCAGGTAAAGGTTGAAGTGACATTATCACTTTTATTTAAATTCCCTGGTATGTGGCAGGTTCAATGCTATTAACATATTTCAATTCAAGCCATTCTTATTTTAATTAGCCTTAAGTAATTAGTTCTAATTCATTGCCATTTTTTGCTCTGCATATTTTGGGTTATTTACTTCCCTTGCTAAGTAACAATTTGATGTAATTATGTGCTACTCATTCTTTCTATTTACATATGCTCACTCACTCAGATTTCCTCGTTGAAATTTCAACAGATCCTTTGAATTCCCTCTTGAATTGTTTTCTGAGTTGTCAGCGGTGTGGAAATTGTTGGGTGGAAAGAGAATTGATCCTCTTCTCTGGACATCCCTGGTGCCAAAGGCAGTGACAGTGCATGTGAGCACCTGGGCTGGCAATGGGCTGCTCTTGGCAGGGAAGGTCCATTGCCAGGCTTTGTTCCTGGGAGTCTGGATTCCCATATGAAAGGAATTTGGGGACTGTATCCAACTCTCTCTGTCTTCCTCTTGGGCTGCTTTAGCCCAGATGCCAAAGGGACCAGTCACTGTTGCCACTTCCTTTCATTTTCTTTGTGCAGCCAAAGATGCTTTGGCTTTCCAGAATGGAAATACCCTGGCTTTCCAGAAGTGCAGCACCTCCATTGTTCAAAAACTCTGCACCCTTTAGAATCCTGTATTTTTTAGACATTTTGAGTACTTTGAGCAAATTTATATATGTCAGTTTCTTATCTGGAAAGTTCTTTTATCTCAGCAGCCATTTTCCTAATTCCTCTGAAGGACCATATTCTTGTCTTCTTCTTTTCTCAGGGATTGCCCTTCTCTTAGCACCTTTTCATGGCTGATATTCTCAGAGGGTAATGGTTCATCCATCTGAGGCTGTTTGCTGATCAGCTGCTCTGAATTCATCTTTCTCACTGCCTCAAAACTTGATTCTGAGAGGTCTTAACAAGACTTCCTGCAGATCCTGCAGAAACCTGGATTTCATGCTCACATGGAGTGTGTTTATACCTGTGTGTATATACCTCACAACTTTTTAAGTGCATTATCCAACTCCAGCTGAATTTGATAGAGGGAAGCAGTCTCAAAAATAGCAAGTTCCCTCAAGGTTTGAGCAGACAGGCAGAGGTAGACAAGAGATGCCCTACTTCTGCTGAGGAAAAAGCTGCCATGTTGTGCTGAGCCTTTATTTGATGCTGGTGAATCCATTTGGGAGAGAGCACACATCTCAGCACCCCACCCACAGGAAGGACTTCAATCACCACATGCACCTTCTCTGTGCTCAAGACAATCAAGCTCAAGGAAAGCAGGATTTCATAGTTCTGATGCTCGCAGAACTAGTTTTTTTCAAGTAGCTGTTGCACTAAAATCTTATCAGCCCTTTGAATCCATGTCCCATTAGCAAATCCTACTTGCTTCATGAATATGCATCTTTACAATGTATAGCATTGGCTTAACTGCTCCCATTGAAGTTGATCATAAAACTCCTGCTGACTTCAAAGAGAATAGAGTCAGATGATGCAGAGTGCTTTGGAAAATCCCACCCCTTGTTGTTATTTTATTCTTAACACATCCAGTCCGGAACTATGGGATGGGACTAAATACTCACGATGAGTAAAGAGGGAAAAAAAGAAAAGATCAAAGCGCCAAAAATGAAAATCCAGATTCTGAGGTAAATATTTAAGGGCCTGTCCTTGAATTTAAGACTCACAGTGAGAGCAGTTCTCCTTTTGTGTGAAGAAGGGTCACAAACGATGCCTTGAGGTCTGAGAGTCACCACACACCTCACACTGGCCTCCATCCATGATCTCCTCATGGAGACCATTGGTGGAAGTTTAGATCTGAACGACACAAAGCGTGGGACCTTCAAAGTGTGTCAAGGCTACACATGATCGTGAGCTGGAGTAGAATTGATTCCTTGGATTCTGTCCCTACACTCCAGTTTTCAGTGGAGGTCCAGAGAGGGACTGATCCCCTCTGCTGTCACCAGGACATGGCAAAGACCCAAGGCATCCCATGGGTTATCAACTCTGCAAGTTAGCAAACTAGAAGTGTCTTCAAGTCCACCTTAAACAATCCATTTCTCCACTCCTCTCTTGCTGTGAGTTGTGCAGGACAAAGGTGTGGCAGAGTTTTACAGCTTTTCAGCTTTTTTCCAGATGAACTATGTTTTCAGGTCTCCCTTTCCCCCATACTTGGTGCCATAGCACTCAAACTGCCATGAGTTGAGGGTTCCCAACTACCACCCAATTTAGCAGAGCACAGTGCATCCAACTGACTTCAAGGGGACAGAAACATGCTTAGAATTGTAAAACACGAGTGATTTCCACGGGCAGAACTCCCTTGACGTAAACCCATATTTACCTGTTTTGCTGAATCAGGGCACGTTCTTCTTACAGGGACTTTGTGTTTTAGAGTTGGCTATTTTGGTATTTTCCTCTCCTAAGATTATTTCCACTGGAAAGAACACAGTATTTTTCATTCCAGCAGTATTTTTGGTAACAGTTACTATTTCCTGACAATATGTCTGTATTTTAGGACAAAACCAAATTACATGTTGGAAGTTCCTTTTCCCACTGCAGTTTCTCCAGCACTACTCATGAGCCAGTAACATCAAGACCGTAATCTGGAAGAGGCACAATAGACACTATATTAAGTTTTATACAGACTTGCCATCAAATTACATGCAATAACTGCTTGATCATGTTATATCAATTCATTTTCGCCTGTCCATTTGAAAAGCAATTGCTTTTATCTTGATGGCTTATTTTTTTATCCTGTTCATCTGGTATAGTACGTTATGATTTTGTTAGTGCATAGTTGCATGATAAGGGGTATTGGCAAAAAGGACCCTCTTGCAGTAGTTCATTTTCATTGTTTTTCTGATTTTTGTCTTTTATTATCTGTTCCTTGAAGTCTATAAAAATCCTGACAGCAGTTAGAACTTGATGCTGTAAAACAGTCATGCCAAAAACAGTGACAAATGTTTTTTCTTTTGCTGTCCTGCCTGCCACCATGCTCCAGAAAACTGTACATCTAGAATCAAACTTCTGCAGAGTTAGAACCTCTCTTTTAAGCTCAGTGATAATAGGTAAAGTCCTCCTCTCTGACTACACCTCCTAATCATTATCAGCCTACAAATTCCAGGTACTTTGTGTAATTTTCAAAGCTATTTTCCTAATAATCGTGTGCACTAGGAGAAAATGAAAGGATCATAATTGTGGAAGACTGTATTTTGTTGCATCTTTTGTAAATTCCCTGAGATCAAAAGGGTAAATTTCCCCATTTTCTATACCTTGTACAAGCTTTGTATCAGCACAATTAACTCAGTTTGGTGAGCATAGAACAGGGAATTATCTTGTGACTGCATACTACAGATTTTTCTTGATGGTTGATACCTTTAGCTTGGTCATGGAAAGACCTAAAGAGGTTGAAAGAGTCTCCAGTTTGGATTAGATACAAATTATTTTTAATTTACATCCCAAATATCCATTGTTTTTTTGGTCAGTACTTTTGTTTGAATCTTAATATTAGTTTTCTCTAAAAACAGTTGTGAAGAAGTATATTTGACTCAATAGGTTTTACTATTAAAAAGAGCCTGTATTGTTAGGGTTGCACTTTTTTTCTAAGTGCCAAAGAAATCTTGGGTAGTCGTAGAACTAACCCAAAGAATAAGTAGAAATGGTGAAGGAAGAAGTTCATACAAATGCTCCCTAGTTGGAACCTGCATACTTTGTTCCAGATTCCAATTTCATTCTGAAACCTGTATAAAAGCACCTTATGGGATGAAACTTTTAGGTGTATTAAACCCATCTCATGGTGTTTATTTTTGTATATGGACAAGGGATTACAGCTTTTGTATTCAACTTCCAAAGTCTTCATCAAAAGCAAGCATGACTTTTTCTGAATGCTTTGTACTCTGGTATCTGTCCTACACTAGTTAATTCATGTAAATCTAAAGAAGTGGTTGCAGGCAGAATGGCATCAGAAATATGGAAATAGAGCATCTGGGTAGAAAGGGTAGGTTTTTTGCAATGTCTCCACTGAAATTATTTTTTCCTGCCAAGTGAACAGATGCAGTGAAAACAGATTGTCTTATCGGCAGCCTTTCTTTTGGGGAGATTAAATGAGTGAATGATCTATCAAAACATTATTTCATTTGATTAAACAGAAGATATTTATAGCATTTCTAAATATAAGCCAAACCAAGGCAAAAAAAAAAAGGAAGTTTCACAAACAATGGCCACTCTACAATGTCAGGTGTTTTTCCAGGACTCAAAAGTATTTTTAAATTCCTATTTCTTTACCCAGGCTGAATGAGTGCAGTTCACTGCACACTGAGGGTGTTTAGCAGACTACAGTCCTAATGCTCAGATTTTGGTCTGATGCTGTGGGCTGCAGATATGTTTGCTTATAAATTTCCCTTTATTTCACATTAGAACATCAACGACATACTTAAGGGTTTCAAGAGTTTCCCTTTTTCTTATGTTACAGTACAAGTTCTAGAATAAATACCTGGAAAGCCTGAAAAATTGGCCATAAGATAATAAAGGAATTTGTATCTTGCAGGAAAAGATAAGATTTTTACATTTGGTTGCATTCTGCATAGAATTTTAAGTTATTATTAAAATATATTTCAGGTTAATTTTAATGTCATTTAAATATGAATGTTTTAAGATTTTCTTACGTGATAAAAATATAAATGAAAAATTCTCCTGAAGCCTTGCAAATGAAATTTTTGATCTATCAAAACATTCTTCATTATTTTAAAATGTGATTTTGCCAGAACTAATTCATGTCATGAGAAATTTCAGCTTTGTTGAAATACAACTTTGGACTGGGAAAGTGAACTAATGCCTCACCAGGACTGTCTGGCTGCAGAGCTAGCTGGTCACATTTAGTTCTTTTGCCAGGAATTAATGTTTTTTAGCCCTTTAACCACTGGTATGATACTGTAATGTTGGGCTTTTTGGTTTTTGTCTTTCCCCAGCTGAGCTACATCTTCTTACTAAAATAATTCTGCATTTGTTCTGAAAAATTTCCATATTTTTGTACTTAGATATAAACTCCCTTCTAATAAGGCAAGGCAAACCCTTTTATCTTGCTGCCCCTTTCATGGAAGTCTCCTTTGGTCATTTTTATTTGTGATTTTGACTTTTCCCTTGACTATTTTTGAGATTTCTGTTAGACTCTTTAGTATTCTGTCTTGGTTTTGCATTACCACGTTCATCTTTGGAGCTTGTTGTCTCTGTATGTCAAGGGAGGCAGGTTCTTTTATAACTGTATTTTCTTTACATTGTTAGCAGTTCCAAGAATTTTTCTAATACATGAATTTTCACTCCATCATGTAAGATATCATCATGAGTAATCCTGAGTCATTTAAATTTATATATTCTAAAATATCTTTTCTAAGATGGTCAAACTGACATTTGTGTTCTCTGTCAACATAGTATTTAGTCTTGAGTCTGATGCTTTGGTTTCTTTCCAATGAACAATCTGAACCAAATAGATATTATCTGAATGTTTTTGCTCAGATATTGAAATGCTACTATGGAAGGTGATTATTGAATTTTCACTTAAATGATGTAGTCTTCTGCAAAAATCAATTTTCCTTATATATTCACCAGCTGTATTTAAGAACTAGCATTTGGCTAGCACTTTTCAGGATTTAAAATAGAAAAATCTCTCAGGCGGTGGCTTTCCTGAAGTGATCTCCAACACTTCACAGTCACATTAGTCTGGTTTTAAATAGAGGAAAATTGAGGTACTTGTAGAAACTTGTCCCAGGTGACCCAGTGGCTGAAGCAGGCAGGAAAAGAGAAACCAAGTCAAAAAGGAGAAACCAAGCACCACTGAGGTATCTTTCCTGCTGGACTGTCATGTCATTAAGTAAATGTGTTTATTTCACAGGAGTCTAATTTATATCACTAGGCCCTAAAAAGAACCATGTGTTCCATGTTCCCTGACAGACAGATAGATGCACCTTTCACATGTCTACGTTATTTTTGGTATCCCACTGTGAGCTGAAGGTCTTGCTCAACCCTGTGTTGAGCACAATCCCATGAGCATCGTGAACAGCCCTTAAATATTGTATAATCCATCTTGATTTTCTAGATGAGTCAGGAAGAAAACACTGGGAATTTTTTCTGACAGGTGTAAGCCAATTGGTATAGAGAACCAAAGTCTCCAAGGCATTTCCTTGGCCCCTAAGGAGCCCTTTGGCTTCCAGCCATCGGCTTTTTGTCGTCAGCTGCATTCTGTTTCTGGCAGTAGTAACCCCCAGGAAAGAGCACAAATCTTTCTCCTTGAGAATTAAAGCTCACAATTCTGGGTAGTTAAAAATTCTTCATCTTTATCTTTAGCCGAATGAATTTTATTCCCACTCTTCCTACACATTTGTTGGTTTTGGAGAAGGGTCCTGACACGCTTTTTGTAATTTATCTGCCCTGCTCAGAACCAGTTGCAAATATTTCCTTTAGAAACTATTTATGGATGGCAGGCTGGTCTTCCTCTGTGACTTCTCCTTTCATTTATTTTCCTATTTGAATTTCTCATGTTGATCTTTGAATTTGCAATGTCTGGTTTTCCTGTAAAGCTCGTGGGTCCCCAGCCCTGGGTTTTGCACAGATGACCTGTCCCATGGTATATTGCAGAAGTCAAATCTGGAGGGGTTTGGGCATGATATGTCTAAGAGGTGGCTTAGATGGCTCTAAGATCTAAGACCTTAGGTGGCACTAAGATCTTGGTCTTCCTAGAGGACTGAAACTGGCTCCCACTGAAGTAGTGGAAGTAGCAATCTCATTTATTTCTGGAAGACTCATAGCAAGAAGCCTCCTAGAAGGCAGTAGGATTATTTTTGCACTGGAGGTTATTAGCATTGATCCTCGTCTGTGGCAAAACTGAGACACAAAACCTTTTGTCTGTAGAACAGCTCTCAAGGTTGTAACCAAACCCTTAAAACTGCAAAACATGGCTGGTTAAAACTGGGAGGAAGGGTACAAGAATATAGCTGATTTCTCAGGAATAAATCTTTGGTTTGTAGAAGTTTGCAAGTGCTAATCTCAGGAAAACCCAAGCTCAGTAAAAGGCTTGATCTTTTAGAAAGGCTGCACTCATTTGAGAGAACAGTCCTTGCTTTCCTCCCAGGAGTGCAAAATTAAAACTTTCAGGTCACACTTTGGAAGCAATTGGATGTGATCTGTACCTTTTGCATGACATAAATGAACTAGATGAGTTGATCAGGCACCAGCGTGTCCTCAAGTCTTAGCTAAATACTGAGATCACCTCAGTGTGTGCTTATGGTGATTTCTCCTCCTCCATCTCCTGTCTGCAGAGAGAACTGATTTTCTTGTGTCTGTTCACTGTAGGTGTTGGTCAGGTGCTCCCAACCTACCATCACTAAGACACTGTATTCCCACAACTTGCATTGCTTCCACCAGTCAAGCACTGCCTGTTTTAGCAATAGAAAGGTGAAGTGTTTAGACTAAGTTCATCTAGACTCCTCCATAGTCAGTGGGGAAAGTTGAACACCTCCAGAATGTAATTCATCCCATCCAAAAATAGATGTCTAAGACAGGAAGAATGAATCACTCTCTGGGGGTTGTTGCACATCTCTGTGTTCACTGATGATAAAAGAAGTCTAGACAATTACCTTAACCTAGACATCCAGCTGTAAGACACCCTCAGCTGTGTGAGATCTAGCTGTGCTTTCAGGTCCCTAAAGACAGATTGCAACCCCCCTGATCAAATGTGAAATAGCTTTCTGATTTCACAGCAGCTTTCAAGCTGAAGTCACTGACAATCAGAATCTCAGTGAGCCACATATGGCAGTTTTACCATAACTGAATGGCTTTTTTAATGAAAGGGTTTTTACCCTCAGTCCCATTTGGGAGTTATCCATGAGAAGTTGATGGTGGTTTGAGAAATATTTCTTTCTATTCCTTGCTGAATCATTGCTACCATTAAATATTGCTGCATAATTTCCTCACGAGGAGTCTGTTGCATGTAGATAATACTCAAAATGTGGTCCCCATTGATTACTTTGATGGAACATGTCACACACGACGTCCTCCATGAGCAGGAGTACAGCTCTTCAGCTGGTAGCTGCAAACACTCACATTTGTGAGTTCATTTCTTGTGGTCTGAAATTCATCTCTCATCCTTGGTCTTATCCTCCCATGAGCTTGTTTGTTAAGGCATTTGGGGAAGGGCAGGCATGGAAAGGCAGTGGATGACTGCAGAAGGCAACAGGGTACCAAGACCATAAGGAGTATCCACAGGGCCTTGGAGAAGGATTGCAGTGGAGGCAGCTGAGAGGAGAGAAAGCCTCCAAAACTCAACAACCATATCCACTGCTGCATTTCCTCACTGCCCACCTTTCCCCATGGAGTTGACTATTGCAGGAGCAAAGCTGGCAGAGCAGTCCAGGGCTCTTGGGTGTTGGCTGTTTCCCTTTCCAGCTCACAACTTAGAGCAAAGCCACCTTCAGCTGGTGTTGCCATGAAGAGACCAGACAGTGAGAAGAGGCAAGCACAGCCCAGCTCCAGTCCCTGCTCCCAGTGGGATGGTGCCTGTTCCTGTTTGATTGCAGAGCAGACAGGTGAGGATGAGGAGGATAATGATGATGAAGAGGAAGATGGTTGATGTATCCAGTGGGACAAATGGTTCACCAGCAGAGGTGGGCAGAGGTGTTGCTCCTCAGGCAGGGTGGACTGGTGGAGAGGAGACTTCAGGGTGCCAACTCATGTGTCCAAATTTTCCATCCAAGCCATGTTGAAAGGTTTGGAGACTATGTACCTTTGGTGTCTCTGCAGAGAACATCTTGGCTCACCTTGAAATACATGAAGATTTAACTCCTTTGACTTTTGCTTATAGATTATTTTTTTTGCCCTTGCTATTTTAAAAAAATCAATGTAGAAGCACAATCTTCAAGGAAAATACTGAAACTTATTGACCAATATGGTTAATGGAAAACATTCCATTTTTCAAGATGTCTTTTGTCTCTCTCTTTTGGGAGATAGCAGTAAATTTGCATGAATCCTGAAATATTTGGGGTTTTTTGCATGTATACGTGAATTTTCTAGTTGCCAGAAAAAATAATTTGCTCAGTGATGTTACAGGTGTCTCTTTGCCTCTTTGCCAAGACATCTGCCCACTGCTGCCTGCAGGAGCCCTCAGTGGAGTCCGAGCCAAAGCGATGGATGTGTTTCTCTTTGGGAGTTCCCTGCTTCACCCCTCTCTGTGTCAGCGCTGAACCAGCCTGCCAAGATTCAAGCAAATATTCAAGAAAAGGTTGAGGTATTCACTGAGCTCGAACTATTGTACAAGAAATACCCTGAAGCAAAAAACAGAGCTGTGAGACACCATCACACCGAGTTGCTTCCCCCACCCTGGCAGGCACCATGCCGTACCAGACAAACTCCTCCAGATAGGATCCAGGCAGAGATGTTTGCTTAACACAGCAGCTCTTTGAAAAGGCAAATAAATGGACAGTGAAGCTACACAGACGTGTCACTGTGCAGCGATTTCCGTTTAGCATTTATGTTTAGTGCCAGGAAACCCTGACTCATGAATATGAAATCAGAAGGAAAGGAAGAAAGCAGTTGTTCATTATTAGAGCTCCGAATTGGGCATGTGGTGGAAATTAGCATTAAAAAACATCCAGGTTAAAAAGAGGGGCTGGTGTTGATGGTCCAGGAGGCTTGAAGAGCCCAGCTCTTCAACCAGGGCATGTGCTTTTGTTGGGCACTCTCTGCCCTCAGGCTTTGCTCATGGGCTGTTGCTGCTGGAAGAGAGCTCCGAAGTTCAGGGATGAGGCTCTTGCTCACATTGAGGTGAGGGAAAGCAGCTCCTGGATATTCTTGTAAATCCTCCAAATTTACACTGAGGCAATGTGTAAAATGTGAGCAAAGGCAGGGAAGAAGAGCCACTTAATAATTATCAGAAATAAGAGAAATAACCAAGAGCAGCCTCCAACAGAAAGGATCAACCTCAGATAGAAATCCTGAGATCCCAAAAGGAAGGCTCCCATTTAATTGAGGTTCAGTGGGGTAAAAATGAAGGAACCCACAGCCCTGATCCTTCTGCAGGTGCCTGTCTCTGCCCCACACTTGCACCCTAGAGCTGAGAAAAGCCTCTGTGAGCCTAGGGCAACCCTGGCACCCTTCAACACAAGCCATCTTTCTTCCAGCCATGAAGGTGGGACACTATCCTTCTTTCTGCACTCATTTCACCTTGAAAAAGTTCATCTTGTTCTGCGTCGAGCCCTAAATGCCAGACCCCCAGGAGGCATGCAGCTCAGAATCACAGAATTATGGAATATCCCGAGTTGGAAGGGATCCACAAGGGTCATCGAGTCCAGCACAGGACAACCAACCCCAAGGATCACCACACGCCTGAGAGCATTGTCCAAACTTTTCTTGAACTCTGGTAGGCTTGGTACCATGACCCCTTCTCTAGGGAGCCTGTTCCAGTGCCTGAACACCCTCTGGGTGAAGAACCTTTTCCTAATATCTCTAAGAAGAGTGATGCTATTGCAGCAAATATTTTTGATGATACCATGAAGGAAGAAGCAAATAAAGATGTTGCTGCAGGGCAGCAAGGGCTTGATTTCCAAAGCAGTTCCTAACCCTGGGAGCAGCTCAAGGCAGCAAGGAAATGTGTCATCCCCAATAGTGTCTTCATTTGAAGCCACCCAGCTGTGCTGTATAAGTACCCCTCTGTTTCCTTGCATTTTGGTAATTCCAGTGCCCTTAAAATATTACAAGAGCTAACCTAACAGCATGGGGCACAGCAGCTCACAGTAATAGCAGAACATTTGGAAAATACCCCTGGCCTGGAGGGTATGAGGTGTCAGGCAGGCTGAGCAGGAGGCTGGATGGTAGGTGGGGTGGACAACTGCACATGGGACTGGACAGCTTTGCCAGGGCACTCCTCACCCAAGTGTCCCTGTGCCACCTCTGCCCTCAGGGACAACACCAGATCATGGCTGTTTTGAAGACCCAGGCTTTGCCCTGAGGCCGGGCCATGGGAAGCTGCTGGCAGGGCTCTGCTCCACCCCAGCAGCTCTGACAGCTTCAGAGAGTCGTTAGCAAGCAAGGCGAGCTTGACGTGAATAATTAAAATACCTGCTGTGCTTTTAAATAGTTCAGAGCCAGCCTTGGAGCTGCATGTGTGAGCGATGGCTGCTGTCTTTGGAGGAGGCCAGAGGAAAGAGGAGGGCTGATATCCAGTGGAAAATTAAGGGCTTGATGCTGCTTCTGGCAGGAGGAGGGATGATGCTGGCAGCTTGCACAGGGATGCAGGCAGTCCCTGCTCCTGAGTGGGTCTGGAGGCTGACACAGCTCTCCTTGCTGATGAACAGGCATCTTGGTGCAAAACTCTCTGAAATCTCCTCTTTGCCAAAGGTTTGAGCAGCAGTGCAGCTCAGCATCTACCCTTCCAGCTGTCCCAGAGCTCTCATGCTGGTTCAGCTCTCCAAACCTGTGGGATGAAGACATGGAGCAGGGGAGTGGGGACAGCAACAGAGCCTTGGGGGCAGTAAGTCACTCCATCACTGGCCCCTCACCTAAGCATGCACAGGTGAGGTCTGGGGAGGATGCCAGAGCTTTTCCGAAGATGCTGTTTCCCCAAGATATCAATTAGACACTGAAATCAAAACAGTTTCTGCATGAACAATTAACAAAGAGTTTCCCGCAGTCTCTCAGCAGACTCCCTCCATCCCTCTGATGTGGTTGCTACCCTCAGCTGCCTCCAAGTTTTTATCAGAATAGCACTGAAGGCCCTCATCCCTCACCACGAAGGAGCCTCATGGAACAGGAGGAGATATGAAACGCTGTGTTGGTGTCAGTGCCACTGGAGCGTGGAGCTGGGAAGCTGTAAATCATCTTTTCTTTTGAAAAAAATAAGTTTCTAGGCAGGGGATGGAGGGAAAAATGGCATTCCCCATGAGCTAGTTTCAGATTGAATTAAACAACTGGTAGACCATAGATTTTTTTTTTCTATATATATGTTGCTGTGGAGAGCCTGGACAATTCCAATTTGGGGTCACTGCACAGTGATTTTTTTCCTCATTTTTTTTGTTAGTTCAGCCAGTGATCCAAAAAATCGGTTATTTTCACAGATTTGCCAGGAATACCTCCAGGGCAGGTGAAAACAAAGTTTTTAGTAGAAACAAGGGGAAAAAAAGGCTGTTTGGGGACTGGCAGGGAGAGGAGGGAGGGAGAGCCATGTGCTGGCAGCTTTGCAACGTCGTGTGAATGGCATCCTGATGTTTGGTCCATTCCCTGGTCCCATGTGGGGAGTGGGAGCTGCTACATGCCCCCCTTCCCCCTGGCTCTTTGCCCATGAAAGGCAAGGGCTCCTGAGCTGAAGATCAACAAATTAGTCTTCTTCTCCCCCGTTGCAGAACGCTATCCATCTAAAGATTTCCTTTAATTTAGAGCTGTGTAGAGTTTGAAAAGCCCTTCAAGTTCACTTGGGCTGATGAATTGGTAATTGAGTGTACCTGAATGTCGGTGCCGGCTCTGCCTCTCTCTGCATTTGTATCAGTCCGTGTTTGTTTTCTCGAGCTGTAAATCACTGAGAGCTTGGAGAGGCTTTTATCAAATCCTGCTAGGAGCCAGTCGCTTTCCCTTTCACAAACACATCTCTAATGCCACGTGGAACCCACCGGCTTTGCTGCTCATTTAAAAACAATGAGGGTGTTATTAAAGGGGGGAAAAAATCCTTAGCAACCGGGGAGAAGGAGGAGGAACAGAATTGCTCCTGTGTCTCCGGTGTTTGCTCCTTTGGTTTAATATCTGTCCCATTGATCTCCTAATATGCTGTGCTTTGAAAGCCTGATTTATTGCCCCGCACTCTCTTATCTCCCTGCATGTCTCGGTCTGATAGAGCACACATTGTTCTCAACTCCATTAGCCCCCAGCAGGTTGGCTGCCACCCTTGGTCCAGCCTCACTGAGCAGCTTCCACCTCCTGGGATGCACATCTTTGCCTCTTTCTCCACAGCCTCTGGCCTCCCCCAGCCAGCACTGGGCACAGGGAGTTAAGCAGGTGGTTTAAAGCAGTCAATCTCTTCATCTTAAGATGTCCAGGTTCTCCAGTGGGTCCTTGGTGTCCACCTCTCCAGTGGCCTCTGAAGATACTTGGACCTCTCCATCAGCTGTAGAGGACCACAACTGGTTCCAATCCCACATTACCCATATCCATGGCTGATATTCAACCCAGTTTATGTGCTCCAATGCTGACAGATATGACAAAAGGGAATTTCAAACATGAGAGGTAAAAGTCCTGATTTGAATTTTTGGAGCTGCTCTGGTGTCCCAGACCCAATGGAGGGGCTGGAACAGCACCATGTGGCTGGCATAACCCATCTCCCCAGCCTACATTTAAATGTAGATTTTCAGTGAACTGTTAGAGTGCTATTTGCTCAGCAAAAAAAAAAAATAGCAAGTTCTATCCATTGACAAAGAAACGTGAGAACTTTGCAATCTGCATGTGAACATTTCGTGAGCATAAAATGAGGTGAAGTTTGCCAAACCAATTATTCATTATGAATTGTTCATTCAGCTCTAATTGCTTGGGTCTAGCTGTTGTTAGAAGGACTGTGTGACGCCTTTGTAGTACTCAGTAAAGGTCAGAAGGGTGTTGGTAGAAATTACTTCATGTTAAGCCAAGCTTTTCTTTGGGTGTAATGGTGCTATTCCTGCTTCGTTTACTCAGAGCTGTAAATGATGCTGCCTGGAGTCTTGTTGGCCCTGTGCAGCCCAGGTAGCTAATGGAGGGTCAGTGGTGCCTTATTGACTCCCACTTTCTGTGTAGAAGGAATAATTAAATTCACCTGCAGAATCCCCATCTTTTCATGCATGGCAGTGTTCAAATTCCCTGCATTTTAGCTAACTGGATTAGAGATTACACAGGCCAGGATCACTGATGAGAAAGCACAGGCCAGAAAGGATCTGTTTGGCTTTCGGATCCCAGGTGGTATTTTCAGGACTTATGCTTAGGAAAAGCATCACTTTTTTTTGCTTCTAACCTGACAAACTTTGTCTGGAAACCCAGAGGAACAAGCACCAGGGAGCCCCACCGTCTGTCTTCCAGCAGCATTTTCTGAAATGGAACAACACTTTAAAGTCTTGCCAGTTCAGCCTTTCACTTTACAGAATATGTGCCTATCTCTAAAATACCACGTTATTTTTCCTTACCTCCATAATATTCCCATCCAACATTCACTCTCCTGGAAACCACCACTCCAACATTCACCTACCTGCATTCAAATGCCTGTCATTGTTCTTGCATTACTGCCTTTCTCCTTCCAATTTAGAGATTATATTTCATAACTGACCTCCAACTACCTATTGCCTCCCCGTGACACTTCTCACCCTTGTCTACCTGATTGATTAGTCTATTATGCTCTCCACTCTCCTGATGACTTACAGATTGCCCAGTATCTGTCACAGGCTTCCTTTTGTTCTCTAATATTCTTGGAGTTTTGGAACACCCTCTGGCTGCCATTCGCTGTCCCCATTCCCTGGCCTCCACCTGCCTGAATGAATGTGTAGTTTGGAAAAAGGAGAAGAAATCTTTTGTGAAATAAACCCCTACCTGCTGTGAGTTCACACGTATGCTGGAAAAACCACTTTTAAGACACCGTCATTTTCAATGGGGCTCTTTATTTTCTTTGCACCATTTAGAGGTAATAAAATGTCACTAGATCAGACTGTGATCAGTGACATGGCTTCGAATGCAGCTTTCCACAGAAAATTTCCTCACCTGTGTAAGTCAATGAAACAGTGACAGGGAGGGAGTGATATTGTGTTTAAAGATGCGTGTGGGTAGGAGGGTTCTGCCTCCACCAAGGGAGAGGTCTGGGACATGTCCCAGATCCATCCATCTCCCTGCACTTGTCAGAGGTTGTCCAGCTCTTTGATATTGTTCCAGGCTTGTCCCAGCTCTGTCCATCACTCTGACATTTAATTAACTGCCCCATTCTCCTGGATCTTGCACTGGATTTGTGTTGTCTTTCTGAAATACCTCTTAGGTCGTGTCTGAATATTACTAACAGGAGGAGTAACAAAATGATTGTCACTAATATTGCTATTATTGTTATTATGTTGATGGTAATAAAACAAGACATTGAATATCACAAAGATGAGTGCTGTTCCGCTCAGTGTCACTCCTTCTTCTTGTCTCACATCACAGGTGAGCAGCAACTGACAGCAGTGGGAAGCTTAGAGAGCCCTGACCAGCCAGGCATCCAAAAGTAATGGAAAAACAAGGAGGGGGTTGGAAATGATCACTGAGAGCAATAAAATCACACTTAAGATTTAAAAAGACATTTATGAGACTAATCCTCAAGTGTAAGGATGGTTATTAGGCTTATTAAAACCTCCTCATGCTGCCTGGCTGGTGCTGGTGGTGGCAATGGCTCCTCACTCCTCCAGGAGCTCTGCATTGATGTCCTGTACCATCTGCCCTGTGTGTGCCCAGAGCTATCCATCTTCCTTGCATCTTTTTCCATCCCTGTCTGGCATTTGTCCCGTTATTTTTACCTCAGTCCCAGGTCCCCTTGCAGCATTTCTCACACTCCCTCCTTCGCTGGTGAATGGTTTTCTTTTCCCTTTTAGTGACTCTGTTGAGCAGCTGATCTCATTTGGACCTCCCTTTGGTCCTCCTCCCCTTCACCTCTTGTCCCTGTGTCTGTGTCTGATCTGTGACTTGAGCAGCCATGCTGTCCCTGGGATGGCTTTGTGTTAATCAATCAATCAATCAATCAATCAATCTTTTATGCCACCCGAGGAAACTCCCTCTTACGTTTTCTTCTTTTTATCTTGCAGTTCAAATACTGGGTGTGGTGACCACCTTGTGGGATCCCAAATACTGTGTCCAGTGTGACTTCCAGCCCCTGGAGACAACAACTAGGAGACTTTCGTGACTGTAGCCAGAACCTGCAGGCTCAAAGGTAAGGGGTGACCTTGTTGGTGGCATCTCTGAGTGAGAGAAGCAGCTGGTGTGAGACAGCTGGCCATGGGAGAGAGCCAGCAGGGATGGGCAAGTCTTTCTGGGGAGGATTCCAGCACCAGGATCTCCTCCCCAGGAGTGAATGGCAAAGTGGAGCCTCATGGCATTCATTTCCAGTAGGGAAGAGGCTGTTGTAGACACAGACAGGGATCCAGGGTTGTGTTTCTCACATTGCTGTTCTTGAGGTGATTCCTGGTATGACTCTTCTCTGAGTGCTGGCCAGGTGTGGAAACTCAGTTTCCAGGGGAAACTGAGCTGCAGCTGCTGCACTCCTGAAAGTGTGGTAGCAGGGAAAGTCATCGTGGTTGTATTTTTAGCATTTTTTTTTTTTTTAAGAATGAATTCATGTTCTTACTTTGAGGTTTAAGAAATATGGGAAAAACACTTATTTTTCTTCTGCAGATGAGAGGTTCGGTGTGTGCCTCCATCCCATCTTCTACAAAATTCTGTTTTAAAAAGCAGAAAAAGAACATCAGGTTCATATTGGTGTTGTAACTCAGTTTTCTAAGAACAGATTTTGCCTCATGTTTCCTGTTGAAATGACTAGCTGTGCTGGGCACTTAGAAATTTTCTCCCTCTTTCTCATCTCCACCTTGACATTATGAAAAGGGTTTTCATCAATCCATTGAAAGAAGGAGATAACTTTTGTATAGGAGTGCACAGTTGACAGGGTTGAGTTTTTTGGGTAGTATGTAATTTTTTTTACACTGTTATTATTTAAAATATGCTTTTTAAGAGGACAAAAGGGAATAGCTTAATGGAAACAAATTTCTGTAGCAAAATGTGCAGCTGGATAAAAAAAGATTATTTCTGTTATTGCTTGAGTAGACAGGTGAATTTGGAATTTGAGTACAAAAGGTGTTAAAAAGTATGCTTAAAGTTCTCTTCAGTGTTCTGTTGAGATTGAAAAGAGTAATTTTTGGAAAAAAACTTTTCTCTGAGCCTCTTTCCAGCATTGTTGAATCTATAGCGGCGGCCTTTTCCCACAGCTATTATCATGTTTTCACCTTTTCTTTTTCCACCTCATTTGTCCTTTTTTGAGGAATATGTATTGCTGTGAAAGGCAGGCAGGTCTGTAGGCTGGAGTGGTCTGGAAGGGAGGGACAATTACAGAGGTGCTGGAGGTGCAAGGGCATCTCTGAAAGCCAGACCAGACCTTGCAGTCCCTGATGGGAGGGAAAGATGGACAGTTTCAAAAGTAGACTTTGGAAAGCATCTACAAGTCTACAGCTCTTAAGACCACCTTTCCAAAATGACTTTTAACCAATTAGGAACCTAAGCATCAATAAAGATAAGCAGAGCTTAAGTACTCAGGTTCCTCAGGGCAGACACAAATATCTCACCATTGCAGACAGATAGACAGTTTGCCCATCCTGGTGGATCCAAACTCAGAGACAGGCAATGAATTACAAATGTAAGTGCCAAAACAGCAGGCTCGGGACACAAAGAATAAAAGACAGTTGTGTTATTTGAGCTGATAAGCTCTGTGTCTGGTCTGGAAGATGCTGGCATCAAAGGTTCCTGCAGGGATTTCACAATGGAATGTTATACCCTCCAACACTGAGCTGCTGAAGAGGTAAAATGGGCCTTGCAGAGAAAGCTTCATGCCTTCCACAAAGGAACAGAATAAGAGTTTGTTTTGAGAACTATTAGGCTGAATAATTTGGGATTGATCTCCATGGACACTGTGAGATATTGCTTCCCACAGAGCAGTGATTGCCATTAATGTCTTAGCTCCCTGCCTTCTTCCTGCTTCTTCTCCTCAACCTTTGCAAAGGCTGTGTCAAATGCTGCCCAGGAGGCATGAACAATATTTCCTCCCTTTTTGGTAATTATTGTCCCTTCTATTCATTCCTCAGGAGCCTTTTCACAAGCAAGAGGTATTTTCAAGGGTTGTAGGCATTCATCTCAATGTACATTTTCATGGCTATTCTCCTTGGAAGAGCCAGAGAGCTAATTTACTTTATTAGACCAAATGAAAGGAACTTATGGAGGTAGCCTTGTGCAGGAGGTCAGGGAGCTAGAGAGACCTCTGAGACTGCCACTGAATTTCCTGCAGGAGCCGAAAAGTAGGTTTTTCTGTTTAGTTTGGCTCCATTCTTCCTTACATTGTGCAGGCTCCCTTTCAAGCACCAAGTGCTGATGTCTTTTGCATGGTCCCATCACTGGTCCACCCACGAAGGCTTAAGAGCAGTGACATCTGTAGGGAAACATGACACCTTTGGATTGGCAAGCCTGGAGGGAGCTGTGCTCATTCAGGGAGCAGGTGCCCAGGTGACTGTGGTGAAGGTTCCCATGATGGGGAGCCCCAGCCAGCCCATCCCTGGTGTGGGCAGGTATCTGGTGACATCCTGACTGTGCAAACCCTTCTTCAAGCAGCATCATGCAATGAGCAGATGACTAAAACCCATCTCCTGGGCAATTCACTTCATTCATCAATTAAATTGTTTGCTGTGAACAGTTTGGCCCCATCCAGCTCCAGGATTTCAGCCTTGTAATTTTGCTGGCAGAGGACAGCAGTGCCATGTCCGTGAAATCTGCCTGCCAACTGCTTCCCCTGCTAAGCATTTTCTAGGCTAACGATCCTGAAAACCTTGCCAGCAGCCCCAGCTCTGTCCCTTTCAGGGCAAGCCACTCATTTAAACGTGAGCACATCTAAATGACTCCATCTGCTAAGTGACGTTAGTAAAGAAAAGATTATAGCAGGAGTTAGTGCTGTGTCCTCGGGTTGTAACCCTGTTATAAAATGGGCTGGAAGAACAAGGGGACTGTGAGGAGCTGCGGCTCAAAACCACCTGGGTGACTGTCAGCTTGATTTATTTTCTTGCTCATTAGATAAATTAGAAAACTGGCAAAAGAAATCATTGCCTGCTCTCAGCTGCCTGGTAACCTGCCATGTGGCACGAGATGCTGGCTGCAGGGAGATGCAGCTCCTTCCCACCTCCCTGGCCTCTCTCCCTAGGGATACAGGGTGGGACTTGGGTCTGCCTGTACCACTCATCTCAGTGGTCCTGTCATCCTAAACCACCCCACTGACCCATCTGGACAATTGCTAGCAACCACTAGTTTCACTTTTCTCTAATCCTGTTGATTTTTGAATAGCAGCAATTTTCTAGGTGAAAACGGCAGCCCCAAATACTGCTTTTGAACACTGGCTTTGACCTCAGAACAGTTTGTTACCCTCATTTCACAAATCAGACAAACTAAAGCAAAATAACCTGGTTTGTGGCAGTATAACCAACCAGGACCTGCTGCCTTTCAGAGATGTTGTTCAAAATTTTGATCTTTTGGCTTGTGACCAGTCTGCCTAGAGCAGTAGCCCCCCTGGCTTTTGAACCAGACTAATTTTTGTCTGTCAGGGTGAAACTTAATGGTCAGACTTGCTTTAAATCCCTGGGTAAAATTCACTATCCAGGAGGTCAGGCTCCAGTTATACTGCCTTCTAACCTAAAAATTCACTTAAATATTCAGCCTACATAACCAAATGTTAAATTGGGATCATTTAAGCCATCTTCAGTATGTTTAGCTGCGTCTGATGCACTTCCATAGTATGAAATGAGGCCACTGTTATACACGTTGTATTTACATACGAGGGAAAGCTTCCAGCCAGGATGAGCTATTAAGAGACTGCAATGCATTTCTCAGCCAATGTGGGGGAATCCCCGCTGCAAACAAATGCTGAAACTGGGGAAGAACCAGGGTGGGGAACCTCTGGGAAGGAAACCTTGGGAGTCCCAGCAGTGCTGTGCTGGTGCAAGGAGGTAGGGCAATAACTGCCCTGCAGACCACGGTTGGAGCAGATTTCCTCTCTGTCCGTGCCCCTTCTTCTGCCCATGCTGTTTCTGCATTGCCTGCACGGGATCCTTGTCACTCTGTCTCTGTCAGGCATTGGGACATGCATGTCCCCGTGGCTCTGCCTCCTGCCAGGTGAGCTCCCATGTGTACAAACGCTGCCGGGAGGCACAGGGCGGAGAGATGGGGCTAATTCCTTCCTGTCATATGCAAGGAATCGGCTTATGGCCCGAAGCTCTGATTACTCTTATCTTAGCCTGCACAACGCTAGCCACATCCTGAAATTACCCGGCTTTTTTTCAAAATCCAGGGGATATACTGGACTCACCTGACTGACATGAGCAAATTCCAGCCCTGCTTTCAACCCCAGCAGGTTCATGGGGCTGCAGGTCAGCACAGACCCAAGACTGAACTTGAGGGGAGAGGTGTAGGAACCCCCAAATGCACCTGATGGGAAGTGCCTGGGTGTGAAGCCCCATCCACCTGCAAGACCTGATGGACCCCAGTGGAGCAACACCAACAGCCCCTTCCCAGCCGTAGTGCCAGAGCTGATTCCTGGGATCCTGGCAGCTAATGTGCCTTGGAAGTGGCCAGCAAAGGGTAGATGCTGTCAAGCAAAACATGGAGTGAATGTTTGGCAGATGGGATTAAACTGCAAACCCCATCTGTCTGCTCTGTGAGGGGCAGCACCACACGCTCCCACGTGCCACTGCTCCCCATTTCCCACCAAGCCCACCCCGCTTGGAAATTAGAGTGGGGAAATCAAAGTCCTTCTCCACCCGATCCTGCTGTGCCTCTCAGCCACTGCCATTAACACCGAAGGGGCTGACATTAGCTTTGAATGGATTTTAATAACCCCCTTGTGAGTCTGAATTACCCGCACAGCGTGAGGTCCGGTGTGTGTTTGGAGGCCTGGCAATGAGCAGTGCAGCAGGGGCCAGACCAGCTCACAGGCTGTGGACGTGGGGCCAGACCTGCTCCAGGAGCTGCTGTGACTTCTGCTGATGCAGTCCCTGGCAAAGGATCCTGGCAGCTGCCTGGCCCCTGGAGAGCCACTGCTGCTCCAGCACATGCTGCCCACAAGCATCCTGTCACCAGTGGGTCTGCAAGGGGCTGGTGAGCTTCCCGGAACTGGGGATGCTGGTCCAGGTGGTCACCTCCGTGGGATGTTTTCACCTCTGGGGCAAGGTGTGGGCTGCTGCAGGGTGGTGGGAACCCCCCAGTGCCATCAGTGAGAGCAGCCCCAGCCCCTACCAGCACACGGCACAAAATAGCAGCCTTGGTTTAGCAGGCTGTGGATGGAATGCTAAATGAGATCATGCCTGGCCCAGCTGAGAGTCCGGACTAGTGTATGAAAATCTAGCAAGAAGATTAAAAGGTGTCCCCAGGCAGAAGAGGGTATTTATTTCTTTCTTTGTGTGGGAGTCACAGGGACAGTGACCTCCCTTGAGCACCTGCACGAGTGGAGGCTGATCCTGGGGACAAGGCACTGACCAGAAAAGCTCCTTCTGAGATGCAAGCAGACATGTCCAATCTTCCCTCCTGCACTGAGAAAGGACTTCCCATCCAGGATCTTCACTGCCAGCCCTGCAGCTCCTCTGCGAAGGGAAAACCCCTCATTTTCCTTCTCTGTTACAAGAAGAAAAGCTAAAAGAGGTGGTCAGGTGGTTCTCACTTCTTCTGGAAGATGAAGGGCCTAGAAACAAAGCTCTAAAGTTGCTTTTCCTCGTTTAAAGCTCCCAAGATCTAAGCAAGTGATGCAGCCTCCTTGGCTGGTCACAAAGTCTCATCACCATTTGGGTGGAGAGTGATGGTTTCCAACTGCCATTGAAATCCACATGTATTTCCAATATGGAAGCAGGAATCTCCACAGGGATGTGGACAGCAGATTCCAACTAGGTGGGCCATCAACATCTCCGAGTCGGGCTCTTCAGGGGTTGTGAAATCATCAGGCACTTGCAAGAACTGAGGACTGAAAACAATCTCTGAAAAAAATATGTGATAACGATTGAGTTATATTTAAGAGGCTCCTTCGTACTAAGTAAATGCAAATAGTTTACGTGGAAAATATTTCCCATTAAGATCATTTCTACATAAAATGCTAACAGATTGAGATTATGACTGTAATGATTATTTTTATTGCTGGTTTGCATTTAAATGGCATAAATTTACCCCTACTGTTCTCCCTTTGGGTTAAATCAATAAAACCTATTAAGAAGGTTCGTCTTCCTCTAAGATTTCTCCCTCTCTTCTTTCTGTCTCATCTTTACTGGTGCCCTTTTTATCCACCCACAACCAGAGATTTTTCAGAGCTGCCTCCACGGTACTGGTGGTAAGGATTTGAAAATCCCCTTTGGCAGAGCTGAGTGAATCCAGTCTTTGCCGAGATGGGGGACTACAGAAGGACTCAAGTGCTTTCCCTTCCCTCAACTTGGGCCATATTGCAAGGAGATGAGGTTGAAGTCATCAGTTGCTCCTCTTAGGCTCCCCCCTCGTGTTTTAACATAAAAGCTGTACCTATCTCTATTCCTATACCTCCTCAGCTATGGATGCTCTTCAAACAGTGGCTGTGGCTCACCAAGGAGGTGCTGGATTTCTGTTTGGAGAGGAATTATCCTGGTATATACACAGTGAAAACCATCAAGACGCTGACCTTTAAATTGGGTTTCTTCCTTCTCATGTAGAGAGGAGGTGGGTTGAGTGCCCAAATCTTATTCATTTTAATGACAAATCCCTCACACAGAGGCTTTGAAATGCTCAGAATTAATGCAATTTGCCTCCTTCAGCTGCAGCTTGGCTTTACTGTGCAGGGGTGTCTCTGCTTCCCTTTCACAGTGACAGACCCTATAGATTTGCTCCAGATTTCCCCAGGTACTCTTGTGTATGGATTTTTGAGCTTGGGATCTGCATGCTCCCTAATCAGTATCACTGACCTTTCTTTCCTCCATTACTCTCAGCATCACTTTTTTTTTCCCAGCTCAATTTGCATAGGTCTTATGTTATCCATGTTTTTGCTTTGTCCCTGTTATCCCATTACCCTAGATAATCAAAGTTGGCTGTAATGGAAACAGCAGAAACAATTTGCTTACCCTTCTATTACAAGATACTCCCTCTACTAAGTCTGAGAATACCTGCAGTTCTGTGTTAATGCTAATTAACTGTGCATACATATAGAAAGTAAAGCAAACGGCACCAGGATCCTTTGGGATGGTGGGGATTAAAGAAAGATAAGATATTATTCTCCTCTTTTTCTGTGCTTCAGTATCCTACCCTCAATGGAAATTGCTTTGCTCTTACAGAATAAAATGTAATACATGGTGGGGGGCATCACTGACTCTGCAGAGAGACGGAGTTGGAAGGAGCAGAGTTCTCTGCTAGTAAACCCACTATGAAATTAATGATCCCCCCTGATGTATTGCTTTTTGTCTATTCCCAGAGTGGGGTGGAGTCTTTTGCCTGTGCAGGTCCCCAGGCCTTGGAGCCCAGTGCTGCAAGGGCAGGACTGTGTGTGGGCCCTGATTCCTCAAGGCCACAGCCATCCCCCAGAGCAGGGCTCCAGCATCATATGGGTGGAAAACATCCTACCCAGCCTCAAGGACTAGCTGGAATAGTAGCTGTAAGTGTGAATGCCAGTTGCAGTGCTGGGTACCTGCTGTTGGAAGTGGCTGTTGTGTCCATCAGGATGCTCACATATCCTTCCCACATCTTGGGTGGCTGAGGCAGCAGCAGCTTCAGAGCAGGTGAAAGGCCTGGGGAAAATAAGGAAGATGGTAATGAAAAAAAGAAAATCATTGGGAGAGGGGAAATTGTCCCAGCCATCTCTCTTCATTCTGCACTGCACAGTGCCTTGGGCTCCAGCTTGTGTCTGTCCATATGTGAAGATACATGGGGTAATCTCCCACTGTTAGTGTGCAACAGCCTCTAGAAGTCTCTCATGAGGCTCTTTCCTGACTGTCAGCTGAATGACGAGTGGCTTACACAGCCAGGCATGCGTGGAGGACTGTCAGAGCTCTCCAAGCAGGAGAAATCCTACTCAAGTCCACCCACCAGCTCCTTGCTGAGTTCCACAGCTCCTCTGCCAGCATCATGGACAGATACCTTCATTGCACCCCAATGGAGCATCTTGGACTAGCCCTAGAGCCATGAGCATTGACACACTGTGTCCTGGGATATGGACTCTGTGCTACTGCCACCCCACCAGGATGAAAGCTGCAGGAGACTGGTTAGACAGCCCTAGCACTACTCCAAAATTGTGAGGAAGGTGTTACTTATCTGTGCTCTGATAATCACAGTACCTTTGATGCAGTACTCATGTTTGGGATTTTACCACATCTCTCATCCTCCAGGTCTGTCAAGGAGCTTTACACAGCCATGACTCAGAGAGAGGCGTCAGTGGAGAGAGTCTGTAGATACAGCCAGCAGCTGGGATGTGGAGGGTATTAATAATATATATACACATATATATGCATTCCCTCCTTTCCTGAATGGTACCAATTCCTTTAAAAGTTCCCCGTACTATGCCATGGCACTGGCCATGCCAGAGGGCTGGAATTACATAGGCATCACACCCATCTGTCCAGGATATATGGGAATGGACAACAAAAGGGCTGATGGGCTGGGGGCTCAGTGCTGTATGTCTCTCCTTGTCTGCTTGGAGCAATGTAATAACTCCTTCCTTGTCACTGAAATCTTCAGTGCTTGTTGCTCACCATCACCCTGTGTGGGGTTTTAAGACTATAGGCACCAAAGTGCCTTGCTCTGCTCACAAACCTGATATTTAAGATGCTCTGAAACTGTGCCCATGGTATTCATCACTTAAAGCAATCCAGGTGCAGGTTGTTGGTACAAAGGGCTTTTAAGGTACTTGGGTGAAAGCCAAAGAGATTTTCAGGGCAGTCAGGGCCCAACTGGCTGCACACTGAGTGTCTGAATGGAGCCATGACATGCTGTGCCATGCAGTGCTGTGCAGGTGCATTATCCCAGCAGAGAGCTCAGTCCTGAAATACCTGAACCTCAGCAGAGTGGGGAGACTCAGATTTGGATGCTGGCTGAAGTCAGCCCCTAAGTCAAGCCCTTTGTCTCGTTACCAATCAGCTGAGATGCTTTGGTTCAGATCAGGCAGCACAAGCTCCAATTGTAAGAGCGCATTTAAAAATGAAAATATAACATGACTTTGGCTTGTAGAAAGGGATGCTTGGGACTGGAGATGGGACTATGATCAGTTGGGAATTTCTTGTTGATTTTAAATAGCTGAGTCAAAGGTAAACTTCCTATTAACTTCCCTGAGAGGGTCTATAATGATTTGACCCTTAAAATTAAAGATGTGGAGCTACCGATGCCAGTGCAGCCTCCACCAGTGGAGTTCAAGCAGCACACTGAAATAGCCAGCAGCTTTCAACAGCAATTGCACTCAGCACTGTTCTGTCTTCTCAACTCCTGACATCATTTGGGAAAAAAAAAGGCAAAGGTTGAATTCATGCGTTTTGTTTCTCTGCAGTTCAAAGGATACAAGAGCCTGGATTTTAATTGGCACCGAGTTCTCCCAACTGGTACCCAGAACAGTCCTGAGACTGATACCCAGCCAGACAGGAGGGGGCAGGCTGTTTGAAGTACTGGGTGCCTGCCACCCATCTGAAGGTACTCAGAAGTCTCCTTGCCAGATCTGGGGGCAGAGGAATGTTACTTCATTTCTGATCATTAATGCATTGGTTTCTTCTCTGGTCTCTTTCCACTGATCTTCTCTGTGCACAGTCCAGGGGGAGCCACATGTTGAGTGGTTTGTGCTGGAGATCACAGCACAGAGATAATGAAGCTGTTTTCTTACCCTTCACATTTCCTGACAGTGCAGCTCAGCCTGGTCTTGTGTCTGTGCCCAGCACCAGGGCTGGAGCAGAAGGCAAATGCTCTGCAGGTGTGGGCTGCTTGTCCCTACAGAGAGAAGCAGGAGCAGCTCAGGCTTTGGGCAGCCTCACCTTGACCCCAACACTTTGGCCAAGTGGAATTCATCAGTGCTGAACATGCAGACCTGCAGTTTGTGGAGTGCAGGAGCTGCTGGGATGGAGAGTGTGTCAGTCAGACCTGAACGGGTGGGCTTTTCTAGGGAAGCCCTGGGGTATCAGTGAAACAGTGGGAAACTGGGAAGCAGTGAAACACACTNTCTAGGGAAGCCCTGGGGTATCAGGTCCCAGCCAGTGACAATCCCAGATCCTCTGACAAGGGTCCTGGGGTGTCTGTGGCACCGTGCAGTGAAACACAGCGAATTTCCTTAATTTTTAGAATGAGGTCCCACTTGCTCCTCTCTGCAGGTTCAGCATCACTCCCACCTCATGTTGTCTGCTTTCCTTGACCTCACCTCTCCTTCCTGAGGTGGCTCATGCCTTTGCATCCTGCAGGCTTCCTTGCCCCTCTGTCTTTCCTGCTCATTTGTGATTTGACCTCAGGAAAACACCATTACACATGCCCTCTGCTCCATGCTCATTGTGCTCCATACATATACCTGCTTTGCTGCAGGCACCTTTATCATTTCCACCAACACGGTCTCAGTAAGTCCAGTGCAAGACAAAAACCTCAGCAAAGCATTGTCAGCCCGTCCCAAACCAAACTGTAGCTGTCAGTCCCAAAAGCCCAGTGGGGTGGGTATAGTTATTGCTAGAAAGCTTTATATTTACCATGGCCTTTCTGACATTCCAGTAAATGCATTTCAGAGCCCAAGAAGTGTAAAAATAAACTGCGAGGAAATCAAGACAGCTAATTAGCCAAAGGTTACTGCTGGGCTCTGTGACTGCCAGCCCTTTTGAAGTTCTCCTTCACACAGGCAGATGTGTGTGCAGTGCTGCTGCTCCTTTGAATAAATGTCTTGGTTTCCAGAGTGGCTTCATAGCTGGATGTGACTAAACACGTGAGGCCTGTCACAGCAAGCCTGGACAGGATGTTCATGGCCTTTAACCCCGTACTTGAAGAGCATCACATCCTGGGGTGTCAACATTGTGCTGCCTCCCAGCCCCTCACGAGCTGGGGTGAGCTGGGAGGTGAGGAGAGGCCAGAGAGCCACCCACATGCACAAGGAGATGCTCCTTCCCCTCTGGTGTCTCTGCCCTCTGGTTGCTGGTTGTCAGGCTCTGACTGGGCTGAGGGTTGTGCTGGTCATCCAGTGTTTGGATGGTGCCATTGGGGTGCAGCTCCATGGGGATGAGGAGCCTGGGATGTGCTGGAGCACATCCCCCAGCATATCGTGGTCTTACCCCACATGTCCATCATTTTGCAGTATCCAATATTTTCCTGAGGATGAGCATCTTATGTGGAGCTGGAGGTACACCAGATGTCACAAGAGGAAGGGGAGTGGGGGACCTAACTGAGCTGAGAGCTGAGCAAGGGGTGCGACTGCCACGCCAAGAGAGGCTGAGCTAGTCATAGATGGACTTGGGTGCTGGGTCCAGAGGGGTGTTTTCTTTGTATTTGGGCAGGAGAGCCCTGGAGCAGTGAAGAACTGTTGGACTTCGAGCCATGTCCCTTCAGTCCAGCCATCCCCTGGGCCAAAGCTGTGTGGGTTTTCTCTCCCTGTGCTCCAAACTGCTCTGCACAGAGATTGGTGAAAATTTTGGCACAGTGACCTTATAGGAAAAACCAGCATCATCTGTGCTGCCCTCTCCCTTTTCCACTTTTCCTCCCCTTGTTCTGTTTTTTTTGGGCTCCATTTCCCCTTGGAAAACCCTTCTGCAGCTCCCTCTTCCCTCTCTGCCAATATCTCCTCTTTCCTCCTGCTGTTTCAGTCCTGCTTGCAGCTCATGCAAGTCGTGTGTTTGCTCAGCCTTGCTCCTCCTGGAACGTTAATTTGCTGCTTGTTTCCTTACTGACTTTACACCACGAGTTGGGGCTTTGTGTGCATGTGTGTGTGTGATTCAATTAAACAAAACACAATAAAACACAAAACAGAGAGCGACACAGACAGATAGTGATTCCCTGCTCTCTGAGGGCTAAGCCTGTCTGCCTGTGAGCTTGGCCTCAGCGTGGCTTTCTGATGTTGCCACATGGATTTGCTTGTAGAAACCCTCTGGATCTCGTGCTTGGGTTTTCCATCCCTCTGCCGGGACCCTGGGACAGCAGCTGCTTCTGCTCCTCTGTCAGAAGCTGAGGCTGCTCCATCAGATGAGGTGAACCTCAAAGGAGCTGGCTGTTCATTTTAAATAAGCCCTGAAATGCTGAGGCATCTCCAAATGCTCAGCCTCCTCCATCCCTCCTTTCCCTCTTACAGCTCAGTCTCAGCAGCCCTCAAGATCCCTCCAAGCCTCCCCCTTCCCTCCCCCAAGTCAGCAACTTCCCTGTCCTGCCCTACCCTACCCATGACCCTTGTCACCCTCCTGGGGAGCAGATTCCCCCCATCCTAGGACAAGATTTCTCCCCAGTCACACATTTCCCTTGCAGTGCAACCTGGTGGGCTTTGTTTCCGTGCCTGGCCGGTGGGTTTCCTTCCACTGCTCTGTGCCCCTCTCTGTCATGCCCTTCCCTCCCTTGCTGCCTTGTTTTCTTTCCCTTTTTCCCCTCTAATCCATTCATACAGTGAACATATGCTTTCGTAGCATCCTTTGCTCCCAGTCATCTCCCTGGCAGGTTTCTTGCCTGTCCCAGTGCACACGGGCGTGGGTGTCTCTCCTGGAGAGCCACTTCCTGCTCACTCGTCCCTGGCTCTGCAAATTTATTGTGTGAATCCAGCCCCTTCCCCCCGGGTAAGCTGTAAATCTGACAGCTAAAGTGGGTCAGTGTGAGTGGAAGGAGGTGGTCCTGGGACGGGCAGGGGGAGACCAGGCAGGAGAGGCCAGCACTGCCAGATTACAGGGTGGGTGTGAGAGGAGCAAGAGATGTTCTTAAAAAATAATATTTTAAGGGTTTTTAAAATGCACATGAAATGTGATTAACAAAATCCTGGCACTCAATACCCTCTCCTTAGGAAAAAATGCTGGCAGCAGGAGTGACACCACTCCCTCTTTCCAAGAGCAGCCTCCACCACACAGAGCCCACTCAGGGATGTGAAAGGTCTTGCTGTGCCATGTCCCCTGGGTTTAATGTTCCTCTGAAATCCTGGGAGCGGCCTTGTGCTGCTGAAAGGGAAATATCCCCAAAAGGGCACACCCTGATGAATGTATTAGGGCTTGTGCCTGTTCAACATGGCAATTGCCTCTTGCCCAGATACCCACCAGACACCCTCAGGTTGGGGTCCAGAAATGTTGTAAAGAGATGCTCCATGCTTTGAGCCTCTGTCCTCTATCCCTTCCATTAACCTCAGAGCTCCTTCTTTCACATTTGGAGGGCTCCTTCTAGTACCATGGGGCTATCCTTACCTCTGACCTATCCAATGATTAATGACACAGCAGGAAGAAGTGCTACTCTTCATCCTCTGGGTCATGGCAGTGGTGGGGACTGTGAGATTACACTGTCCCTGGCTCCAGTCTCTCGTGACTGCCTGCCCAGCAGAGGCAGGATGGATGCATGGCATCCCCCACCTTAATTTTGGCTCCTGGCTTTCACATGCTGAGACTGTCCTGTCACTTATTCTGTGTGGACCTTCTTGCAGAGCAAAGTCAACTTCCCTGGTGTGCAAGAAGGCAAGGAGCTGCCTTGTGGAACAGAGAACCAAGGACTCATCCACCTTCCTCCTAGGCTTGACCAGCACCTCCACATGTGGACCCATGGTTTCCACACTTTTGTCCTCATGGACCACACGCATCCACAGCACAGGAATAATTTTTAGTTGACAGTGGTTCTACAGAATTTCCTGTGCATGCAGCCAATGCACCTGGAGCCATTCCCAGATGTCTCTCCTCATTAATGACCCCTTAGCAATTTTCTGAGGACCAGCATCCATCTCCAGCATTAAAACCAGTCCTTTCCTCTTTGATTTATGGATATTAATCCATGCCAGCGGGCGGGAGGCATGACATGTCTACATAATATATTTGTTATTAAATTGTTTTTGTTCCTTTCCTTTCTCCTCCATCTCCAAGGCCTTTCTTATTTCTCTGTAACATGCTGCACTCAGAAAGACAACTTCCAACATGGAGCAATCAGCATCACTTGGTAGGTCAGCCTTGCAAGTCTGTGTTTCCTCACCAGTGGCCACACTCGAGACTCCTCCAGCAGAGAGAAGACCCTCTTAGCCCCATCTCCCAAGGGTATGGCTGCTCCAGAGCTCTGCTCACAGTAACTGCTGCTGTGGCCAGGCCTGTGGGATGCTCTCAGTCCCACATCACTTGTGCTGATCATTACACAGGACAGGCCAACTGCATGAGCCCGCTGGCAGCTGTGCCTGAAACAGTGCCCAGGCAGGGATCCAGCCAGTGTGAGTTTCTTCTGCAGCCATTCAGATGCTGGCTCCAGATCAGTAGTGGCTAATGCTGTCCAGGCCTCTGATTCAGGGACCAAAACCTAGATAAAAGACTGTTCCCTCCACTGGCTCCAGTCCTCCACCTGCTCATCTGGCTCTGGGTTGGCGGCCACCTTTGTAGCTCACTGATGACTTCTGTGTTTCTGTGCTGTTCCCAAAGGACATGGCAGATCAGATTTAGCAGCCAGCACTTGGCTTCTAGTGATCTTGCTGTACTATGGCCTGGGAAGAGAGCAAAGAAAGATCTCAGGACTGTGGCATGGGGTTGATTTAATTTTTGTCTGTCTGAGCTGTATGAGAATTCAGCCTGCTCTGCACCCCCTGGACAGCCCTGATGCCTGGTGGCAATGCTCTTCATCCCACTAATATGCACCCTGCTCCTCAGAGCAACTTCTGCAGACCCATCTCCCTGATCTGGTCACTTGTTAGGTCAAGGAGAGGAGAGCAGGCAGTTTAGGGGATCCCATCCTTCTACTTCCAGGTCCCTCAGCACTTTCATTGCCCATCTCTGGACCTTGCTGTCAGCAGTGTGACAGCTGTGATGGGAAAGTGAAGTGGTTATCTCAGTTATCCCCATTGATAATCCAAGTTCAAGAAGTCCCTGCAGCTCAGACCCTTGCCCACCTAGCTGTCCTGGACCATAGTTTCACCTCTCACTGGTGGATTCTGTTCACACCAGGTCCTCTCTGGAAGTTCTGCTTTGCTTTGTTCCTTAATAGGAATGGAAAGACAGGCTTGCCTGAATGGCTGTGCCCCTTGAAACACAGCCTGTCCCATCCTCACTCTTCATCCCCACCCAGGCATAGCCAGGTTTCTCCACCCAGGTTTCTCCAGATCTCCTGTCACCCCTCCATAAAAGAGCAGTTAGAAGAAAAGAATGCAACCTAAAACTGATGGCATCTCTCTTTGCAGCCTGGCTTAGCTGAGCCTGCCCCTAATCACCTCCCTCCCTCTTGCCCACAGCCAAAGAGATTGTCCCCACTTAGTACTGCCCACACATTCCTGTCTTCCACTGCTCCCAGGGGCAGCAGTGAGGTGAAGCAGCAGGACATTAGCAACTCCAGGAGCTCAAGAGCAGCTTGAAAAATACTTGTGTTCTTTTGGTAAATATGAATTTGTCCCAGTGGTAATAAGGCTGTTTTTGTTCAGCAGGCTCTTAGCAGTGATTATTGTTGTTTTTCAATTTAAAAACCAGACGGTCTATTTATAATGTATAGTATGTGGACTGAGATTTTTTTTCTTCTCTTTAACCCAGGCTTTAAAATGTGCTCTCATTTCCAGTACTACAATCCAAGGAAGCAGAGGGGTATCTGTCACCAGATACCCAGAAGTCATAGTTAATGAAGTAAGGCTGCAGTGATGCTTTGGGGAACTGGTGAAAGATGACGGGTGGGAAAGGTCTGGAGGTGTAGCTGGGAAGTGCTTTTGGTGGTGTTGGAAGGGCTCTGGACACAGGTGCAAAGTACTTGGACTGTCTATGGCCACACTGCAGTCTGTGTTTTTCTCTCTTGTCCAAAGCAGGGGTTGACCAGAGCTGACACCAGCACCATCCACAGTGCTGTCAGCACAGAGACCAGGAGAAAAGCCAAACTCCAGTCCTTGGCCTGGCACTGGCTCCAAGTTGGCAAAGACCCATGAAAAGCAGCTGCTGCCCAGGAGTGCAAGGTGATATTGAGAAGGATGGTGGTCCCAGGGGTGCATTAAGGAATCCAGCAGAACACTGACATGGGCTCTGGGCTGGGCTGACAAGCTCTTGCATACATTATATGAACATCTCTACAAGTTTTGGGCATTGGCCCAGTGTTGGGCTGGCATGGCCCTGTCCAGTCTAACAGCATGCCAGTGCTAGTCAGCTGCAGGGCTTGCTTTGATTTGCCAGTGCCAGACATTCGGAGACATTGGACACTGAGCACAAAAACGTTGTAAGATGGTTTGTTGTCACGGCATTGAAGGCAGAGTTTAGGGTGCTGTAAAATGCTCCCATATACAAGATGTGGACTGCTTTGGCACCTCAGTGCATTGCTCTCCATGCACAGTCCAGCATCACCACCAGCACTGAACAGGAGAGAAAATTCACACTTACATGTGAATAAATCCCTGTTGGCCAACCTGCAGCTCACCTGTTGACCCAAAAATCTTCTTCTTGTGACAGACTTTGCTGTAGACAGGTATTCTGAAGGCCAGGTTACCTTGAGTTTGCAGACAGGCTGGAGGCCACAACTCTGCTGCCTCTGCCATGCTGAGGCTACTGTTTGTTTCTCTTCTTCCTGCAGCTTATCTGATAGTGTTCCTGTCTCCATTTCCCCACACAGCCCCTTTTACTGCCACCGTTTAGTTATTTTCTTAATTAAATATAGATTATGGCTCTGGGAATAAGGGATTATTACTTATTCATAAACTACTTAGATTTTAAAGTGTGTGCAGAGAAGGCCTTATCACATGTCTGTGTCTGCATCCTTACCATGGTTCCTATGGCTGCCAGGGCTTCACCCAAACCTCACTCCTTTTCTCTCTTCTCTCCTCATGACCTCCACACCTGGAGCAGCTCTCCTATCTCTTCCTTTTCCAGCCTTTTCCCAAGGAAACCAGTTTCACAGCCCTTTCCCAAGCTGTTCCAGACCCTCCATTACACCTCTGCCTTTCCTGCTCCACAGGTTTTTTTGCAACTCTCTCCCCATGCTTTCCCCAGTCCTCCTGCTCTGCCAGCAGCTGAAGATCAGCTGTTTCCCCTGCCCCCCCCCCCCCAGAAAAGGGGACTCCAGCTCTGCAGGAGCTGCTTTTTGCAAAGTTTTTAGGGAATTCCTCCCAGTACATGTGTAATTGTTGACTTCAGCCCTCCTAAGGGGCAGGAGGAGGAAGGCAGGGGAGAAGCAGAGAGAGGAGAGTGAGAGGGGAAGGTGGATGCTGTTGTAGATCCATAATGTTTGTCCAAAGCCTTGTGCTTCTGTGTGCCCAAGCAGAAGGGTTGGGAGTTGCTCCTTCCACCCTAAGACAAGCAGCAGCTTCCTAAATTTTTTTCTCTGCCTTAAGCACTGGAGCACTCCAACCTCTGGGTAATAATAATAATAACAACAGTAAAACCATCTGACCTGGTTTGTGCACACTCCAGTGGACTTTTGTCCTTCTCACTCCAGTTTTTGCTGTCCCCAAACAGTGCCATTAATGCCTGATGCTGCAGGGCTTCTCCTGGTCTGCTGGCAAGCCCCCAGGTGGGAACAGGGCAGCTCATCACACACTGACCTGAAAGGAATGAGGGATCGTTAAATCCCAGTCCTCATCTCCATCCTCCTGCTCCAGGGCTGTCCCCAAGGCTGTCCCCAGGGTCCCAGGATCTCTCAGTGGGTATCCCTGCTCTCATCCTTGGGGAACCATTAGCATTTCTATCTTCTTTGTTTCATGTTCTCCTGTTACTTCTGCTCCTTGCCTGGCTGAGATGGAAGTGTGGGGCTGTTTTTGTGTGAGCCAGCCTGTCACTTCCATCCTCCACTGTCCCCATGCCTCCCATGTGGTTTTTTCTGACTATTTTAAGGACTAATGCAAAGCCCTGGCTTGATAGCCCTGAGGTCTAAAGACCTTTTGTCAGCAGAGCAGATATAAGACAAGCTGCTGCAAGATTCCTCGGAGCAAAATGATCTTGATAAATTGGAGAAATGGCCTAAAATCAATACACTGAAATTCAATAAAGTCAAGTGCAAAGTGTTGCACTTAGGAAGGCGATATCAAAATTGCAGATATAAGATTGGGAATGACTGGTGAACCAGCAGGAGAGTGACCAAGGCTTGAGCTGTGGAGCAGCTCTCAAACTGAGCAGCAAACCCGGTGCTTTAGGAAGGGAGAGCAAAAGCATATATTGCCCACAGATGTATTAATAGTTTCAGATGGAAGACAGCAAGGTAATTTATTTGGCTCTATTTAGTGCTAGTGAGGCATCAGCTGGAGACATACATCTCCAGGTTTTGGCATCACAGCTCCGAGAGAGATTCAAACAAATTGAGCGAGTTCACAGAGTTTGGAAAACATGCCCTGGGAAGATGGACTGAGGGAGCTGGTTTGTGCTCCAGGACAGAGACAGCTGAGGGTGAGAGGATGTATAACATTCATCAGTGTGGAAAAAAGCAGTTATGAAAGTGGACCTCAACTGCAGCCAAGAGGTCTTGGGTTAGATGCTCAGGAAAAGCTTCCTAAGGACAAGTTTGGCTAAAAGCCTGTGCAGACTGTAAAGGATGTGTGAAAGAGCCCTGTCCCTGGGAGAGTTTCAAGAGTTTCAACAGCCATCTGAAGAAGCATCTTCATGGAGGTCACCTCCATAACAGGGATAAGGTTTCACCCCAAGCAGGATTAGCCATGTCCTTGGGATTACCAGGTGGAAACAAGCAATTCTTTTTCTCTTGTCTCACTCCCTCTTACCAGCCATACCAGGGGCACCTAGATATATCTAAACACACATTAAATTTATCCACTTCTCTGTTTGGCTTATGCCACGAACCAGAAAAGAAAATAAAAGAAACCAAAGGCTGAAATGGTCAAGCCAGATGTCTCTAAGGATGCTTTGCTGTCTGGACCAGCCACACATCCCCATGGCCTCAGCCCCACTGGCTTAGTTTCATGGTAATTTGGTGGTTAGCTGCAACCCTCCTCCAGATGAATCCCTCTCAGTTGCATTTTTGCATCATAATTGATGTTTGCTGTGTAATTACATTGGTTCTTTCATGTACTCAGAGAGACGAGGGGAATGCACAGCCCTGTGCTGCAGGGGAGAGCAGTGGGGGCTGCACTGAGGGTGTGCAAGGAGGGGATCTGCTCAAATACCCCGGGTTACACAGGGCTGTCACCAAGCTGCAGTGACAAAGGGCAGGACATGGAAATGTTTACACTGCTGCTCCTTTATTCCCCCTCCAAACCACTCAGTCGACCCCTGCTTTCTACCTGCCAGCCCTGGTTGTCTGCAGCCCCAGCAGCCCTGTTTCCATTACCAAGCTCAGCAGGGAAGAGGGTTTTATTTATTTACCAAGTCACAGTGGGAAGAGGGATTTCAGGGCAGCCTGAGCTGCCCAGAGCTGTGAGTAGTGGATAAAACCTCCTCCAGCTTTGTACAGGGAGGCTCCTGCAAGGAAGAAACCTCAGCCTGTGCACAGCCAGAGCTGTGTCCCTGCTGCTCCTCGCTCACTCGAGCTACCAGCAGCTTTGTCATGAGCTTGTAGAAATGTAAGAGGCACCTGTAAGCCTCTGAGGCTGTTCTGTGCTTTCTGAACAACATGTTACAGCCAGCACCAGCACAGCAAGCCCTGGGAGATGCTGCAAGGAGGCAGTTCCTTTCAGTGGGAGCTGCCTTGGCACTCGAGGCTGTCAAACCCTGGACAATTTGGGTGGCAACACCAGCAATGAGCTTAAGGATACCCTTACTCATGGTAAAGACTACCTGGGGGGTGCTGGGCCTCCAGACCTTATGGTGAAGGAGAAGGATTCTGGGCTTTTGGGCATCTTGGGGTGTCTGCTGCCTTTTGGGTTTGCTGTATCCACAGCTGGCAATGCCAGGGCTGCAGCAGCTCCCCATGCCTTGTGCCTTGAGTGCAGGTGGTGACATCTCCCAGCCCACAGCTGGGATGCTGCAAACATGCAAATGTTTGTCAGAGGAGGGATGAGCAGGGCAGGCCCCCACAGCTGCAGTGTAAATGGCAGAAGAGCAGTTTGTATTCTTGCTGCCAACAGCCCCCTTGGGCTCAGCAAATACCAGAGCAATAAGTCACTGTGGTGGCACGTGCTGCTGTAAGAGGAGGATGAGCCTTGCCTGTGCCCCCATCAGGAAGCAGGCAGCTCCTGGTCTAGAGGTGGAGGCATCCACAAAGTGGGTGCCCAACAAGGACTGGGGTGCAAACACTGCCCACAATGATGATGGAAAGGACAAATCCCCTCTGACACCTCCTCTTACCATAACACCAGGGTTGAGTTGGCAGCCCAGCCTTCCATGTGAGTGCCAGCAGCATTTCTTGAGATGAACCATTTCAAACTCATCACCTGCTCATCTCTAAGCTTTCTTCTTGTTAGTAAGGATGTGTTTGGTTTTTTTTTTCTCACAGCATCTTGTTTTCCTTCACCTGTTAATTACATGCCCTCCAAGAATCATTCTTGCCAGAGTAGTTCAGAGGAGGCCACACAGCACTGGCTCAGTACTGCCCAGATGAGAACGGTGTGACAATCACTGCTGAAAAGCAGCCTTGTTGTGCACAGGTGTTATTAAACAGCCACAGATGTTATATATTTTTTTCAATTAAAACCCCATAAATTAAAAAAAAAAAAAAAAAACCAACAAAAAATGAGGCAAGCACATTGCTCAGCAGAGACAAAGCAGCAGGCTGTCAGTGGCATTGTGCTGGGCACACTTGCCACTCTGGGCAAAGGACACTCAGCTGGTCACACAGTGCAGCAGCCAGACATGTGTGGGGACTTTGTGTTACAGCAGTGGTGTGAGGAACGTTTAATTACTGCCCTGGCAAGGGGCTGTCAGCCTCACTGCTGCCTGCTCTTCCTGGCTGGCATTGTGCAGAGGTAGGACCAGTCCTGGATCTGCAGCCATTGATGGCCACTCCTCCCATTGAGTGGATGTTGCAGGAATTAGGAATTAGCCCTTTAAGTAGGCTGTGAGCTCATTGGTACAACAAAAGTTTTGTCTTCAGGGTTTGAGAGCTGTGGTGCATGGAGGTGGCTCTCTCTTTTGTGTGGTGTGCGTGCCCTAAATGCAATTATTTGGCTCCTACCATGTCTGATATTATTATTGTTCTTGCTATCTTTGGTACTTTTATGGCCCCATCACCATAGTAACTGAGCATCTCAAAACCCTGTGAGGAGGGAATAATATTATTCCCGTTGTAGAGTTGAGGAAAGAGAACAACAGCAAGGCGTAGAGCTGGAGACACAGGAGGACTTGGGTCCATCCATGGCCAGGGACTTTGGCGTCATACTCCTGCTACTTTAAATTTTAAGCAGTCACACTAACTTTTCCTAGTCAGCTCCTGGCCACATTTCCATCCTGCTTCTCTTCCTCCTTCCATGAGTTATTCCAGTAACAGCCTCCACCTGGAGCTGCTCCATCCTGGGCTGTCTTTTGCTGTCCCCCTGCCCCGTGGACCACCAGCTGATGGGCACTACCCAAGGCAGGGGAAGTGTTGGTTTGCTCTGCTGAAGACCTTTCCTTTTCACGGACTATTTGAACACATCTCAGGCCAGCCCCTGCTCAAACACATCTTTAAATATTGAATGAAAAACAAAGTAACGTCAGAGCCAGACATGTCGGATTTTCTTCATCCCTGACCTCTTCCAGACTAATTTGCACCACAGGGTTGTAGCTGTTTTTTTCCTGAGAGACAGCTGATAGAGAGTCGGAAAGAGGGATTTGAAACCAAGTCCTCTGCAGCACAAACCAAAGATTCAGTAGTTTAGGGTAAGCCAGTGTGGTGGCCAAAAGACTGACTTGGATTTTCACCTACCTGCCTCTGGCCAGGCTGTTCTCCCCTTCCCTGAGCACCTGAGGCTGCTCTCTCCTGGCTTCCTGCACTGCTGGCTCATGGCTTGTGGTGCTGCCATCACATTCCCCAACATGTAGGCTCCTTACTTCTTTCCCTGCCTCAGGTTGTTCTAGAATAAAGCAATCTTCAATTATTTCTCTCCCTTTTCCCCCTCTTTTGTGCAATATATCATTTTTTAATTAAAAAAATGCCTTGTGGAAGTGTAACGGGCTATTAAGTATTTTGGTCCATAATTAACATCAAACCCTTGACTTAAAATCTTTGTGGATTGAGTGAGCTCCATTAGCTGTCACACGAATAATGCTGCACAACTCTTGCAAGCCCACGGGCTTCGAATCACCCTCATTCTCCTGCAAAGGGGAAAAAAATAAGTCCTCACCAGGGACTCACTGCTCCTATCCCTGCATTGTGGGGGTAGCAAGCCCCACCCTGCATCCAGCAATTCCCTCCTGGGAAGGATATCAGATCCTGTGACAGCAGGAGTCCCATCCCTTTGCACAGGGATGCGATCCTGGAGGGAAGTTATCTCCCTGCACAGATCACTCCCTGGTAAATACAGCAGAGTGGTGCAGGCAGCGGGCAAAGATAACACCACACAAACTCTCCTGGGGATCAGCACAGTGGAGGTGAACCCCATCGTGGTGACAGGCACGGCTGATGGGGTGCTCTTGCAAGCAGACATGAGTTATTCGGGACTTGCAGCACGTTTCCCACCCTCCCTCCCAGCTCCCAAGGGAAGGATGGCAGCTGGCAGGCTGCCTTGTGGTTTTGTGCTCACGTTGCAGGTTGGAGACAAACCCTGTCACAGAGCAGACAGCAGGGTCCTGTGTATTGTCCCTGCAGCACGTGCTTAGCAGGCACCACATTTCAGCTTGTGCTGGAGGTATCTCCAAATCACTGCTCGGTGAAAGCTGCTTCCCATCTCCAGCCCAGGTGTGGGGTGCTCAACTTAACAGGTCATTGATCATCATTACTAATGCATGTCCCAGGCACACGCTCCCCACCTTCTCCAGAGGGCTTGGGGGTTGAGTTCTGAATCCCCTGATGATTTTCAGCATTTGCTGTAATAAATTAGTAGCATTTTGAACCCTGGATCACCATCCAGCATTGGCTCTCAGGAGCAGTGACACATCTGTTGGGGCTGCTGGCAAATTTCAAGCATATTTCCATCCATACTTTAAAGGTGGAAATAACATTGAAGCTGAAGAACTGGTCTTTGATACTGCTGGATTTTCTGGATGACCAGCTCTTGTTTGAGCTGATGAATGCTGCTGCCACCTTGCCAATTTATGGTATTATTCTTTCTGGGCATCTCCAATGGCACATTCATTAGGACTATCAGACACAAAGTGACTCGATTCCATATTCTTGGCTTTCTGAATGAAGCTGGAGTTAGGAGATACCGGTGTTCTCATTAGGGCTCTGCTGTGTACTTAGCTATTAGCCTGCTCCTGCTAAGCAGCTCTGGACTATCTTTCAGGCTTTGCTTGTACATGGAATGAGCTGTCAATTCAAAAACCCTTGGCCATATTTCATAGCCTGGCTGTCACTCAAAGCACCTCATAACAGCGAGGACATCAGAAGTAGACACTCTCCAAGGTATGAGAACATGGTCAACTTTCAGCACTTTCATGATTTTCTCTTGAGCCTAAAATGTATTTTTCCTTGAAGGAATCTTGGTTCACCTGTGACAGGATCCCACTGCAGTCCCCAGTGCTACAGCAGCTTTGTCATCCTCCATGATCCATCTTCTCCTTCCAGTTCATGCATGAGGAGGAGAGCCTGAGGACAAAGGCCAAACTCTAGTGCTGTGGAGGAGACACTCATCTCCCAAACAAGACCTGCTTGAGACAGCACTACCCCATGAACACAAACAAGCAAGACATGCTGCCATCATGTCCAGAAGCCAGGCTGTGCCAGAGGCACAACTAAGGTGATTGCAGTGTGGGAAGAGCAAGGCAGAAGCAGGCTTGGCTCCATGGGCCACATTAAAATGAGTCCAAGTCCTGGTATGACCCCATTGTAGTGTAGGAAGGAGCTGGCACCATCTTCCCCATGGTAGGGCTTGCCTATTCCAGAGCATCCTGTCGGGAGCCAGAGTGATATTTTAATAAACTGAGTTGCATCCCCAGTTCCCTCCTTGAGAATGATGCTGGGCAGTGAGGCTGAAAATCAATTGCTTAAAGGGTTTTAATTTTTTTTCATTATTTCTTCCTTTTTCTTCTTTTTATTTGATTCTCATCTCAGCTGTATTAAACTTTAAGTCAACAGAATATGGCATATACAGCAGGGAATCTGCCAGCTCCTTTCTGCTCTTCTCTACTTCACCAGTCCCAGCCCTGCAGGTCAGCAGCAATGTTTGCTGCACACAGCCAAGAGCTTGTGGAGAAAACAAAGCTGGGGGAGAGTCCAGTTTCTGCTGCTTTGTTTCCAGACCTGCTCAGGAGTGGAACAAAATCAAAAAGGCACTGTTTCAATCAAGTTGGCTTCTGCTGAGTCAGCTCCGTTTAAAACTTGGCCTTTCCAAAAAACCGCAACTCTCAGAAACCCCGGCCAAGATTTTATGGGTAAATATAAAATGAATTAGGAGGCAGGTTTTAAAATAAACGATTGCTCTTGGAATCCAGGGGCAATAATAATTCCTCAGGAGGATGCAGAATCTCTTAATCTGTAGCCTGAAGGTGCAAGCTCAGCAGTGCAGTGGAAGGGGATTGAGCTGCTCTTGGACACCCTTGGTGGATCCCCCATCCTGGCCACTGCCCAGTGTGGGCACAGTTGGGTTGCAAGGCCCTGGTTTTGTTTTCTTTTTGCCTCTCTGATAGCAAAAATTCTGGGAGCTGACTGAAAAACACCTCAGGGCAAGTTTATTCACTTAGAACTGGTGATTCAACGCCACCCAGTTTTCTGGAGGGGAGAGATTGGTTTCATTGTTGTTTTCAGCAAGGACATTTTCAAACAGGTTTCATTTTGATTGTGTCATTTCAACTTGCCTATGTGGCATGGCTGGGATGCTCCCGCTTCCTTTGTGTTGCAATTGAGTGACTGAAGGATGAGGGGAAAAAAGAAAATCCATTTTGAAGTATTTCTTTACTGCAAGAAAACTAACCCCAAATGTTGACTTGTGCCCCTGATTTGCTACAAAATCAAATTTCATTGTCCTGAATGTTCTCGCAAGATGAAGTGTCAGGGGTTTGTCCAGCCAGCTGAAGTTATTGCTGCAGGGTGATCTCACTTTGGACAATCCAGGAGCCCCACACAACATGCCAAAGGCACCACATGGACATGGAGAGGGCACAGCCCTGCCCCAGGACAGCCCCTCTCCCCATGGATGTTTGCCAACCTGTCCCCAAATAGTGTTAGTGTTTTTAGTGACAGAGCCTCTCTACCTCCCAGGTAACCCACTGCCAGCTCCATAAGCCATTTTTGTCCTGAAGTCTAACCTGATTTCTCTTGCTGTAATTTAAGCTGATTATTTCTTGTCGTGTCCACCATGGACATAAAGAACAGATTATTCTCTTCCCCTTAGCAGCAGCCTTTTAAGCACTTGAAGACTGTTATCACATCTCTTCTTCCATCATCTCTTTTAGGCTAAATAACCCAGTTCTTTCAATCTTTCTTTGTAGGTCATGTTTCATAGACCTCTGATCATCCTGTTTCCTCCGCGTTGCCTGCAGCAGCGCCACCTCCTTTTTGATAGGAGCTGCCAATACCAGAATCTACTCCAGCATAGACCTCACCAGCCCTGAACAGATAAGAAAGATGATTTTGTGAGTCTTGTAGGCCATGCTGCAGCTCGTATATCCCAGGGCATTGTCTGCCTCCTGATGCGACACTGATACTTCGTGTTCAGCTTGTGACCCGCTATAATTTGTAGACCTTTTTCTGGGGAACTACAGCTTGTAGGCTTGGTTTCCCATGAGGCCTCGAGGTTTTGAGCAAAAGCCAGGAATGAAGCATCCCAAATGAACGTTGCATTCTGTAATGTTTGTCAGTCTCCTCCAGGTCCTGGTGATTCTGGTATGTTCATGCATTCAAAGCACACTTTTGGTCAGACTTTTGACTAGGCTGTGTGATACCTGGGTTGGATGCTATTCAGTCCGTGCTGAAGAAGCTTTATTGATGATCCTTTAAGTTGCTGACTCCCATTGCCTCATAATTTCTAGTGTTTTATCTCTTCTGTGCATGTCCTTTCACGGTCTAAGACATGCTTGTATTTAGCACTGGTTAATCAGCACTTTATGCAAAAATATGAGATTTTCAATTTTCTGCAGCCAACAGAGCATTGAAAAGCCTGTCTCCCTCCCCCAGGACCTGTGTTTAGAGTGAGCTGGGCGGTTTTTCATTACTTGACTTTTTTCCTTAGAAACTGGAGATTTCTCTTCAGAAGGACTCACTAGTGGAAAGCTGAAGGCTGGTCCCTTGGGCTCAGATCTAAAGGGACTCTATGTGAGGACTCCAGACAATCCCAGGGGAAGTGCTTGCACCACCCAGCCATGGAGTCGGTCTCTAATGAATATTTAAATGGTTTATGCAATGTGGAAAAGCCGTGCCCCAGAGATGGGGCAGGACTGATGCTACTACTCAATGAGGCAAGGGGAGAAGGAGGAGAAGGAGCCTGCTGTGCTCCAGGTGAGCCTCTGAGCCTGAGCCAGAGCCCACCTGTCAGCAGACCTGTCTGATTGCCTGTCCTCCTCCCCTGGGGCTATCCCAGCATCAGCCTTGTTCTCCTGCAGGCAGCAGTGCTGGAAATCCCAGTCATGCAAAAGGTCTCAAGGGGAGAGAAACGCAGGTCACTGCTGGGACAGACGTTCCAGGCAAAGGAGTGCATGCAAAGGTACTTGGGCTATGACAGTAATTAATGTGGACATTGCTGGTAATGGCAGAGCTGGTGCTTCAAGTAAGTGCACAGAGGCAGGAAATGAACCCCATCAATTTTTAAGACGTCAGCTGCTTCATGGGGCAGCTGCAGAGATGGGAACAACTGGACCTTGTTTGTTAGGCAGGTCCTGCCCACAGCTGGCAGCTGGATGCAAACACACTCCTCCCATGCCATGGGATGGACCTGCCTCACTGCCTGCAGGGAGAGGGCCCTAGGAAGCTGGAAATGGTCCCAGTTCAGTGAGTGTGTTAGCAAGACTCTGGGTGATAGAGGGATGTTTGACCATTCAATCAGAAAATACATTTACAGAGTGATGAAGGTCTTTGTGTTGCTGTTTGCAACTATGCTGTCCATGCTTGCACTGGGTCCCAGTTCAGCAAAGCACGTTTGACTGCAGGTGAGGATATTTCCACACCAAACCCTTCTCATGGAGTGGAAGAACCCGTTTATGGCTGAGATCTCTGAGTGGTATTTCTAATTTTTGGGAAATCACCCTGTTCCCACTGAAAACAAGGTATCTCTTGTCCCCAGTTCCTGCAGAGTCAGGGCACAGAGACTGTCACTGAGTGGGTGTTTTTATGGACTGGCTGCTCTCTCCCTTTGCAGTTCTAATTAAGTTGTATATTTTGGAAGTAAAAATGTCCTTTTTGATTATATTGGTCAGGAAAGCTGTCCAGCATCTCCAAGTAAAGAGAGGGGAAGAGGCAAGTGATCAAAGGCAGGCTGTAATGAGCTATCAGAGGCAAACCCAAGGTCACGGGGGGGCAGAAGGGCCATTGTCACAGTGGTTCATGATGCTCAGCTGGCTCCCTGCTCCCCTGTCCCCATCATAGCTGAGCATTTGGGTGTGCACACCCTAAACACACACTGATGGGGAGAGACAGTCCTTGTTGTGTGGGCAGCATGATTTAAATACACACAGTGGTGAGGAGGGATGCTCACTTCAGTGGTGGGACACACATGCCAGTCCCAATGCCCTGCTCCCCATGGGGTGAAAGCATCCAGTTGCTCTGGAAGAGTGGAAGCACTGCAGGAGTTGTCTGCTGGGAGGGGCACTGTCTTTGCAGCAGGCAGAGATCTAGGGCACTGATGAGCAGAAATCTAGGGCATCAAAGAGCAGAGATCTGGATAATCAAGGAGAAGAGATCTAGGGCATGGAGGAGCAGAGATGTAGGTAATCAAGGAGCAGAGATCTAGGGCATCAAAGAACAGAGATGTGGATAATCAAGGAGCATTGATCTAGGGCATGGGGGAGCAGAGGTCTAGGTAATCAAGGAGTAACAATCTAAGGCATCAAGTAGGGTTGCTCTAGGGCATCAAGGAGTGGAGATCTGGGGCACTGAGGAATGATCAGTCTCACAGGAGCTCTCTCAGAGCTCTGGCATTACTCCTGGACTCACAGCCTGATGCCGAGGGTCATATAGGAAGGTGGAGACAGGACTATTGTCCAGCCCTGGGTGCTGGGTACAGCCCTGACCAACCTTTAATAGTCCAGGGGACAGGGGAACAAACTTCCACAGGAAACTCCATGCAGCATAGTAAGCTCACAGGGTTACTCAGGACAGCTGAGTCTCAACTGGCAGCCACAGGCTCCTCTGAGGGGGAATCATGGAGTTGCTTCAGCCAGTGGGAGGGAGCTGCCTGCCTCCACATCACCAGCAGCAGTAAGCATGATCTGTCTGAAAAATAGAGCCATGTTAACAGTTATTGATCTATAACTTTTAACCAATTTCTTTTTTACAATATTGGATTGCGTCCTAATATTAGCATTTTATGTTCGGCACTAGGCAAACTCCACTCCATCAGCGAAAAACAGCTCCTGTGGGCCAATCTGCACCTCCCATTGAGCTGAATGATAGAGGACTGGAACAATATTTTTTGACAGATCAGTTCCTGTTCAGGGTAGCGGTGGCCATTATGCAAATCGAGCTATAAGAAGTTTAAAAGTCTGGAACCATTATATTTCTTTATTTCATTAACATCAATGCAAGCGCGCGAGTTAATAGGACAGAGTGATCCCATTGCAGAGCTTACACAAAATGGTCCCCCTGTCATTTAACAAGACTGGTGATTTCCCCTAACGAGTGCTCCCAGCAGCTGTACTGGGGGCACTGAGGAATTTTTTGCAGCGTGCAGCTGGGAGAGGGGTGGGTGACAAATGTCTCTGAGCAGATTAGCACACAGGAATCCTCTGCCTGAGCTGGCAGATGGCTGGGAGGGCCCTGCTTGTGGCAGCAGGCAGATATCCAGGAGGAGAGGGGACAAGCAGGGGGTCAATTACAAGGGCCCAATTTCCTACTGGTCTTTGGGGGATCTGCTCCCCCTCAGAGCACCTGCACAAAACCTGTTATGTGGTTTCCTCACCCCTAATTCACTGCATGGGCCAGGAGAAAATACTTGGGCAGAGATGCTCTGGAGTCACAGAGTGCACAGAGGCATAAGCACATAGGATTCAGGTTTACAGGGCATGAGACCACAGTGTTAACCCCATTTCCTCCTGCTCTGGTTCTGGACACACACATTTTCCCAGCACAACAGCAATATGAGGAGCTGAGCACTGATATAGTACAGGCATGATGTTATACAGGGCAGAGATTTGTGCTCCAGCACACGCTCTTGTGCCCAGGTGGTGGCTGCCCTCCTCCTCCTCATCCATCTTATCATCATTATATCAATATATCATCATAATTATCATCATTATCATCATTATATCAGCACCGTGACATTATATCAGCCACCTCTACCCTCCTGTGTACCCCCCATCTCCACCCCACCAAGGCACAGATACATTCACTAAAACAGCAATGCAGAAGAACACACGTCTCACTCTGGGGTTGAGCTGAGGGTACTGGCAGCCAGAACCTTTTTACAAATAGAAAATAAATACACAGCACTTCCATGTCAGCAAGGAAATTATGGGGTCTTGTGGCTCAGCCCTTGCATTAGTGTCTCTGCTGAGGGAGTGGGTGATGCCTGGTCACCCACAAAAGCCAGCCCACCCTATGTGGTCCAGCAACTCTGTGAGAGCCTGATGCTCTTTCCTGTACTCTACACACTTTTCCCACAGTATAACTCACACACAAGAGACACAGACATGTTCACATTCAACACATGTGTACACATTTGCATAGATCTGGAAAATAAAGATCATGACGTGCCACACTAATGGATCCCAGCACTATAATACCTCCATTATAAATGGCAATGTCTTGGAGCATTACTGCTAAAGACTCTACCTTTTAGTGTTGAAACTTTTAATTGATTTTAAAATACACAATCAATCACAGTTAATCAAGGAATCATGAAGAAGCTATCGTACACAAATACACAAAGACAGCATATAAACCACAATTAATGACCACTTAAACAATGGTGGGAATGAAAATAGGATTATTTATTAGTGTTTATGAGCAGTAATGGATAAAGTAATGAAGCAGTAGCATGGTGGTGTGTTAGAAGCCAGAGTTGGTGATATTTAACACCAAGTGGCCATAAGTGACTTTTCAGCGAGTGGATCAATGGCACAATTTAAAGTAATCTTTCTGAAGGAAGGAGAGACCTTTTCTCACTCCTCTAAACACTATCAATGCCCTGCAGCTGCTGGTGGAGGTGATTCATCCTGAAGAAAGGTGGGGACCAAATCAAGAGTAATTCCTGGGTTCTCACCACAAACCCAGTCTCTATCCTAGGGCCAGGCTGTAAACCTGTCAGGCACAGCTTTGCTTTGTGGCAGGGAGACCTGTAGCCCCTTTCCAAAAACACCTCTGGGCTACCTTTAGCCACATGTTCATCCATACCCTACCAGGGAGCTGTCTCTTCTCCCAAGGGCTGTCTCACCATGGGCCAATGCAGCTAGACAGCTCTGGCTTTAATGTTAGGGAGAGGGATTAAAACACAGCTGGATGCCCTGTCTCATCCTTAGAGAGCCAATTCCTCATGTCTGAGGGGCCAGAAAAGAGTGAGCAAAGCATGGGCTGGAGGTTATTTAAGCCTGAGCCAAGGACAGTGAGCTTGGGGAGTGCAAAGGAGGTAAATTCCATGGAGGCACCTTGGAGGCCCCTGAGGTCTGTCCTTGGCCACAGCTCCAGGTGGTCTGTCCAGGATTTAGTACAAAAGACTATTTTGTCTAAGCTGGCTTTATTCACACCCACATAGCAAGAGCCTTGCAGTGCTGAGGCACACACAGACACAGTCCTACCTGGGCTGCCTGCACACCCAATTAGCTCTTTGCTGTGCTGGACCAAGGCCTTCCTGTGCCTCAGTGCAATGCCTGCTATCCCCAGGGACAGGCAGAGGCACAGGAATGTGACCTTCAGACAGGGAGCAGCAGCAGAGCCCCATAGTACAGCCTTTGCTTCCTGCAGTTTGCAGCTTTGCAGTGAGAGCTATTTAGTTCTCAAAATTAATAAGCAGCACCTAGAACCCCACTCTGTGCTGCCTGGCAATGGAGAGGCAGTGATGAAGCTGGTTAAGGGAAAGGGTTAACCAGCTGGGTAACTCCTGGTTAAGGAGAAGGGGAGAGGCCAGAGGAAGCTTTGTCCTCTTGCACTGTTCCTTTGAAGGCCAGTACCATCTAGCCCCCCAAAACACCACCACACCTCCCTTGCTGGTGTCCCTACAGAAAGTTAAGGACTGGGGAAGTCCCTCTTTCCATCCTGGGGCAGGAGCATGGGGATATGCTTCTGCTCAGACCTTTCTGTAGAGAGATGGAAGTCTCAGTCTTGACCAAGGCCTGGACTGCTTTAGCACTGGACTTAAAAACTCCTATTAATCATCTCAAATCTCTGAAAAGGAGCTGACACCAGGTCAGCCCCCATAACCACATCTTCTCTGGGGCTTTGGATGCTGCAGCCCATCACTTCCAGCCCTGCCTGCCAGCAGCCTCCCTCCCCACAGTGCTTGTGCTCGCTCGCATGGATCAACGTCTTCCTCTCCTCCACGGTCTCTTTTATTGCCTTGCAAGTTGGCCCCAGGATGTTTTATCACACCACAGCACATAATACAAATGAAAAACAAAGGGGAAAAGTTTGAATCATTTTTTTAATATATTCATCCCTGTGCTGGGGAACAATGATCCATCTGATTAAATCCGCATGCTAGAGTTTATTAAACCAGGTTGGCCTCTCGCTTTCTCTCTCCTTTAGGCAGGGACAAGCTCATTAAAATGAACACACTGTGCTCCCTCCCCAATGCAATCCCGCTTCACACCATCCCTGTGCTGCTGATATCTTGTAGACATCGCCAGGAGCTGATGAATAGGGCTCTGCAGTTCCCTTTTCTCTGGCAGCAGCACAGCAGCCGAGCCTTGGCATGGCTTTTTGGCAAAGAGCAGGAGATGCCTTCAGCCTACCAGTGCTTTATGGCTGCTGGGGACACACCTCCCAGGAAAGGCCCGTTAAAAGGAGGCAGGAGGGCAAGGACTGACCACCTCACTCTAGCTCTGCCTCAACACCCAATGTCATTTACCTCCTCACAGGCTTGGTTTCTCGTCTGTAAAATGGGGTTCATGGGCACTGCTTCCTCATTAGGGTAATTAATGGCTATAAAGCACTTTGGATCCTACACTAAGAATAAACCCATCAGTAATGACAAGGTGACAAGTGGGCATCTAAGGCAGTGTCTCCCCTGGGACCAGGTCCCTCTGTAGGCTCCTGAGTCTGCAGGCACCTGCCCACCCTGCAGCCTCCACTCTCCCTGGGCTACCTCAAGAGGGTCTCCAGCCCACCCAGTCACCCTCATCAAGGAGACATTTCCAGCAGGCCAGTATTTGCTGCAGCTCCTCTTCCTCCTCGGGAGCCCTTCAGAGGCAACCTAAGGCTTTTACACTCTGGCAATAACAGTAGCTTAGGCCCTGTAATCCCTCCTTTACTTGACTTTGGGTTATTTTGAGCAGGAGATTAAAGGAGATTATCTGCATCACCTGAGATGCTGCACTTTCTATCTCTACCCCCTTTCCTCCATCCCTGGGACTCACCCAGTCCCAGGCAACTAAAACCCTCTCTCTCCTTCCCGTGTCCTCTGCCACACTCTTGACTCAGGACAGCTGCCTGGCCACAGGGCACTGTCATGTGGTGGTCCATTATCAGCCTCAGTTCCTGGACCACTCATGTATCCTGCACATCTGTGTCCTGAGCCAAGTCCAGAGGTGCTCCAGAGCAGGGAAGGAGAAAGGAGGGCACCCCAGCACACTAGCACTAATTGGGATTAGTTCTGTGGGCTTCTTGAGAAGGAGGTGGTGGAAAATAGGATAAAGGAAGTGCTCCTTTGGGCACTAGAAGCTTGGCAGGGTGTGTTGTGTTGTGTTCAACAGCAGCCACTTGTCACCACAGCCAGAGGATGGAGAAGGATTGTCTATCTGGAGCACCTCACACTATTCAGATAAAAGAATCCCAGTAACACAGGAAAAGCATGGGAAAATGTCCGTTTCATGCCCAAGGAGGAATCCCCATCACCTGGCATGATCCAACCTTAGGCAGGGAGCTCATTTCCATGTTCTGGGGACCACGTGCTGCTCTCCAGCTCACTCCAGCTTGGATTTAGCAAAGCACTTGGTGTTGATTTGAATTCCTCCACAACTCTTGCTGAAATCAGCATATTTATTAAATGAAGGTTTAAACAGGCAGAACTACAAGCAGTGACCAGAAACATTAATTCACCTTCCTTTATGACTGAGAGATGCTCAAACATCCCAGCTACTGAGAAGCAATAGTTCCCTTTGAAAGCAAACTCCCCCACATGGCATCACACCAGCATGTGTGACCTGTGCACACATTTCATGGCAAGCTCGCACCTTCATGGACTGTTTTTCCTCATTTCAGACTACACCAGCCTAAAATCCATCTGCCACCCTGGAAATTAATAGCAATCATTAAACAAAAAGAGCTGGCAAAAAGAAGCCTGAGGTGAAAAGCAGCTATTTCTGCCAGAAAAAAAATTAAAACTATTTAGACATACAGAGAGTCATTTATTACTGTGAAGTCCTCCCTCCACCTGGGGTTTAAATCTCATTACAGTTTGTCCAAAACAGATGTTACCCTTTTAGCAGTAGATTATTAACGATAAACTCCATTCCTCCAGAGAGGGTGGGTGTTTTGGGTTCACTCGTTTTTTCAACTTGGGTAACCTCCACAAAATGTTTATGAAAAGGACGGGCAATCCAAGTGCTGGCATAGCTCTCTGCTGCTATTGTTTTGGACAGCAAAGTTTCTGTCCACTCTCCATATCTTTTAGAAGTCTTTGGACAAGCAGGGAAATACAAGGGCCCAGAGCATGGGCACAGACCCTGCTGAGGGTGTGGTAACATCAACAGTTCCCACTGCTGCTTCTCCATCAGCAGCTTGGCATTAACCATGTGTCAAGAAAAAAATTGTCTTGGATGGAGCCCGACATGTGCATGATCCATATTTGCCAAGTTTCTCTGCATCTGCCCACACATTTTTGGGTGGAAGGGCATTTGGTGGAGCTTTAGTCTTGCTTGTACCATAGAGGAGACCCAATGGTCCCTCATACCTGTAGCTGAGCATCCTCTATGAGCAAGGAAGGGCTTTCCTTAATGGTGATACTCAGTGGGAAATCAGGTAGCCTTGAGAGAAACACTGTCTGGCACCATGTTTCACCAACCAAGCCCATGGTAGAGCCACGTTTTTGTTCAGTTTAGATCTAACATAATAAAGATACCTGCTCATGAATCCAGGAGCCTTTTAATCATGCTGTAAACATAATCAAATGAGACATTAATATCAGCTCCACACACATATGGCCATCTGGCTGCCCAGCCATCTCCCTGACCATTTCAGGTAGCAGGAAGCACGTTCCCAGCACTCTGCAGAGACCCTGCTAAATAGATGTTCTCACAATCCCTCTCAGTGAGCCTGGAAGGGCAGTGAGAACCACCTATTTTGGAACTGTTGATGGTGAAGCCAGTAATGGTATCTCAGGGCTCTCAGAAAACACTTTTTTCTATCAGTACAATTTTTCCTGCATCCCAAGGGAAGCACCAAGGGATCTCCTGGGCCAGAGGTGTCCCAGTACTCATTGCTGGAGGAGAGTCTTTCTCTCAGCACAGCACATCTCAGCCTTTTGGCTTTACAGCTTATCACCAGTCCCTTCCTGGAGCCCTGAGGGACCCAAGGGGAGCCCCACGTAAGCAGTGTACTCACCTGCCTACAGGTACAGGGTGTTCTTGGGATGAATCCATTGCACATCCATTCACTTTGTGTCAAAGCATGGCAGAATAAGTGCAGGGACTGCACTGGTGGGAAGAAAAGGCTGTAATTTGTGGCTAAAAGTAAGCCCTTAAAGAGCAGCTGAGGTGAATAAGCACACACAACCATCTCATGGACTCTGCCAGCAGGTACAGTCACTGCTGTCTCCCATCCCTCTGCCTCCCCATGTGCTAATCTGCACCAGCCCTTCATCCTCTCACCTCTATCCTAGACCCTGCTGGAGCACAGATCTGCAACATCCAGGCCCACCAAGTTACCACCACCAGGCTGGGACCCCTGACCAATCTCCCAAATATCCAAAGAAATGGATATTTTTTAATAGCAGGAGTATCTGACCCAAGAGCAGTGTCCTTTAAAATTTACCAGGAAGGGTGAGTGCATATTTCCACTGCTAAAACAACAGACTCAGAGCCTGGTAAAGTCTTTTTCTGTAGAAACACAGCACCTGTTTGGGTTAAGAGGGCAGGGTTGAAAATGTTCACAAGGACCTATCTTGATCTAGGGAAGGGGAAGAGGGCCCCTCCTCCAAGAACTGACAAACCTGAGCTCCTCCAGCAGAGCCACGTGTAGGAGCAGGGCCATGTGCTTGGAAGGTGGTCATGCTTGGTTTCCTCTGCAATGCTGTTATCCTGAATAAACATTAGATTGGTTTTGGAGAGCTGCCCAGATGATCATTAACCTTCTCCTGGCCCATGACAAGAAGCCAACCTGCAGCACTAAGCTAAAATTAAGCTTGTAGGGCACTGGGGCTTGGCAGATATTGCTATAGCTAGGCAGAAACCCCCTTCAGAAAGTGGACAGCCAGAGGGTCCAGAGTTAAGCCAGGCTCTTCAGCTCTGAGGGACAAGAGCTAGATCATTACAATCATAGAAAACCTGAAAAGCAGGACCAGTTTTGAAGGTGAGCAAGTTAGTGAGAGGTTAGCAGAAGTATTTGCCTACAGCACAGCCACAGCAATGCCTGTGCTGATGAAAAGGTGCTGATGAAAAGGTGAATTCCATTCCACCTACCCAGAGATCTCAGATCATTACCATGAAATCCTACACGTGCTGTATATTTTCTTGTCTATCTGCCCACACTCAGCAGTACAGTCCACCTACAAACTGTGATTGATGTAGGCACTGGCCAGAGACCCACATTGGCTTTGGACCCCTTCACAAGTGAAGAGCAGGACAGAGAGGGAAGTGTTGTTTTGCAAATACAACTGTAGGAAATGAGAGCAAACAAGACACTTGTGCCTCGAAAAATAATTTATAACAAAGCTCACCATTTCACAGATCCACCACCAGATATAATCCTGTATAAAAGTTGGTTTTCCTGTCTGGGATGCAAAGGGTTATCAGGCCTCCTGCAAAAAATAAATTGATGAATGAAAGCAGCAAAACCCTCTTCCAAACAGCAGGAAGGGTCTGAGCAAAGATGGCAATGCAGCAGACAAGGCACAGTTCAGACTGTCAGTGCCAAGGAACACCAGCAGTTCCACTTCCCAGTGTGGGGATGGCTCCCACCATTGCTGCAAAAACATGCTTTGATCTTCAGCACTACTTACAGGGGAAAACAGGAGTCCTGCTTCCACACCAGACCTCTGCTTTTCCCCAGCCTAACATCAGCATAGCCATCCCATAATGGAGCCATGATTCAGACTGATTATTTCTAAGGAAAAATTCCATCAAGCAAGTATTAGAGAGGCTTTCTCCCATGGAAACACACACCTTTCTTATTGCTAATGTTGTACTTGATCAGAGCTCTTACTTCTTTTCATCTCCTAAAATCTTTTTCCTCTTCACCTTCCTCTAACTCTGCCTCATCACACTCAGCTCTCTGTGGGCTAGAGCTGACATTTCATATCTGCCCATACTGATATTTCAGAAGGCTGGTTTAATGCACAGGTAACCCAGTTGGACTTAAAAGGCTGTTCACCAAGAAGATCATTTATGCATTTACTTAAACTCAGCAGAGGATTCTGCTCAGTGGCCCACAGCAGCATGCAATAGGGTTGTCATCTCAACAGACCCTGGAAAATAAGCAGCATGAGATGGATGTCAATGATTTCAGACTGCAGCTGACTGAAAAGCAGAATATTTGTATTTTCTGAAACCCCAAGAGCTAACCTGTCTTGAAAATATTGTCATTTTAACCCAGAATTTGTCTTGCCGTAAAACAAAAGGTTCTTAATAGTGTTTGTTCAAACAGGTCTGTTCTGGCCATTCTCGTGTTGCAACTCTGGCCTCAGTCTGGCTGGTTGGAGGAATGATGGCTTTGAACTAGAGCTCCCCTCAGACACTACAGCACCCAAGTTTACTGCTAAATTAAATTTCTCTGACTGTCAACTTCAAGTGAAGATCACAGCTTTTCCACTCAGGCTTTAATTTTTCAGAAAGTGTGTCTTATACCAGAATAACTTTTTGCTGGAGAGTTCCCCTTCTGACCAGCTGCAGGGTTGTCTGTCTCTTATGGAAATCCATGGCAGCAGCAGCAAGGGCTGCTGTTCAAAGGGGAGACAAGAGAGGAGCCAGGGGTGACCCCAGTGCAAGGTGGGGGTCTCCAAGTACAGGAACACAACAGGCAAGGTCCTGGCAGCAGGGTCCAGGGGCAGTTCCTGGCAGGACAAGAGATAAACCACATCCAGGGTCTGTCCTAGAAGTCCAGTCAGGAGCAAGATGAGATAGGGCCAGGGGCATCCCTGCACACAGACACACACACTCAGCATGTGTCTGAGGGGTCTATTCAGGAGATAAGTCACCTACCACACACTTCTAAGGTCTGTCCTGAAGGCAGGACACAGGCAGGAATGGAGACAGGCACAGGAGGAGTGAGGGGACCAGGGCTGAGCTTATATGGAGCTCCAGAGCACATGGGTGGAGAGGGTGGATGAGGCCCAGGTGAGGCTGATCAGGGTCCTTGGTGACTAGCTGCATTTCAGGGTCCTCAGATGGAGTCATTTGGTCTGTCCAGTGTGTTCCATACCTCCTGCATAAACTGCCATGTGATCCAGCAGTCAGAGCATCTGCAGGCACCAAAGAACCATGATCTCTTGATCTCTGTTGACTTGTGTTCCCCTGGATAGGAACAACTCAAGGAGAGATTATCCCTCGCCCCATGCAGAGCCCATGAGTGTTGACACAGCAGTAATACTAATGCCCCTGTAGAGAGACCAAGTATGTAATTTATCTTTGTTTCTTCCAGTGTCTCCCAAAAAAGTTATCTCTTTGCCATCCCTCCCATCTGGATACTTGTCACTGTGACCTCCCAAAGTCTCAGTAAAAGCTGTCCTGTATGTGATGCTGGGCACTTGTCTCCCAGCCCTCTGTTTACCTCTCTGCTTCACTCCTTCATCTCTCTTCAAACCTCAGTGGAAAATGTATCTCTTCCCCCTTGCCTGTTTTTCTTAAATAATAAATAATAGCAGGAGAGAGAGTAGAATTGACTGGAAAACTCTAACACTGTGAAGCATTTGGGAATACAGTTGGGATGCACAAAATGCTGCCTAAACCCTGTTAGTAGAGGCAATATTAGTACCAGAACCTCTGGATATAAAATCAGCTTGAATTTTACAGGCCTGACCTTCTTTATTATTCAGGGTGGTTGTGATTCTGACCAACATTGCCTGGCAGGAGGCATGGATTAAACACCAGGAATATGAATGAGGAGAAAAACCTGCCTGGACACTTCCTTTCTCCACCTGACATATACAGGATGGACATCAGCCACTTAGAGGCAATTTCATCACTAATAAATATTTTATCTGCCATCTTGGAGCTGCCTCCCTGGATTATCTTACACATAATGAAGAGCCAAGGTTTATTTTAAAATTTGGCGCCTGTTTGCCGAATTTTCCCTCTGCACTTCTTTGGGTGGCTAAACCTTCATAATTTGTAACATACCACTTCTGTTTTGCTATGGCTTTCTTTGTAGTGGAGATCCTTTGTTTTTTGATAAAACAGCCCAAGTGGCTGTGACAGGGTCTAAAAGAAGCTGGAGATGGAGCAGCTACAGAGAAGAGAGAAGGAAGTTATGGAGATGCAGAAATGCCAAGGAGAGGAGCACTGGTGTGTGAATATGTGTATACACATGCACACACACACACGTTAATCTGGCTCCTTGCCTTCCCTCAGTAAACATAATCCACAACTGGAAATAACTCATTCAGAAGAATAACAAAATTAGGAACTGAGTGCCAGCTCACTCTCCCTCTGCCTTCCCATCCCCCATGGCTGCTTTGTTTGCTTCCTTGCAGCTGCTGCTCTGGTTTAATTTTCCAAGGTGCCATTAGTTGGGAGATGGAAGCAAAAACTTCCCAGCCAGCCTGCACTGGTTTCTGGAGCCCTAGGTTTACCTTTTTCTTTCCACCTCCCTTGCTGTCAGTTTTCAGCTAGGACAAGGATGCTGCTGCTCATCCAGAGCAGGCTGTAGCCTCATGGGCATCACAAAATCCCAGCAGTCCCTCTTTGCTGCTGGGTTGTTGACAGGCACCAGGGCTGGAGAAGCAGGAATGGGTAGGAAGAGAGTATATTGCAGTCAGAACTGAAGGTTAGCAGGGAGACACATGGATCTGGGCTCCAGCAGGGATACTGGGTATCAGAGGTAAGGTGAAGGAGCATCAAGTAGTGAAGGAGTTGTCATTGCCCCTTTGCTGGCCTCTGTCAGTCACATAAACCAAAAATCTGCTCAGCTGGTCAAACCATTCTGCTTTCTAAGAGCAGAAGGACAGGGAGGTACAGCAGGGTCTTCAGGGCACAGGTAACTGTGCAGGAATGACACGGTGGGTACCATGGCCTTGCCATAGATGTGCCCTGTTGTCATTGTCACCATGGTGCCACAGTTCAAGATACCTCTGATTGTGATTAAATCCATCATTTTGAATCATTGTCATTGTTATTCCACACTGTCTTCATTCCTTCCTTTTGCTTCTTTTTCAAACAGTGAAGGAGACCCCCAAAACTCCACTTCCCTGCTTGTTTTTCAAGTGACAGTTGTAGGTGGTTGGTTACCAGGTTTTCCTAGGGAGCTCTGTGGAGGGTCAGAGGATTAGGGAAAGTGATGTGCAATTGGGTTACCAGGAGAATAAACCCAGGACAACTGGGCAAAGGCAAATTAGGCAGGAAGAAAGGTTAAAACACTAGATTGTCCTACTGATTTTTATCCAGTCTGTGGGGAAGAGGCACGGGGGTCTTTCCCCTGTTCTCCAGAGCCCAGTCCTGACTTATAGGAGNATTTTTATCCAGTCTGTGGGGAAGTCCCCTGTTCTCCAGAGCCAAGTCCTGACTTATAGGAAATCAGGGACAGCAAAGACTCCTTGGCTGACTGGCTGCCCCATACCTAACCTGCAGGAATCAAGCCTGGGATTTCAGGAGCAGAAACAAACAGAAAAGGGAGATTAGAGATGAGGTAAAAGGTGGGAAAGGGAAGAAGGAGAAACCTCCTGGATGTTTATCTGCTGTTACAGGGAGATGAGTCGGGAACCACAGTGAGTGCCCCTGCTGCCATCCTGCCCTGCAGGATGCTCAGTGCTTGACTGATGTCACAGCACACACCTTCAGGGGACACACCCACACACACCGTGGTGCCGGGAAGGAGGTTCTTAAGCCAACAAGGTGAACAATTTTGTCTTCCATCCAAAGCAACAAGACCCATTTCTCCATTCCCCAGCCATGTCTTGGCAATCTAATAAAAAGGGAGATTAGCCCCTCTTTCCTCTCTCACGTCTCCTTAATGCTGTCATTTTATTCACACTTTGCAAAGCAAATAAACCAGCAAATTGCTTGCTTTAATGAGCTGAAATTAAACTCGGGCTGCTGATAAAATGCCTTTTCTCCTTTCTGTTGTCGGGAAGGACTCATTGATAGGCAGCGTATGGGAAAGAAGAGAAGACACATATCAGGAGCCTTATTGAATGTGTTTGAGTCATTTACTGTTGCTCTCCTTCATCCCCAACACCTCCAATTAGATGGGGGAGGCACATGGATGCTGTAGGGAAGGCTAAAGGGGATCGTCCTGGGGAGTCTGTGTCTGCTCTTTGCTCACTGATGGGGCCACTCCACTACCTAATGCCCTCTGACACAGGCTGCTGCCCATAGCCTTCCAGGGAGGAGTGATAGGAACCTTCTTCTGCAAGGAAAAGGCTGGTTTGGCTCTGCAGAGCATTCCCAAACACAAGTTTGCCCAGAGAGGATGGTTGTGTCCCAGTGGGAATTAGAGGAGACAGAGTAAGTATTTGCCAAAGAGACTATGCCAAGATGCATCCCTCCCTGCTGCCTGTGCTGGCTCAGTTTGGCAAGGCTTCCCTTGCCTGCAGGAGGTCCCTGGAATCCACAAGCCTATAGAGGAGAACAGGGAAATGCTCACGCCAAGAGCAAGGAAAGCACCCTCTGTGCCACCCCAAAGGGACACCTGGGGCAAGACATTCCTTATGGCTTTGCAGGCCAGGAATATTCTCCTTGCACACTCTTAGGGGCAATGTGCATCCCCATAAGATGCAGAATGAGCTCAAGACCAGGCTGTGGCAGGGGAGAGCAGGCACATCTAGAGAGACAGTCTCCACCTACAGCACAGTGCATGTGCTGGGATTTTCATCCCAACAAGAGCTCAGGGCACTTTTCTTCAGCTTCCCACCACCTCATGAAGTGCTATCATTATCTCATGGTACTGGAGAGGAAACTGGAGTGCAGAGAGGTTAATTGAGTTGTCTAACACTGGGGGGGATGTAGCAGCAGACGTGTTGCAGTCTGGCACTGCAGCCCATGTCTCACTGTTGCCTGGGGAGATGGTAAGGGAGGGCACTCACCTGCAATCTCCCAGGGAGTCCTGGGAGCCTCCCTCTTCCCTTCCTCACTGGCTCCAAGGACTCAGCTGTGCCAAAATGGGCTTCCAGGTACTGGCAAAGTGTCCCAGGGGAGTGACAGCACATAGAGGACAAGGTGGCCAGAAAGTCTCATGTGCAAAGAGCTGACGTGAGAGAAGGTCTTGTTATTCTTGTAATGGAAACCCAACTGTGCCATGAGGGAACAGACTCATTGTTCACAATCCAGAAAGAACAAATAAACTGTTTTACTGCTTATTATTACTGTCCTGTTTACCAAGGCATAAACTGAGTGGTGAACAGGGATCTCTGCAGTGAAACACAGTCTGCTTTGCTGCCTGGTGTTGTGGCTGGAAGACAACCTGGTTTCTTCAGGACACGGGCAAGAGTGTGGCATCTGCCTCTAAATTTCTCTGGACAATCAGCCTCACACAATATTCACACAATTGGAAAACCATTTCTGGATTTATATAATTTTGCAGGTTCAACAAAAGACAATTTAGATGTAACATATGCCCCTCTCTCCTTCACAACTTCCCAAGAAACCTCCAGTTCCTACCAGCTGTGTTTTCAAGAAGTGCTGGTGATGTCTTCCCTGGCTCCTACAGCCTGCCCTAGGACAAGGGAGATAACCAGAGCTCCTGTTCCCTGCAAAGGTTCCAAGAAGGATTTTTCTAGATGGGCCACGATGATGTCTTCTCATTTGTGGGCAACTCCATCTCTGCCACAACATCCCACTGCATCCATCCTACCAGCCCAGAGATCTGTTTGGCAGTATCCCTAGAGGATATTTTCAGTATGTTGTGGAAAAGCATGATCCAGGAGATGCTGATGCTCATGCAGTTTCTACCTCTCTACTTTTTGCCTTCCTGTTTCCCTAAGAAATTATAAAAGGAAGTAGAAGGTCTGTCCATGGATATTTATGTTTAGTCAAAAAATGCAGGAAAAAACTAATGGAAAATGTGAGCCAGGAATGAGAGTTTTTCTGGGGGAAGTGAGGCTGCTGGCAGCCCCACAGGCTAGTGAAGTTTAGTTTGTCTAGTGAAGACTCTTCCTAGTCTTCAAACAGCTGTTTCTGGCTGGGGGTGGGAGGTCTTGTCCCATCCTCTGCAAATACTCTTTTCATGCCACTGAATGGCTGAGGGTGTGGATCATTTCACCCGTGAGGGAGAGAAAGGTCTTGGAGAAAGGCAGCAAGCCCTAGCTGGCGACACTGGATAGTTCACAATCCCACCAGTGTGTTTTGCAAACTACTGCTCAGGTAGCAGGACAAGCTCTTGATGCTGGGCATTATCCCAGGTGCCACCCAGCAGTGCAGGCAGAGAGACACAGTGTCCTCAACCAGCACCCCCTTTTCTGTGGGCACTGCTGCTGCGCACACCAGCACGCGAGACAGTCAGGATTCCCCTCAGCAAAACGCTGCAGCATCAAATCTACATCAGAGCAAGTTGTCTAGACTTCATCTGCTCTCAGCAGAGAGGAACAGACACTTCTGGGGCATCACTCCTCTCCTCCTGAGGTAGACACCTAAATAGGTCAGACTAACAGTGCGCTGGGTATGTGTTGGTCTCTCAACTGCCTAAAATGTGATGCTGGACAAGGGCTCAGAGGATGGACCTCAGCAGTCAGAGACCACTTCCCCTTGTGCTTCCAAGTGCTGCTGGTGGCAGCCAGATAAATCAAAGGCTCCTTGAAAGGTGGTAGCCAGAGCAAGAAGGCAAGGCCTAGCTTTAGGAGGGTGGTTGGATGCATTTCCAACACTTCTGAATGCTGACAGTCTTTTCTTTATGTTTAGTTTGTGCTTGTGTTTTGTTTTGAGCAGGTGAGCCAAGGGACTGAGTGGGGAAAGCCAAACCCACGGAGGCACATGGAGATGGGGACCAGTGCCGCGATGGGGAACAAAAGGAAAACAAGGAGATGTACTATAAAAAGTGAGAGGAAGGCTTGTCTCTAAGCCAGAGGGACTCCTCCACACGGGCACTTAACTTCATGACTCCCTATTCAAGATGCCAGAGACCTGGTGATGTGGGACCAGCCTCAGCCACCCAGGCCTTGGTAGCAGCCCCTGGCTGGCGGCTGCCGAGTACCGTGGGCACCGAGGTCCGCTTTCTCCGTAGACGCACCCCTCCCGTCTCCAAGCCATGAGGAGAAGGGAGAGGCAAGCAAAGCTGCTGAAGAAGCATTAGCCCACGTCTTCCTGGCCCTGTCCTGTTCCCCGCTTCCAGCAGACCAGGAGCCCCTTCTCCTTGTTGCCCTTCCAGATGGCAGGTCGCCGGTGGGCCGCGACGTCAGCCCTCTGCATGTGCGTGGCGGCCATCTCTCTCTTGCACACCGGCAGGGTGCGGGGAGACTGCTGGCTCATTGAGGGGGACAAGGGCTTCGTCTGGTTGGCCATCTGCAGCCAAAACCAGCCCCCTTATGAGTCCATCCCCCAGCAAATCAACAGCACCATCGTGGACTTGCGGCTGAACGACAACAAGATCAAGAGCGTGCAGTACGCCTCGCTCAGCCGCTTCGGCAACCTGACATACCTCAACCTGACGAAGAACGAGATCTCCTACATCGAGGACGGTGCCTTTTCAGGACAGTTCAACCTCCAGGTGCTGCAGCTGGGTTACAACCGGCTGAGGAACCTCACCGAGGGCATCCTGCGGGGCCTGGGGAAGCTGGAGTACCTCTATCTCCAGGCGAACCTCATTGAGACCGTCACCCCCAATGCCTTCTGGGAGTGCCCCAACATAGTGAACATTGACCTGTCCATGAACAGGATCCAGAGACTCGACAGCAACACTTTTCGGGGCCTAAACAAGCTCTCTGTCTGTGAACTCTACAGTAACCCCTTCTACTGCTCCTGCGAGCTCCTGGGCTTCCTGCAATGGCTGGAGGCTTTCACCAACATGACACGCACCTATGACCGGATGCAGTGCGACTCCCCACCTGACTACATGGGCTACTACTTGTTAGGCCAAGGCCGGACTGGCTACCGCAATGCTCTGAGCATGCTCTCTTCCCTTTGCACTGGTGGCTCCTACACTGTGATCCCTCGTTTTATCCCTCCCAGGTACCAGGTGACCACGGTGCCCTCTGAAAGCCCCTGCTCCGAGGAGGAGTGCTCCTCTGGCGATGGCACGACTCCGCAGTTCTCCCTCTTCACGCCCATCGGTGAAACGGAGGTGCGCCCCAACATTCAGGTGAAGCACCTCAACCACAACTCGGCCGTCCTCACCGTGCAGATCCCCTACCCCTTCAGCAAGATGTACATTCTCTCCCAGTTTGAAAACGGCTTCTCCTCCATGATCACCAAGCTCAGGAAGAAGGAGGAGAACATCACCGTGAGCAACTTAGTAGCACAAAGAGATTACACCTACTGTGTAGTCTCTGTCCACCAATACTCCAAGTACAACCACACCTGCGTCACCATCACACCCACCAGACCCAACCGCAAGGAGCCAGTGCCCACCCCTTCCACTGCCACCCATTATATCATGACAATCCTGGGCTGTCTCTTTGGCATGGTGATTGTCCTGGGCGTTGTGTATTACTGTCTCCGGAAGAGGCGCCAGCAGGAGGAGAAGCACAAAAAGGCTGCTGGCAGCATGAAGAAGACCATAATCGAGCTGAAATATGGGCCAGAAATGGAGACCACCAGCATCACCCAGCTGTCCCAGGGACAGATACTGGGTGGGGAGACAGTGACCCGCATCCCCTACTTACCTTCTGCTGGTGAGGTCGAGCAGTACAAGCTGATTGACAGCAGTGAGACCCCCAAGGCCACCAAGGGCAACTACATGGAGGTGAGGACGGGTGAGCAGCCTGAGAGGCGAGACTGTGAGCTGTCCCTGCCACCAGACACCCAGGGCTCTGTGGCTGAGATCTCCACCATTGCCAAGGAGGTGGACAAGGTGAACCAGATCATCAACAACTGCATCGATGCCTTGAAATCTGAGTCCACCTCCTTCCAAGGGGTGAAATCTGGGGCAGTCTCCATGGTGGAGCCTCAGCTGGTGCTCTTATCCGAGCAGATCCCCAGCAAACATGGATTCCTTTCCCCTGTCTACAAGGAAAGCTACAACCACCCTCTCCAGCGACACCACAGCATGGAGGCGGCCCCCAAACGCTCCAGCACCTCTTCCAGTGGCTCCATACGGAGCCCCAGGTCCTACCGCTCCGAGGGATCGGGCCACAAATCAGAAGCCAAATACATCGAGAAGACATCCCCCACCACCGACACCATCCTCACTGTGACACCGGCCGCGGCCATCCTGCGGGCAGAGGCGGAGAAGATCCGCCAGTACAGCGAACACCGGCACTCGTACCCCAGCTCGCACCAAGGGGAGCAGCACGACAGCATGGGGGGGCGAAAGCCTTCCATCCTGGAGCCTCTGACCCGTCCTCGCCCCAGAGACCTGGCCTATTCCCAGCTCTCGCCTCAGTATCACAACCTGAGCTACACCTCCAGCCCAGAGTACACCTGCAAACCATCGCACAGCATCTGGGAGCGCTTCAAACTCAACCGCAAGCGGCACAAAGACGAGGAGGAATATATGGCAGCCGGCCATGCCCTCCGCAAAAAGGTCCAGTTTGCCAAAGACGAGGATCTTCACGACATCTTAGACTACTGGAAGGGCGTCTCTGCCCAGCAAAAGTCCTGAGTCCTCACATAACTCGTGACTTAACACACTAACTGGACCAAAAAAAAAATCCGCAGCAGCTATTTTTATTCAGACTGTCTTTGAAACAAAATAAAATTAAAAAAAAATTTAAAAAAATAAAAGAGAGAACAAATTATGAAAAACCTATAAATATTCTATATAATATATAAAGTGAGATATTAAAATGTCCTCACGTTGGTGAGACACACCAAATTTGAACATAAACTTTGCAAAACAAACTGTGGAGTGAAAAAAAAAAAGTTTTGTTTCATTTTGATTTTTTTAAAAAATATAAGAAAAAAGAAAAAATTGAATATAAAAAGAAAATGAAGAGCGGGCAGAGAGCTGAGGTCTGGCGTTTCCCAATATTGCATTGCATGAGTCCCTATTCTGTGATTTTGTGGATTCTTTGTGAACAGTTTGTGTTCTTCCTTCCCTTCCAAAATCAACAGTGACAAAAACAGCAACAAAAACCAAAAAGAGACCAGGAGCTCCATATTTTGGGCTGTTTTTGCAAACGGAGTCTTCCAGTTTAGACTTTACCCAGTTGAAGGCCCGTTCACATTTTCACTCACTGAAAGGTTTTACCACACATTGCATTGTAAACCGAAGTCATTAATTGTACAGAGAAAATTTCTATATTTGCAATGTTTGCTGTATAATGAGAAAGAAAGAGGAGAAAAAAAATACTACATCTACTAAAAATATATATATATATCTATATTCACCTGTTTGTACCAGGTTTTAATCATGGATTTTAGAGAAAGAGATGGAGTTTTGTATGAAGGACTTTTTTGTTTGCTGGTTGGTTGGTTGATGGGATATTTTTTGGAGTGGGGAGGGACTATTTGGGTTTCCAAGTGTTTGGTTGTGATTTTTTCCGACAATTGTCTGTGTCCAAGTTCTCATCACTTCCAAGTACATTGATCCCTCACCTTAATCCAGGTGGGAAACCACCACCACCAGGAACCGGGAAGGGGATGAGAAGTGAAGGGCTCTTGGTTGAGCAGGTGACACCATGCAATGGGGTTGCTGTTGGAAATTAAAAGGTGTTGGTCTCTCCCCCTAAACTGGTGTATCTGGGGAGCAGTGGCCCTTGGGACCAGCTGCTGGGGGGTGGGTTATCCCCTCACTTTCAAGATGGGGAGACAGCAGTGAATTAGAGGAGAAAGACACTCAGCATTTACAGCTTGCCCATACTGAGACACCCCTGACCAGCCCTTGGGACCCTGAGGCTGGAAGGGAAAGGGAAGGCTCTATGTCCATACCTCGAGTCCACCCAAGCAGACACGTGCCCCTCAATCATTGCTCTCAAATGGTGCTCCAAGGCTCCACAGCTTTTTGCCCCACTTCTGAATACTCACAGAAGATGCCCTGCCCATGGGGTGAGGAGGAGAAAGGAGGTGTTGAGGCCATGAAGGCACTCCCAGACCACACTGGTGGCCAAAGGAGGCAGTTTTGCCCTGATCAGCTCCAGCTGAGTCACAGGTCCCCATGTCTCACCTACTCCATGACTGACACAAAGCAGGGGCTTCAGAAGGGTCCATGAGCTGCTGTGCTCCCAGGTAAGTTGGAGCTCAGTGAGCCAGCACAGTGAGGTGATAAGCTCCCCAAATGCAGCCCTGTGAGGCCCTGCTGCTTAACAGAGTTTTTCCCTTGCATCCTGCTAGGAAGTCTCTTCGGATGGACATCCTGAATCCTGACAGATGAGCATTAGGGCCCAGGAGCAAACCATATCCCATCCTGTTATTTCAATATTTCAAAGCGATTTTGACAGGTATTCTTGCAAAAGGTTATGTTTGTTCAGAAAGGAGCTGAGCCAGGAAGACACAGAGCAGGCTGGGAAGTGCATGAGTTCATTCCCCGTGGTTATTTGTGTAGACAACAAACCATTAGCAGGATTTTAAAAGGCAGGCAATTTCCCCTGGAACGCATTCACTCTGCCTAAGCAAAGACACATTCCTCCATCTCCTCCAGGTGCCCCAGATCCTGCCCACAGCACACAGCTTCCTTGGGGCTGTGTCTTGTTCACCAGGCACTGAGCAGGACCTGGAGAGGGGAGTTAAGCATCACCCATCTCTTGTTTAGTGCCATCATGGCAGATCCCTCCCCAAATCACAGCTGTACCACCTGAATCAAAGCAAACCCATCAGCTGAGATAGCCTTCCCTTGCAAACCCCTAGTGCCTGCTCATAGATCCACAGAATGGTCTGAGTTGAAATGGACCTCAAAGCTCATCTAATTCCAACCCCCTGACCATGGGCAGAGGTGCCACCCACTAAATCAGGTTGTTCGGTGCCTCGTCCAGAGCTCACATCCTGGAGAAACAGGAGTTGGCCAGCAAGGATGGATCATGGAAACAGTAGCAGGGCCTCTGCTTCGGTCTGAGGGGATTCCTCAGCAAGAGGCTGGGGGGGTCCAAGGTGGCAGCAGTTCATGAGTTAATTTGGGCTCAGGTGCTCCAGCACTGACAGTCACCAATAGACACCCAAAGACCTTCTTCAGTCTCCCCCCACCGAGGCCATTTCCACACTACTGGAGTGTGACACCTCGCTGTGGAGGCAGCAGCCAGCTCAGCCTCTTACCTGGGGCGATTCATTTTGCTCCTCTGCCTCTGTTTCCTCCTCTGCAAAATGCTTCCGTGTGGTGTTGAGGGTGTAGGCTGGCTGGGGAGGCTCAATTAATTAATTGCCTGTCTGTGAAGCCCATTTAGCTCCTAGAATAAAAGCTGCTATCGAAATGCAAAGTTGTTAGTGGCATAAAACAGCAGGGGAAGATGAAATCAAAGCCTGATTCTGTTTTCACACCAGGATTTCACTGGTCGTAAACCAACAGAGACTGACACGGGAATGTGATACAGCAGGACTGGCCTTTCTAAATTAAACACTTCCCACATGCAAACTGTCTGCAACTGGAAAAAGGAGGGTTAGAAAAAGTCAAGGCCCCTCTATTTCCAAGATATCTCCAAGGGAGGTACCAGCACATGCATCACTCCATACCCCATTGTGAGTGGGGCCTTGCCACGAGTCTCCAGACTGCTGCCAGGGTGGTGAAACAGTGTCTGTGCTGCTGAGCACCTTCCAGGTTCCATGCCCTTCCTCCAAAATAGGGTGCAGTACTGGCAGCCATGGATCACATCCCTTGGCAGGAGATGCCATAAAATAAACTGTGAAAAGCCAGGCCAGACATGGGAAGAAGTGCCACTGTCCCCAAGGCCACCACGCCATGCCTGGAGCTCCAGGGCTATCTTGGCACAGGGCCTGGTGAGCTCCGTGCCCAGCACCCTCCTTCCCCTCCAGGGCAGCTGCTTTACAGATCCCTCTGAGGGCAGAGGGAGACGTTTACCAACTCTGATCCTTTGTGTGCTTTTCTTTGTTGTTGTGTCTCCTGTTCAACCACCAAAGCTCTCAAGCTGCTTCTGCAAAGAGAAGTGATACCTTGTCCAGTCAGGCTGTTCCTGCTGCCCAAAATCCATGCAAAGCAAGAGGGCTCCCTGCCAAGCAGAAAGGAAGGGGCATGGGAAAAACGTGTTGCAGTGAGGAGGAGAGGCCAGGGCAAAGCCTTCTCCTTTGTTTTGCCCCATGTCAAGGGGCAATGGGGACCACCGAACTGGGAGCCAGCTCAGAAAGGCACTGCCTCTGGAGGTTCCCACATCTCCCTCCTGCAGCAGCCTGGGCTCTGCCACTGGAACAAAGGGAAAGAGAAAGGAAAAGGAAGGGAGAGAACGGGATGAAAGGCAGGGAGAGGTGTGCAAGACAAAGGCAGGGGAAGGTGGAGGTGTGGGAGCACCTGTGCCTGTCACAGGACAGGTGGCAGCCCCTGGAGAGGCCAGTGATGGCATCAAGCAAAGCTGCTTCAAGAGAAGTTTTTTAAGAGTGAACAGTTGTTTCCCTGCGGTGATGATACAGAGAAAAAGAGCAGAGGGACCCGTCGCTGCTCTGAGAAATGTCCTCACTGGCTGAGTTTGGAGGGAGCTGTGTCTGCTCCATGATCCTGGAGAGCTTGGAAGGCAGCTGCCCATGGCTGTGCTGAGCTGCCCCATCACCACTGTCATCTCTCCAGGACATCTCTGATGAGCCTCCTCTGTCTCCTTCACCAGCTATGGTGTTGAAGGGACACTGACAGGATGGTGTCTTCTGACATGGATTTCAGGTTCCCATCACCACTTCCCTTTGCTCTCCTGAAACTCTTGGACATTTGCATGTCCCTGCACCTGCTCTCCACTCCCTGTTGTTGGGCTGCCACCAGCAGCCCTTAGCACCTCCCCTGCCTCTCACTGCTCCCTGCCAGCCCAAATCCTGTGAGCCTGCCCACCCCCCAAGCCACTATATGGGAATCCTGCTCCAGTCGTAGCCCTGGTGCCATATGGAAATGCATTCTGCTGGTGCTGTGTCTGTATCCACAAAACTGTTGTTGTTTAAAGCATTTGTATTCAAGGGCAAAACCAAGGAAGCACCAAAAATCCCTTCTCTGATCCTTCCCCCAGCACTCCAGCATGAACAGCTTCTTGTTGGGAGTGTAAATCCAAACCCACACTACACACAGCTCAATCCTCACTCTGGTCCAGAGTCACCAAAGGACCCTGGCATGTGTTGCAAAGTCTGTGCAACACCTAGAGCCTGGGTATTGTCTAAAAACCTATAAATTAGAACAGAAACATCCCTCCACTCAGACATGCACCATTTAAGCCCAGCGTTCCTGAGGGCATCCACCAACCCTGGTGTGCACACCAGCTGTGTGCATCTGTTCCAAAGCATGGCCTTTGGGAAGTGCCATGTTCATGTGGGGCAGCAAAGGGTGACAGTGGTGACAGGCACTGCCTGCCCAGCTCCCTCCCCGATGCAGCAAAGCACTTGAGAGGGAATGTGGCAGCCCTGGAGCTGGTGGCTGCCTTCTTCAGAGCTGATTGGTGTTGAAGGTGTGAACCCATCCCCAGGGCAGCACTGGAGCCTCCTGATGGCTTCAGCTGAGTCTGCTGTGAAAGCAGGTGGAGATCCTATGGAAGGGGTCTGTGAGGATGCACGGGGCCCTAAAGCAAGAAGGTACTCCCATTGACCACCCTGACCATGACAACAGCCAGACTGCATTGGCTCTGCTCGAATCAATCCAGCAACCTGTGGTGCCTGCTGGGTGATGGCACCTTTCCTAGAGCTGCCAGCATCACTGGAGCCTTCTCTCTTCCAGCCCCATTGATGCTTATGGGTCATCCCCACCTGGGTGATGCCCAGGGCAGCTGGAGAGCCAGAGGCAGAGCAGGGCCCTGGGCACACGCTCCAGCAGCCCAGCCAGCTCCCACTCCTGTGTGAGCCCTCACTCCCAGTGACCCCAGCCAGCTCCCCTCCAAACGCTCCCCTCTGCCTCACTTCAAGACCAGCCCTTCCCTGAGCAGGGCTGAGCCTTGATGAACCAAGAGCTCTGTTGCTCCAGAGCCCCAAACTCACCACCGTGGTGGATGTGGCTCTGCAGAAACCAGGAGCTGCAGCACAACCCCCCTGGCCAGGCGCCTGCTGCAGCCTGGCTGCCTGTCGGGCTCTGGAGCAATAAATCACCTCGTCTGCAGGAGAGAGGGTCGGCAGGGGTGGAGGACGGGGCAGGGGAGGTGGCCTCACCACTCCAATCGTTTGGGCGAGGAGGGGTCCGGGGGAGGCAGGGGAGGGCGGTGCTGCGGCGCTGCTGGACCAGACCCAGGATCGATGGGGTGATTGAAGCCAGCACTGCGTTGGGCTATTTTTAGCACAGCTGGCAGAGCAGGAGTTTGGGAGCCCGAGTCAGGATTTATTTGTGTCTGTGAGTGCTCGTCGGGGAAGGACCAACAACAACACCCCACCCGGGTGTAGCAGCGATAGAATGTTTTGGGACCTGCTCGCCTCGGCTGCAGCACCTCCTGGGTGCACACTGTGTCCCCCTCCTGTGCAGTGCCCTGCGGGGACAGTGCCACCACTCCAAGGCTCGGAGCTGTGAGCACGTGGATGCACATGGACACGGGACAGGGTAGAGAGGGGAGGGGATGGACTTTAGGGGATGAAGGGGTTAGGGAAAAGCATTGATCCTACCTTAAATCTGTAGGGGGTGTGAACAAACCTTGTAGTGCAGCTGCAACACTGCCTGGCTCCGTGGAGAACCCAGGCCTGGGGCCTTGGGTCAGGTTTTCTGGGTAGGTGTCCAGAGATGGAATTCTTCTCCAGAGAGAGGCATATAGCACATTTCCTTTCCTGCCCCTCCAAACCCCTGATGCCAGTGGTGTTCAAGGTGCTGAAGGTGGTGAAGGTGCCAGTGGGCACAGCCAGTGGTGCTGGAGAAGCCAATTCAACAGCTACTCCTTGACTTGGAGCAGTGACTTTGGATTGACTTGCATTTACTTAGGCTCCAATTTTTCATATCTCTTTTGTGTCACAGCCTCTGTTTTACCCCTCTCAGCCAGCTCACCAGCACCACCAGAAGGGTGGTAGGGATTGTACAAATGCTGCCTTGAGAGTTTTGCTCATTCCCACCTTTCCCCCTCCTCAGGACTTAATGGAGTCCTTAATGATCCAGAGTGAAGCCAGTTTTCTGGACTCAGTTTCTCTGTACAAGGGATGAGAAGACACAGAAGTACCAGAGATGAGAATTTTCATCACATGGGGAGTAGCCAAGCAGAATGTCAGTTTTTACTCTAGTTTTGCTGCCCTTTCTTTTGGTTCAAATTGGATGTGAACATGCCTGCTTCCTTCCCTCTGCAATTTCCCTGACCCTGCAGAGTAACCAAAGGAGCCTGACAAGTCTCCTTTTCAATAATTCAGTGGGAATGTTAATGACATGGGTGTGCTGTTGTTCCTGTGTGAGCCAACAGCTTCTCACATCCCACCAACATCTGTTTCTTCACACTCAGCTCAGCTGTCTGGCAATAGCCATTTGCTGCTCACCTTTACTTGCCTTGCCATTAAAGAGCTCATTAATGTACTCCATCCTCACTTTCTTTAGGATAAAAAGATTTCCATTTCTGTCTTTTATCAGCTTTCTCATGGTTTATATCCTCTCCTCTCTTCACCATGCAATGCCCTTTTCTAATGAGCTCTTCTCCCCTGGTCCATCTCATCCATTAAGCTGTGCAAGGGCTGTCCCCAGTGTTGCCTTGCTCATCTCCTGGCTCTCATCTGGGTCTATCATATTCCTTAGTGCTTCCAGCTGTGAAAGGAAGTGATCAGCCTCACATACAACATCCACAATTTCCTCCCACCCCACTCACCTTCCTCGCAGCCCTCCAGTCTGGCTCATCCCACCACAGCATCCAGCCTTGACAGCCTCCTCCATCCTTGCACGAGCCCCTGGCTGGATTGCCCTGATTTGCAGGGGTGTGATGGAACGCCTCAAAATTTGTGTGTGGTGCCTGCAGTTTGTCTCTGCTGGTGGCCTCTTAAATCTGCTCCTCTCTCTCAGCATTGCTTTTACACAGCAGAGCTCTCCTTGGGCACCTCCAGCTCTGCAATCAAGAGCTCCCAGCCCATCCGAGCAGCAGGAGGCCTCTCTGGGTACTGTGAAAGCTCCTCTGTGGTCTCACAAGTAAACACTGGCACTCTTCATGCGATGCAGCTAAATTAATTAATCTCGTTCTACCACATTTGGAGCCAAGACACAAAGGTTCCCACTCTCTGCAGCTGGGGCTTAAAGCCTGCTTCTCCCAAATGTGCCTCCTGGGATCTGCACTGCAGTGAGATTGGAGGAGTGGGAGCAGAGCAGTTCTTGGGAGTCACTCCAAGGGGTTGGCAGTGCCAACAACCCTCTGGACAAGTGGCCATGGAGTACATGGACACAGACCATTGACCACTGTCCAGCAGAAACACCCTAGATGTGTCCAGCTCAGTTTAGGCTGACAAAGAGCTTGTGTGCACAAAAACTGTTGTGTTTTGGGTATTTTCCCCAGCCATCTCAGGTGTTACAATTTATTTTCTCTCCACACAAACCTTATCTCAGTTATATCCTCGGATCATTCTGGCTGTAACAACACTACCACCCACTACAGAGCTTGTACACACACGTCTGCCTGGGAAATCCCAGGCACAAGTGCAGCAGCCCCACGCATGAGAAACCCTTCACCTGCTGACAGCTGACAGCCCTGAGCTGTTCCACAGCTCCCTCCAGCCTTGCAGGGCAATCTTGGCTCCTAAAAGAGAGTCAGATGCAGACACTGGAGCTTGGGGTATGACAAGTGCCAGGGATGGGGGGCAGGTGTGGCCATTCCAAATGTATTTCCATGGCAGAGCTCACAGCCAGTGAGGATGGTGAGTGAGCTGGGGGTGGGCTGGCTTCTGATCTCCCACCATCTCACAGTTCTGTCCTGCAGAGCAGATGTGTCCCAGCACAGCAGTCAGGAGTGGGCAGTCAGAGATGGACGTGCTGGAGCAGAGCTGGGAGCTGCCCCTCACCACCACATCGTTGAACCCTTTCACATACAGTCATGAGGCTCCTCTGGCTGAAGGGACTAAGAAGTCCCTGCCCCAGGAGGGATTTAGAGAACAGCACACCCAGAAGAGCCCATCCATGGTCATGAGGGACTGGCCCATCTATCACTGCTCTGAAGCTGACAGGAGATGGATTCACCTACCAGTGTGAAGTCTGAGCCAGTCTCATCCTTCTGCAAAGCCACAGACATATGCAGGTGGAGATTCTTACATCCAGTGAGGTAGTTTGCCTGGCACCAGGTTACAAAACCCTCTGAAGATGGAGAAACCAAAACAGCACAAGGCATCACAGGAAGATGCCAGCAAGTGGGAGGAGACAGCTTATCCAGGGAGCTAATTTAGTTGGAAGGAAAGGGAAAGGATGCAGGATTAAGAAAGAAAAATAACACGCAAGAGAAAGGAGCCAGAGGTTGAACTGCCCGTGGGAAAGTGGTGTGGATGCATTTGAGTTTAAGAAGTCAAAGCAGAGCTGGGGCAGATGCTGGACCCAGAACCAAGGCTGCTTTAACCCAGGATTTAGAGGCAAAGGTTAGGATGAAGTTTGCAGAGACCTGGAAGTCACTGAGGTGGGTGAATTGTAAGTGACACTGTGTTTAATCTGAGCAGAATGCATGAAACTGGATAATGTAATTGAAAGGGTTATTTAAACTGAGTATTCAGAGGGAAAAAGAAAGCATTGCAGGGAAAATAATAATACTTAGCACTTGTAATGTGCTTAGCATCTTCAAAAATTGGTCAGCCATTAACTGATTGCTCCTCTGCTAAGTCCAAAGGCTAATAAAAAGGGATGGTTCATTTAGTTATTTCACAGCTGAGCTTCTCAATAAGGCATAAGGAAATGATCACTGCTCTCCAGCATGCTGGTAAATAAACGGTTGGAGTAGGAAAATACAAGATCCTCACAGCACTTGGTCACAGCTGCATGCTTGGCTCCTTCCTTCCTCACCTTCAGCTTCTCCAGTCCAGATGTGGGACAAGGACCCTGCATGGGGAGCCTGCCATGGATGAGTCCAAGTATCCAACAGTTCCAAAACTTGTTTCTCCTGCCCAGAAACTGCCCCTGTGCCATGAGCAGGGATGCAGAGTCCACAGAGCACTTTTCTGTGGGTGGATGGGGTGGGTGATTTGGGCTTGGAGAGACTTCATCTGTGCAGCCCTACAGCCTTGGCAAACGCAGAGGCTGAGGAAACAAGGCAGCCTTTTGGATGGCAATAAAGATGGAAGTGTTTTATATTTGTTTTACTTAAAAAGCAAACAGTTCCTTTTGTGTTTGATGAGCAAGCGATTTCATAAACACTGCAGAGAAAACATGACACAGTTGCACTTCTGTGATTTTTCAGCCTCTTTTCTTGGCAGCAGCAGCAGAGGAGTGGAGAAGTGCCCCACACACACTCCCCAGTGGTCTGGGGGTGGCTGAGGGTCTGGGGGCTTCTCCTGGTCAGGCCAAAGGGAAGCAGCCAAGAAGAGGAAACTCTCCTCAGGGTAGAACCATTCAGTCCAACATATGTACAGTCCCAGCCCAGGTGAACAACGATCCCATCACATGTCAGGAGAAAGCAATGATTCACCCATGACCTGCCCAACCCCAGTGCCAGAGAACTCCTAGAAGATGCTGGGGAGCTATTTCTCCACCTTGCTGTTGGGTGATCCAAGAGGGGTCCTGCTGCTTTGTACAAGAGGTGCGCAAGTATTCATCTGTGGAAGCATTTGCTGGGATAAAATACCCCAGGATAATATGCCCCAGGGCATAGGGCTGAGCTTGGCTTTTCTGGGATGTGTCCAGCAGCAGCAGTGCCACCATCAAGAGCCTTTGGTGGAGACAGGGGTTGAGGAATCTTACACTCCCGTGGCTTTTTGCCCCAGGCACTGCCTCCTGCTTTCTCAGCTGTGCTTGTGGGCTTTGTGCTTTCTTTCCCTTTCTTCAGGTTTTCCTCTTAAATGAAACATTCCCCATCTCTGCTGCGAGCACAGCCCTGTGAAGTGAGAGGATGAGCCAGGTGAGAGCAGGAGGAGGTGAGCAGGGACTCCTTACACCAGTGTTACCACTAAGAGCCTCTCCCCCGAGGCAGTTTTTTCCCGAGTGAAGCGTCCGGGTCAGGACTTTGATGATTAACAGTGCAGGACGTGTCTTCCTCATTTTCTGGGGGAGCTGGGGAAGGCACTGAGCACCGAGTCAGCGGCAGCCTTGATGTGTTGCTTAACCACGTTCCTGACAGGAGGAAATTCGGGATGTGGCGTGCTGAGGATGCCATGATAACTTCTGCTAAACGCTCACATACAGCCAGGCAGCAGATACACACTCCGTGAAGGCACTGCCGATTTTCCTCTGCCTGCATTTGGCTTAACGAAGCCCAATGGGTGTGTATAAACAAAGCAAGCATCTCTCTCGCTGGACCTCATGCATCATTTATAGCCAGCTTTTCCGTGGCACAAGAAACATTTACATATGCCAGCATTAATTCCGAACGCCACTTCAAAGCCATCTCTGTCTAATGAACCCCGTGCACAGCAAATTCCACCCGAAAAATAATTAGCAACACACGCCACCAAAGCGTTACAAGGGGAACGCAGCACACCACCTGCTGAAGCAAAATGAATGCCTGATTTATTTATTTTTTTGCCACTTTTTAGCAATATTCAGGCACTGACTCAAAGCTGTGCTCTGTTCTCGGCTTTGTTCCCATCATGTTCCCAACTCTGCTTTCCAGGCTGAGGGGTGGATGATTGGGGGGTGTTATACAGAATCACAGAAAGGCTCAGGTAGGAAGGGACCTCAAAGATAATCTAGTTCCATCCCCTCTCCATGGGCATGGGCAGGACATATGTTTTTCTTAGATCACAACTGGACAGTTTTGCAAGACCCTGCTGATTTCTCCATGCTGGGAGTACCCATTGGGATTTAGGGTGCAGGCAGCTCTGTGTCCCTTTATCTGAAGCTGCACAAGTTCCAGGCTTTGGGGATGCTGTCACCTCCTGGCCAGGCACAGACTGGTGGCTGGGAGCAGGACAGGACACATGGAGTTTCACCCTTGTCTGATGGTCTCATGGAGCCCTTAATCCCTGAATAGCACCAGTCTCACTGAGAAAAAAAGAAACTGGAGATGAGATCAGAAGATGAAGGTTTTGGTGCCCCTACCAACCATGGTGCTCCCATCCCATACAGGCCCTGTTGTGAACAGCTAAGGAACTGAGCTGGCTGCACCAAAATTATTTCTTAAATCCATGTTAGAGCCCAGCCCAGCTCACAGCAGGAGGAGAAGCACGTTTTCTCACCACTGATGTCGTGGCATTGCCATGGGAGACCCAGGTCACAAACCACCACAACAGAGAGATGGAGGCCAAACCTGGGGGTGGCTGTGGGCACAAGGGAACCGACTGTGCCAAGCTGATGCTGGAATTCCAGATTCCCTGGTTCTGTCCTCCTGGAGCAGGAACTCAGGAAGGTGCTCAGCAGGGCACTGCTCTCAGCCCTGTGCTGCCTCTCCAGCACGAAACCACAGAATTCAAGTCAGTCTCTGCCTTGTTAGGATGCAAGGGGTTAAACTGTTCTTCCTATGCAAATTAGGCTTAATTAATCCTTTTCATCAGTTGCAAATATACCTTCTGAACCCTATTAAAAACATGAATATGCAAATTCAGACCTTTTTTTAATACTCATTTTCAAGGACTTGGAGTCAGGCTTGATTATTCGATTCCCGTTAACAGCCTGTAAAACCTGGTGCAAAATTTAATTTCCATTTTAAGTTACCAAAAAAAAAAAAAGAATCTGTTGGTAATTAAGCTAATTACAGTGTTACACTAAAGAGGAGACAAACAAGGAGGACAAGATCATTCATTACATTTAACACTGGTTACAGGACCTGGGGACTGTCCCGAGTTAACTGTGAAGCCAGGAAACAGCAGTGATGGAAACAGGGGGTGTGTGAAGAGGTCGTGGCTTTTGATGGGCCCAGTGCCTTCCTCACCTTGGGAAAGTATCCCCTTCACTCCCATTCTCCTCCTCCTTCTAAGGAGAGAAGAAGGAAGAGGTGCAGCCAGGCTGGAAGGGTGTTGTAGGTGCTGTGAGGTCTCTGCACAGAGCAGGAACGTGCTTGGAGTTGGGGTTTTGGGGTAACCTGTAGAACCACCCTATCTGCCAGAGTGACTGGGGCTGAGCATCCTATGCAGGTGGGATTTCCACCCTCCCATAGCACTTTCTCCATGTGTGGGGTGCAGAGGGGAGGTCAGCTGACAACCTTGGCAGTAGCAAAGCCATCAGGGAAGACCCACATGACAAGACTCTGCAGAGGCACCTACAAACCACTGCTCCACAGTGCGAGGCAAATGGAGCTACAGGATGTGACCCCCTATAGCTCATGGCCATGGCCAGCATACATTGGGAAATGCCAACCAAACCAGCTCAGCCTACCCCACCCAGGGGTCACCCATTAGCACTGGGCAGTCAGTGCTACTTGCCCATCAACCTACCTGTGCCTCACAGCTCTGCCTGCATGTAATTGAAAAAAAAGTGATGCTATAGACTGTTAATTATGGTTTACCACTGCAGCAATCTCTCAAAATCAGTCACTAGGATGCCCAGGATCTATTCTGCACTTGGTGTTGTCTAGAGAGCTTGCAAAGTTAACATGTGACTTGTTAGAGCTCTAATACTCACCTCGGGGCAGCAGCTCAGGGATGGCAGCACCCCATGGCAACTTAGGCAGAGGAGTCCCACAACTGGGGTGGAAGCACACAGGTGATGTTCTGCCCACAGGAATCAGGGCTCAGTGCCCAGGATACTGGTGCAGGAGACTCCATCACTGAGCTGAAGTGCTGGCATTACCTACAGACTTACCCAAAGCCATCCAACACCAGCAGGATGGATCCACCCAAGGGATTCGTGCCATCTGGGGAGCTTTCCTTGCTCCTCCTCGTCTCAGCGCAGCTGCTGGGATGGGCGCCCCAGTTCCCTGTGGATTTGGTTCATTCCCTGCCATCGTCTCCTCTCCAGGGCTGTTCCTTGCCCTCCCAGGACTCACGGCGAGAGGAGCTGTCACTTCAGAGCACGTCACTCACGGGCGGCTCTGCCTCGGAACAGCGGGGTCGGAGCAGGAGCCGATCACGTCCATCCCCAAGGGCTGGAGTGTGACTCCCAAAACAAGCTGAGGAAAGACAAGTGCACGCAGAGGAGCTGGGAGAGTCGCAGTAGGGAGAAGGGTGACAGAGGGAGCAGGAACTCTGCCATCACCCCATTATGTATAAGGCTCTGCGTGGTCAGTGGGGAGTGGGAGGCAGCTCCAAACCCAAGGACCCAAGTGATGTCCATGCTCTCCATGTCTCTTTAGGGAGCCTCTTTAGGGAGCAGTGGTTATGGGGCAGCCTGGCTGATGAACCAGCCACCAACAAAGTGAAGGGCCTGTCATCCTACAGCACAAATGTCACCCAGTGGATGCTCATGGAAAGAGGAAAGGTTCATCTGCCAAACTTCAGAGCCTTTCACCTGCCTGGAGAACTCTTCCCATCATGTTGATACCAGAAGTTTCTGAATGGATCAATGGAGTGTGATGACAGAAATGATAAGAGAAATGCTCTTGTCCTCTAGCCAAGCCCCGTGCTGGGCACCTCCTCCTATATGTGCATCCTCCTGTCCTTTGACCTGCCTGGGGCATCTTATCAACTGTATCATATTCTTAGGGGAGTCAGGGATGCAAAATTACCTTCTCAGTCCCTACAGGCAATCAACTTGCTCCCCGAACCATGAGATATGATTGCCCTTATTACTTTAGCTTGCATAGCATCGAGTCTTCTTAATGGTCATAAAATTATCCAGTCCTTATTTAAATCCTACAACCGTCTGTGTTTCAATGACCTCCTGATGGTCTCTGGCTTTGTTCCAGACTGAAGAAGCATCAGAGGGACCAGGAAGGAAAAAAAGGCAGTGGGAGGATTAAAGAAAAACAACCAAAGCCACAACAAGCAACAGTCAAAAAAGAGAATTCAAAGTGAAACAGGCAATATTAAAGAGATCTCAATCAGTCAGCTGGAGAGTTCAAAAAAACATAACCTGTCATGAAGAGAAAGGAAGCAGCACCAGGTAAAATTAGCAACACTAATAAACTTATCAGCACTAGAGCCTGGGCCAGGAAAAAGCACAGGGAAGATAAAGGGGTTGATAAAAGCTTGGTCCTCCATTGGGGAAGCAGAAGAAAACTGAGACAACCTGAAGGAATGTGCTTTGATGGAAGAATATGGTTTGGGTGGTTAACCAAAGGCATGGGCTGCTCCTGAGACCTCCAGCAGCAAGGAGCTGCATTTGTGCTCCTTAACTTACATGGCAGCATTTTCTTTAAAGTGTATTTTCCTTCTCTTTTGTCCCTTGTCCTTGTTCTGAGGGAAACTATACACAGAAGGAAAGCTGGAGACACAGACACCATAGGTGGAAGGAGCAGGAGGTGCTGGAACAGCTGCCCAGGACCAGAGTCTGCAGCAGTCCCTGGGTGAAGGCTTTGGCCACTGATTTCTACATAGAAGGCTTCTGGACAAAATAATCTCTTTACTTTGGATGCCAGACCGTTCCCCTGTCCTTTCAAATAACATCTGCAAACCCCTAGAGTACCAATAAATGTTACAATAATAATCCCCCCAAAAGAGAAAAAAGAACTGGAAACGCCCCCAAGCAGGAGAGAACTGTTTTAATGTTACCAAGATCCAACACAGATTTCCATCAATTTTGCAGCAAACCTGAGTCATGAAATTAAAAGTAGCATCAGCATATTTCCTATTAGCCAGGGTTCCTTTTTCAGAACAGATCATACATTCCTACCCTATTTTTCTAGACACTCGTGTCAATGCGATATCATCAGATGCCGTTCAGTCGCTCCTCTCAGCCTGAAAAAAGCTTTCCTGTTGGAAAGGATGGGATTTTAATATTTAAAAAAGATTTCATGAAAGAGCTATGCTGATTTCTTATTTATTTATTTATTTATTTATTTAATATCCCTCCCCTGATCAGAGTGGGCGCGTTTTGTAGCTTTTAAATATCATGCAAGTTTCAGCAATGCTGCTATTAAATCTGAATCTGCTGTCACAGCAGGCAGCAGGAATGTGATTCACACCAGCACGGAGAGCCTGTTCCATCCTCCCCAGCTCCTGTCATTAGCTACAGTCACCTGGCATCCAACACTGTCATCGTTTTCCCAACGTTTTCAAACAGCTAAAAACTACAACAGAACCAAACCTGTCCTGGCTGTGCCCTCTCCCACACTGAGCAGCATGGCCATGTCCTAGGAAGGCTCTTGCCTCTATTTCCCAGGGCTTATTTTGACATGTCCACCTGCCAGCCTAACTCACACCACTCTCAGCTGTCTCTGAGCCAACTGCTGTGTTGGGAAATGAAAAGGGTGGGTGCTGCTCTGTGTTTCTTTGGAGCGTTGGAGCTCATGGAGCAATGGAGAACCAACAGCAATGCTGCTGTTTAGAAATGGTGGCTTCTCTTTCTGTCCAGCTCTGTTTCTTCCGTCCATCCCCAGCTTTGCTCCTGCTCTGCACTCTCTAGGTACTCATCTCCCTCACAGCTTCATGCTCTTCCTCCCTTCTTCCCTTCCTCCTATAGCATTACATGGAGAAGCTCCAAAACTAACAAACCCTGAGCTTCTCATGGCTGATCCTAAAAGGGTTTCCTAGTTCCTCCTCAGGCATCACACGCTACCAGGACAATGCTGAGGCTCATGCAAACAACATGCAACGATGACAAGAGCCAGAAGACACAACGCAGGAGCAAAAGGTGCCAGGTTCAGAGACGAGCCCTTAGGAGAGGCACAAACCTTGCAAAAGCTGCCTTAGCCTGGAGTTCCACTGTTTTCACAGACCGTGTGGCAGCACCGGACAGCTCCCTGCCCATTTGGTGTTTGTATCGGCACACAGATGGAAAGGGTTGAGCAGCAGAGGAGCGTGAACTCACAAACAGTTTGAGTGAAGAGAAGCTTCAGGCAACACTGCAAACAAGACGGTGCTCCGGCGCACGCAGTCCCCCAGCCGTGCACTAATAAATCATATTTTACAGCCTACAGCACATAAACCCAGCGAGCGTGCAGGGAGACCCAGCGAGCGTACACACACTTGTGAGTGCTCTCGGCTCTCCCCTCCAACCAACTGCAAATTTATTGCCCATCTCCCAAGATTTTCTAAAAGGGGTTTTCCACAAACGGGGCTGGAGCTTTGCAAGTGATGAGCTCAGACAAACGCTTTAATGGTGGTGGCAGATGGGAGCTGCCATGGTGGCAGGGTACAACCATATATTTGGGGCTTCATCCTGAAGTCAGCGTTGGAGATAGAAACTGGAGACTCTCACCTCCTCTTCTCTGTCCCACAGGTGGCCCAAGTGGCTTTGCAATGGTCACACTTCCACATGGACAACTCCCAGGCTTCCATCAGTGAGCCCTAGAGAAGTCAAGCTTCTCAAAGTCCCAGTTTCACGCAGTGCCCAAGCTGTGCCAGGCTGCTCACTGTGCAGCACTGCAGTGCCACGAGCAGGGCAGGGATGCTGCTGGCCAAAGCAGGACAGGCACCCAGCAGCTTCCCAAGCCATGCACAGGATCAGGTGCTGCACCACGCTGGCACATCTAGCCAAGCATCCATCCCCACCACGCACCTCTCCCAGCCATGCTGCTGTATTAAACTTAGCTGAACAAATCAGTCTTACTGGGAGAACAGGGAGCAGAGCAGTAATTCATCTGTCTCCTCCCCACTGGAGGCATCTCAGAAGACTACTGTGTGTTCTACCTGAACTTATTATCCTTTCACTCCTGGGAGGCAACTTTCCAACAGGCAGAACGTGTTTTCCCTTGTCGCTCTCCAGCATCGCTTCTCGCCTCACCTGTGTTTTGCTAAGATAGAGGGTTTATTGTAAACTTATTAATTACTTCATTTCTCCTGCAAGGAGCCAAGAGAAAAATTCTCAGAGGCAGCCAGGATCTGCTATTGTGTCGGCGGAGGAGCTGAATGCAGCTGACGTCATGATTCATTTTCCCCATGACTGAGGAAGGCGACTCTCTGTGCCACGTCGTGCATATGAATCAGGCAGCGTTCCCCTGGCACAGCATGCCCAGCAATTCATCTTCCACCAGGACTTCTTCAAGCAGAAGAGAAAACACCAAACTTTTGCTGTTGTACTTCCCTGCAAACCCTGCAGAGAGGAGGGTTGGGGAGATGGGGGGGGTGCAGCCTTCCCAGAGCTCATGTTTGTCCCTCCATCTCTGCTCAGGTGAGTCAGTACCAGCTGTTTGCTGTGTCTGTAGACACATCAACAGGTCCTGGAGTGACTCCAGCAAGTATTGGCCAGCCCTGCAGCCACTGTGAGCATCTAAGCTAACTTTCTAGACTCCTCACTGCTGTCTATTCTCCAAGTTTAGGGAGTATGTTACTGCTGATATCAAGAGGAAATCAATATATACAGAAGTTCATAGCAAACTGACCTGGTTTATGGCAGCAGGGATTGGAAGTAGATGATCTCTAAGGTCCCTTACTACTCAAACCATTCCACGATTCTATGAGACTTGCCTGGGACTATAATGATACCCTCCCTTCTCAAAGCACTATCATCATGAGACCATTGATGGACAAAGTGTTATCATCCTCTACATGTGGGAGAGCACAGCAAGGGCACAGTGTGTATCCCAAATAAAGGAGTCATGCATCCAGTTTGGGAAGTGACACTTTATTCTTATGACAGAAGAACTATCTCCATTTTAACACAAAATGTCAGATTTCTGGGGATGCTCCATCCTTGACAGAGGAGAAGAGGAGGGAGTCCCCTGAAAACAGGTTCCCACAGGCTGGTGCCAGGCAGCAGGCTAAAGCCAGCACCAGTAAGAACACCCCTCCCTTCCACCTTCTACAGTTCTGAGATAACCAAGAGCTCAAGAGTCTTGGTGAGGAACCAGAAGCATGGCAGTGACATCTGAGCACACCACACAACACAGAGATGTCAACACAGGCATAGGCTCTGCAAATGGCATTTATGCTTATGCTTGTCTGCTGAGTGATGGCTGACTCAGGTAACTGATATCTTGAAAATTTCAACCCTGCTGAGTGATGAGCTGTTTGCAAGAGCAAGAGACCTTCCCTGGATTCCTGTTCCGAGGGACCAAGCCTTTGGCTCCCATCAGAAGAGGACAACCATGGGGCAGGAAGCACCAGCCCCATGCAGGCCTGTCTCTTTGCTGGGGCCCATATTTGGAGGATCCCTTTGGGAAAAGCTGTGAATGGTGATACTGCGGCTCCTCAAACCAGCACTTCCCACCATATTCCCAGAGAGATGCTGAGAGTCTGGGTAGTGATGAACACACTGCCCAGTTCAAAGGCAGGGACTGGGACTTGGCTCAGGTGAGCCATGGGATGGAGCTAGACTTGCCCTCTCACAGAAGGAAAATTATGCTTTTCAGAGGAATTGGTGGGATTTGTGAATCAGCGTGAAAGAAGGGGGAAGGAGTTCCCTGCAGAACAGAAGCAACCCAATGCCACAAACTCAGAGGGGAAGATGAGAATTTGTCCTCTCTACCTCAAATGTCCTGCCCAGCAGTGCTTAGCCCTTGCTGGTGGCTGGCAGTGGGATGCTAAGCAATGGTCTGGCGGCTGAAAAGGTCGAGGGTGAGGGCGCTGAGGAAGGCTGGGATGCTGTCCTGCTGGAGCAGGTGGAGTTCGATGAGGTCCCCGATGGTCCTTGAGAACTCAGTTTCCAGAAGCTGCATTTTTCCACCGGAGGAGCTGGAGGCCTAAAGGGAAAGAAGAATAAGCCCATTAATACCAAAGGGTTTTAATTCAACTCCTGTGATTTGTGACGATGCAGGGAAGAGGGAGTGGTGTCACCCTGTAGCCTCCTTTGGCACGGATCCCTGTGGATCAAGGACAGGTTATCTGCTTGGCACATGTCACCAGGCTGTTACTGAGTCCTGCATTCCAACATCCCCAACAGGACCCCTGTGTGAGCCTCCCCTAGTGATAAATATGGGGATGGGGAGACCATCCTGGAAAGTGACTGTGCTGCCAGCACAGGATCGAGTTGCCCATATTGAGGTCACTGCCACCACAACCACTCGGGTCTCGGGTGGCAGGAGCTCTGCACAAGGCCTTCCTCTCCATGAAAACACTTGTCCCTGAAGTCATTCCACTTCTGTAGGAGGAAGCAGACCCGTTCCTAATTAACACAACTCCTTCCCAATAAGTGCTGATCCACCCGCATCCCTGAAGTGTTTAAATCAGCCTGGCAGCACACAGCTGAAACCTCCAGAGGAATTATTTCAGAGTTGCTCTCATGGAAATAAGGAAACTCAACATGTGGGAAGACATTACAAATCTCCTGTAACATATGAAACAAGCAAAAAAAAAAACCTAAATGCAAGAGAAATAAGGAATGTTTAAAGCCAATCCTGCCTCCGGAGGTATGAAAGCAGCTTGTTTATTAATAAACAGCAAAAACATCACAGCGCAAATGTTAATTTTTTTCCCCTGCCATTTTCCCTGTTCCAAATGCTCCAATTCCTAATTGCTCCACTTCCTGCCTGAGCCGAGGTGGGATGGCGTGGGTGGTGCCAGGCATGGCTGGCATCCCCCTGGGGTGTGCAGGAGTGGGCAGCTCCCCCCCCAGTCAAAGGATGAGAAGGGAAAACATGGCTTTACCTGCCAGGAGAGAAGGGAAGCAATAACCACCAAGAGCCCCAGGGAACTGCTTCCTTCTGATTTCACGTTCTCAGGAGCCTGGACTCAGTTATGAACTTTTCATGTTTGGGCCACTTTGGATTGTGAGGAGTGCAAGGTAACGAGGATGCCCCTGTCACCCCCAAGCCAGGTAGGGAATTGAAACAAGGTTTACACGGAAAAGTAAATTAGTTTTTGTTTAAATCTCTTTCATTTTGATTGGGTTGTTTTTCAGCAAATCCAAAGGCTGTGCAGTGCTTTGATCTGCTGCTTTTTGGAGTTACCTGATGCTTCAAGCACTTCTGAGGTACCACTGGGCCAGATGAAAGAGGCCAAGGGAGGAGCAGGCGGTGATGGCAGAGGAAGGAGCCAGTTGGAGGCATCAGGAGGGACAAACATCCCCAGCCCATGTAAAGCCAGAGGAAAATGTGAGGTTGTAGCAGTACAAGGGCTGGGTGCTGTGACAGCAAATCCCCCTTGGATGCAGCTGATGGGAAGTGCCAGTTTTGGAGGAAGGTCCGAGTATTATGGATGCATCACTTGTGTCCCCAAAGTCAGTGCTGAATTGGATTCATGCAAAATGGGAATTCAAGCTCTGTATGAAATACGCTGCTTCCCTCACAGATTTAAAACACTCTTTGGGCACAGAATTAATTTTCTAAGAATTTACAAGCAAATCCATTAATTGGTTTACTAGTTTAATTAATTAAAGTTCCTTAAGAAATTTAGCATCCAGTGCCAGACCGTCTGCTTGTGTTTTATGACCTCGGAAACAGAGCAACATAAATGTTTTAAATTTCCTTTACTTTGAGCTCACTGGTGTCATGGGTGAAGGCTACATTTGAATATTTTCCTTTTTTATGAGATTAATGGCAATTTCTCCCTACTATCCTTCATAACTAAAGTTTCCTCCTGCAGCAGAGGCAGAAGAATAATGTTCAGAGAAAGTTATGTGGACAAATATGTGCTTCTGAGGATATTGCTATTTTTCACTGAGTTCAACAGGACTGTGGTTTCTCTCAGCTGCCAAGAGAGGCACCATCCTCCTTCTCAACCTCATGGTCTCCATCTCCCCAGAAATCCAAAAATCAAAGAAAACCCCCAAAAGCTTCCAAACCCCCCAAAGCTTCCAAACCCCAGACATGTCACCCAGGTTTTTTATGATAACTTCTGTAACAGGCACAACGTGAGAAGGCAACCACTTGGAAAAAAAAGGCAATTCTTCCTCTGCCAGGAGATGTTTCCATGTGAACTTAGAGGATAGATGCACTTGCAGTGCAGTTTATTCAATCTCACACTGCTTTCAAAAAAATGGAAAAACTTTTTTTTTTCCCCGGGAGTGTTTTAAAATTGCTATCATTGTTACTTTTCTTATTACTTGTTTTTATTGCTTTTTTTCTTCACTCATCTGTTCATAATGTAGTACAGACTGGGATATACAGATAGATTTGCTGCTTTGGGTTCAACAGCAGGAGCACCTCTGCAGCCTGTGCTTTACAAATAAAGTGATTATATGAAATAATAGCAATATGTTCCCATTAATTCACAGGATTTCCTTTCAAATGGCAGCCTGCATCCTGCCTGCTGTACCTGCAGGCAGAGAGGGAAGTGACAGGGTGGGTGGCGTGGGAGCAGGAGTGAGCAGGGAATCACAGCAAGGCAGGGGGATGCACAGGGAGTGGGAGGACTCAGGGGGGATGCCCTGCTGAATGAACACTGCAGGGTCTGGCTGTTTCACACCATTATGGATTAATACAGAGCATGCCTGTGACTCCAGCTCTAAAAACTGGATTTATGAAAATACTAAGAAGAAATTTCCAGCAGTTCAAGGCTGGAAGGGCACTCGAGTCTTCCCCTTCACTGTTCATAGGTAGGATTTCCTCCACTCATTTCTGATTAATTTTTTAAATTAAAAAATAGCCTCAGCCCTCAAAGACAAACTCCTGGACACAATCCTTGGTAACAAGAACTTGCAGGTGCCAGCACAAACCACCAATTCATATGACACACTCCATGTAACGCAATCACCATTCACTCTGCTGATGCATTCCCAAAAATTCTAAATTTTGATGAAGGCAAAACCACCCAAGCCCATTCAAGGAATAAAATGTGAAGCTGAGAGAACATAAACAAGTGTCACTGATCCATGAGGACAGTCCACAAGTGGGAATGGGCTGGGAGAGACCACAGAATGTCCAAACCCAGCCCTAACTGCTCTGTGCCCAACACTACTGATGTCATTACTGTAAGTGTGCTGTTGCTTTTAAAGAGAAGTGTGAAAGAAAAAGAATCAAGATTTAGAGTCAAACTGAATGCACAGGATCAAAGGAAAAGCAAAGCCTGTGAGTATCCCCATCCACCCCAGTGTCAATGCATAGGAGAGTCAATGCAAGAGCACACTTTGAAGACCAACATCACACTTCACTCCCTCTCTCTGTGCTGGGAGCCAGCCAAATGCAACTCTTCACCAGAGATGCAAATACTCCCCCCTCACCCTCAGTTTCCCCCAGCACAGAGCAGCCTGAGATGCTGAAGGTAAGCACTATGAAAACACCGTCTCTCAGGTACCCTGTATGTAGCCCTATATTGGTTTCTTCTAATTAATGGAAAAAGTCTGTCTGGCTCACTAAACTACTGAGATTCAGGTCTATGTTATGTTTTATTCAGATCTCAAATACTTGCAAAAGGAAAGATTTCAGCTTTCACTAAGCTCTATTGCCAGTTCACTCTGATTTAAGGGCTATCGGGACCTTTTCTAGAAAAGAAAAGCAAATCAATCTTTGCCCTGTGTTACCACATGCTTGGCCCTGCTGGGCTGGGATGTGACTCCAGCTGTAGATTTGAAGGGTGACATCCTGTTTCTCTCCCCACAGGCTGTACTACCCAACAGCAATCAGATCACTGGGCAGACTTGACTATATTGTAAACCATAATAAGAGATGTCTGTTTAGCACATGCCAACATAAACTGGGAGTAGCTGCTTCTGGATCTGCTTGGAGAAAGGAGCTGTTAGTACAACTGTTTTGCCAGGGGAATCAAGATCAGCAGCTGCCTGCCAGAAGGAAACATCATAAATCCTCCTCTTAACCCTGGGAACCAGTAAATTATTCAAGGCTTTATGGTTTAGATATACATATAAAAATCTCTCAAATAACCACCAGCGTGGTAGAAAAGAGAGTTCTCAGTCCCCAGCAGGGACCATCTCAGCCAGGAGCAGACAACACAGAGATTGTGGAGTAGCAACAAGCATTCCCAAACGTCCCTGCTGGGGCATGGACCTGTAGCTGGATGGACTGGGCTCATAAACTGCAACATATGGACCATAGATGAGGCTCTCTCAACTCTTGTCACTTCAACATAACACATACAGGACTTCTGACTGCACTTGTCCTGCTGAGATGGCTCTTTTCCCCCCATGCTGCTGTTGCACACAAAGACTTCCTGAAAGCCAAGACTCAGCATTTCCTTCTCTGCTTTTTCCACCAGCCAAAGGGTAGATATGTTAAAAGTGTGACAGTGTCTTCCTAAGTCATTGATAAGCTAACATACGGCTAAAAAATGCACTCTCAGCTAAATACACTCACTTTTTAGTGTCTTGTATGCCCTCTTTCTCTCTTCTCTGACATATTTTTTTAGCTAAAAACAATGGATGCCCTCACTTTGGCTCCAAAAGTACCATTTGCTATAATCTGGTGTGGACCGTGACTTGAATCACACGAAAGATGCTTCTTGAAAAATACAGGTTGAGCATAAGACCCAATGTCCTGTAGACCTTCAGACACTGGAATGAGACTGAAAAGAGGGTGGCTGCATGCCCCAAGGAGAGCTGACATGGAGATCTGGTAGCATGAGAAATTACAGAGTAGAAACACAGAACCAGGGAGAAGAAGCCTTTAGCATTCAAAACAACTTGAGATTTCAACACAAAGTGAGGATATTCTCTCTTTGATTTCCACACTGAGAAAGCACAAGTGCCTTTGGGGATGCAATCCATGCAGGACATGTTCCTACATTTTCAAACACACACCTCCAGTGCCAGAGGTGGAGTTCCTGAATGGGTTTTGGCAAGCTGACAACAGGGATGGTGGAGCTTTGTGCCAGGCACAGCAGGCAAGACAGTTGTGCCTCAGCTTGGGAACAAAGGAGGTTCAAACACCTCCACAGCGTGAGGAAGGATGTAGTCTAGGACTCTGGCAGGGCTGCCAGAATGGCTTTCCACCACTTGGCACAGTGACAAGGCTTTGCTTTGCAGATGCTGCTCGGCCATGCTCTATGGGACATGGTACTTTCCAAGGCTAAAATGTATCAGGGGTCAAAAGGAGCAAGTGAATCATTGCCTGGTGACATTTACCCAGTGAACATATTGTGAAGGCCCCTTCTCATTTGCTGTGCTCCTTCCATAAACCACTGTCTGTACTGCATCCCTACGGACAACTGAGCACACGTGGCAACCGGCCCCATGTGTGCTGAGGGAAGAGGCACCACGGCTCCACATCCAGCTCCCCACACAGAGCTCCTCCCTGCTCTGCTCAGGTCCACAGGCTGCTGTGGCTTTATGGGCCACATTCTCCTCTGTGACCCAGTTCTCACTGCCCTTTCCCTTCTCCTCGTGGTGTTCCCCACCCTACCTTGAAGGCAGCTGTGCCATCTGCTCCAACGTGGGTTATGCACATGTCCCCACCAAACTGATCCCTTTGGTAACTCGCCTCCCGCACGTGAATCCCTCAGACCTCCTCTTCACATGGGGCAGTCACTTCCTCTTCCCAACGCCTTCATGTGTCAGCAGAAGCCCTCAGGGTTGGCTGTTCCACCTGATCACCTCCTGAAACCTCCGCAGCCCAACAAACCTACTTAAAAATATCTTTTAAGAAGCTGCCGGCTCTGACCTTTAAATGAGAAAATCCTTTTGTTTCTGCCTTTTGCTTCAGATGCTGAGATTTTTCTAAATGTCAAAGGCCGCCTTGTCCACGTGCAGATGTTGAGGGGGGAAGCAGTGATGCCAAGAGGGTTGGCACCTCCTTCCCGGGTCAGCAGAGCTGATAAATCACCACCTCGGATCACCTTGGACAGACAGACACATATGGAGCAACCCACCATCCACAGAGCCAGTCAAAAAACTGAAGTGTCCAGAAAATAGCCAGGGAAAATATGTGTGTGTGTGTGTGTGCACATGTGGAAACTGCCTGCTGAAGTTGTAACAACCCAAACATGAGGTTTTGAGATTTAATTGCTCAAACTTGGCTCTCTCGGGTGATGATATCATTATCAAAATCCCCCAGTTGAGTTATGCCTCACCAATCAATCTCTCCCAAGCATCACGCACTGCTCAAATACCAGGTCCCCAGGTAGCCTCTAAATCACTTTAATTACAGACCGTTCATTTAAAATTAGAGAAATATTTAAAAAAACACCACTGCCAAATTGTACCACGAGATGTGCTTATGGCTGAAAATATTGATGAGGTTATTTAGCAAACTGTTTACCTGTTTCCTTCTTTTTTCATGGTATGTGGTAGATTCCAGCTGGCCTGACGAGATGCCTGCCCATGGTGGTTCTCTCAGGATGTGCAGCTCTGAATCAGTCAAGTCACCTCCCTTTCACAAATGACCATTCTTTGTCTGCAGTGAAGTTTTCCCCCCTTTAATAACCCAAAAGAGGAAGAGTACTTCTTTATAATAATTGCTTCTTGCCAAGACCTCTGACCTCCGTGTTGCCAGCCTGGTATATAAAGTGAATTTATGAGGCAGAGAGGGATGGATGCTTGTAAAGGGCCTTCCAGGAAATGTAATGAAAAAGCTGCTTTTAGCTGCTGAGCAAAGAAAAGCGAATGCCTGGCAATGCCAAGAAGAAAATTGAAAGCTGGGATGGGATAAGTGAGAAACAGCCCTGCGTGCACTGAGATTTACAGCAAACATTTCCTTTCTCTTTCTTATTATTCAACGCTGAGATGAACCACAACCCCAGAATGTCTTTGGAACAAGAGGTCAGCTCGTAGACTTCCATCTTAATCACAAACACGACCCAGGCACTATGTACAGGAGTGACAGCAGTGATGTGGTCCTGGATGCTCAGCAGCGACAGAGCACAGAGAGGGGTGTACTGCACAGCCCTGAACTTCCCCTGCAGCTCCATGTTTTGATCTATGTGAGCTCTCCTGCACCTCATGTGAAAAATGAAACATAAAAAAAGAGCAGGGACATGTGCTGAAGTGCTGCACCCCTCTCCATGGGGGAAACCTGCTGCTGCTAATCCTGGGGGACGGTGCTCTGCGCAGCAGAGGGCAAGTCAGCATCTTTCAAAAGGTTTCTCCTACAGGTTAATGCCCTTTAGACTGTCAAATGTGATGCCATAAAAATAAGATCAAAGGCTTTAAAATAAGGGAAGCATATTTTTTGATTCATACTATTACTATTTTATATCTGAATATTCCTATAGAGCTTTTCATCCTGGAAGACAGGCCTTTGAACTGCTGTGATTTCACCTATCACTGAGGAACAACCCCTGGGGTAAAATGTGACAGCTATTATCAGGGTGTATTAATGTTACTGAACAGTTCAGGACAGACAGAGACAAATATATCCAATTTAAATCATAGGTTTGAAGAACTACTGCTCAGTGTGGATTAATACCCGTGCATTTTCCAAAAGTGCTTTGAGAATTTTAGAGAACAAGTGCTGAAACTAAAATTCCCTTTCTCATCTGTAAGATGCATTCAGCCTTCNCTGTGCTGATCCTCCAGCCATGCCTGTCTCTGACCTACAACAAAGCCCTTTGGAAAGAGCAGCCAAACACACGTTATCCCAACTGCTGTCACACCACGTGTGGCAGAGCTGGGCTGCTCCAGCACCCAGGCTGCAGCTTTCCAGCCATCTGCGAGGTGACTGTATTGGACTGGTCAAGCTGCAGAGTGAGTAGTTAACAAGCATTAACAACATCTAGCCCATGTGTTCTGTCTAGTAAAATGCCAACCCATCTGTCTGTAACATCGGTGACTCCATGGAAGCCATATGCAGGAGAGACATAAATTAGGGAGAGAAAAATCTCCCGTTACTTTCTCTGCAATGACTCTGCAGTTGTCTCCAGCAACGCGAGGAACTGGGTGTTTTTTAAGTTCTGTTTTCCCAGCCAAATCACAGGCTCACGTAGCTCTCCAGCCCTGACATCCAGAGGCAGTTTCTGGTCTGTGCCTGGCCCCGGTGAACATGGTGACTTGGCACAAATGGAAAACTCAAACCAGGTCCCAAACCTCTTACTCAAAAGAGCCAGAAAAAGACAGACAACTTCAGGGAGACACCAGCAAGCGAACCCAGCACACAAGAATCCCTCAGTTAGACAGGGAGCTCATTAACCAGCCAAGCTGCTTATCACATTCATCTCCATCTCCCTTGCTGGAAGCTCTCCAAGATGAAAGGAATGGAGGAGCAGTAAACCAAGAACATGGAGTTTCTGGAACATGAGAAGGAAGCACCTATGGGAGAAATGCAAAAAGAGTCATCTGTGTGGGCTGCAATTAAGATGGCCTGGTTCCCAAAGCAGGGAGATACTCCACTTGTGAACCACAGCCGTGAGCATGAGGTCTGTAAGAGAACATGAGCAGCAAAGTTTGCCAAATCCTGCATTGATGAGAGACGTCTGGAACCACGGAGAATTTTGATGGCAACTTTTGCAAGCTGTGGCATTGCCTGGGATATAGAGAGGCACCTGCTCCCCTGAGCAAATCACCCCTCACCAAAAGGCAAGGCTTCACTGCTCACCGAGACACACCAGGCACATGCTGTTCCCCTGCCTGGCTGCTCCTGCATCGTGCTCCTGCCCAGGACCCTCTGCTTTCCTGTTTCTGGATTAGAGGAAATCAGCAGGAAACCCAAAGACTCACCTCAGCTGAAGTGCCTGCACGTGACACAGAGTGAAAACAGGTCATACAGACTTCTGGATTCACCAGTGAATTCTCTTGTTTGGGAACTGGGCATCCAGCCTTGCACAAGAAGGAGGGTGTGTGCCCAAGGCTGGGAATGGTTAAATGAGCAGATGACACTTGTCTGCAAGGCACATCTCAATGGAGCAAGTGCTGCTCTGCACAACACAGCAGACACCACTGTGTGATTAATACATTTATCTTCATCTTTTTGGTATTCTTTTGGAAGTCTTGTCATAGGTGGGGTGGATGGAAGGCTAAAGAACTGAACAAGATCCTGTGACCAATAATGGCTGAAGAGACTGTAAGTGATCAACTTAATTAGACCTCAGCTATGTGGCTGAAGGATGGGACAGTATATGGAGCATGCCTGTTCCCAGCTCATTGAGTTTGCAAGGCTTGTGGGGGAAGGAGTAACAGATGGACCTGATGGCAGATTACAGCTGAAATTCTCACCATGTTTATTCATTACCTCTTCTAGCTCTTGTTTGTCATAGTCTGGCACCCCGGGCTAAACTGCAGGTTTAAGCCCTAACATCAAGGAAACTGGTGACACATATTAGTCACCTCTGCTCAGAGCCAGTGCTCTGCACCACAGTCAGCACTACAGAGACCAAAGGCACCACTCATCTAAGAGCAAGAAGAACTGATCAATAATTACCTCTTCCCATGGGACTGTGTGACTTGCTTATAGTTATGATCTACTGAAGTGGAATTTAAGTGCTGGCTTTGGGAATAACATTAGTTGCTGTTTGCAACATCAATAACCAAAGTCACAATGTTAGCCTGAGTTGAGGAAGGCGCTTTTACTGCTCTTGCTTTTTTTGCTGGCTCACATTTTCTTCGTTTTTCTTCATTTGAAATCGCTGTCATCAGCACGACTGTCAGCAGGACCAAAGTAAGCATGAGTTGTCACTACCCAGAAAGTCAAAGAAGAAAGTTGATTCTGAACGTGCAAAATGATTTTCTTGTGTCCTCAAGAATGAATTTTAACCCTTAACAGCTCACAACCCCGCTGTGGAGAAGCACGTTTTCAGGCTGCATATATAGCCACAAGTCACGGTTTATATTGAGAAGAAGTAATAATTTTTAAAATTTAACCATTTCTTTCTCAACTTCAAGACTTCTGAGCTCATGGAACTCATGGTTACCTGTAATCCTATTCATGGTGTTACTCAACTTGTAGTCCACAGGCAGGGAAACATGAAGGCCAAGATAGTAAGGCAACCAGTCAACTGGCTTGTGCAGATTGAGTATATTCAGCTTGATTGAAATGGGCTTTTAATGCTAAAACCCAAGGTGAAACAAAGAGTCACAGGACTCCTCTTTCCTCAAGCAGGTCTGATCTCACCATAAGAAGAAAGCTCGCAGCTAAAGAGACAGAGGCTGCAGCTAAGGAGTGAATAAATAGGAAGATTTCAGTATTCAGTGAAGAAGTAGAAGAAATTCTACTGTATCCCTTGAGGGGACACTCAGACCTTTGGGCTATGACACATTTGCTGAAAGCTTCTGCTGTTGCTGCCTGTGCTGTCATTTGGCACTAACCTTCTGAAGAACATGGCAAGACAGCACTGCTGGTTCTCATGTCTGGATGAACATGCTCCTCTTCCCGAAGGGAAAAGGAGAGGTTTTCTGGTTAGCAAATGCACCACGTTCAAGCAACCTCTCAGGAATCTGCCTCAGGCCCTGGGCCTCCCCATCTGACACACATCTGACTGGTTGTCTCTTCCTGCTGGTGTTCTCCCACTGATGTGCTGCCATCCACCAGTCAAATCCTTTTGCTGGGGAAGTGCAGGGGGGGAAGATTTATGCAGACACCATGTATGTAATTATGAAAACAGAAGACAAGACACCCGGATATCACACAAATTGATGCATTTTTGCTGGCAGGCTTTTTGCATGATCCAGTAACAGCTGTCACGCTCCAGCTTCTCTCATCTGAGCTCTGCTACCACTTCAGCATCCTTCCACATCCTTTAAGAAGGCTTCCTTCCCTTTTGCAGCTTGCTCCAGATGCCACAGCAAAGCAGTCAGTAGCATGGGATGCAAAAGGGAGACAGCATGACTGGTTTTCATAGCAGCACTAAAATGTAATGTTCACTTCTTCAGGCAAGATGTTGCTCATTAGCAATGACTTCCAGGCATGCAAGCTGCTCAACCAGCAATCTCTCCCACTCTGGAGCAATTTAAAATTTGCCCTTTCCCTGTGCCAAGTCTTTCAGCAAGTTTCCCTACAGCCCAGCAGCAATCTGCAGACACACATACATTGTCCAGTGCCTTCTGGAGAAAGGAGGTGATGGGGAGCTGGTTTGGAGCTTGGCCTTCATATCTTTTCCCCCAGTCTGCATAGCATTAAGGAAAGGAAAGGACATGCCTGCAAGTTTCCCTGCCAAGTCAGCTCTTGCTGTGAACTCTGCAGCCTGGGAGCCTGTTAGTGCCCACATCCTCCTGGTTCTCAGCACTTCATGCTATGTTTGCTTTTGTAAATAGAGTTAACCTTTCTAAAATTAGCAACACAAGAGAACTTCTTCTGGTAGAAAACCAGTTTGAGAAAGATGGAGGAATATAACATTTCCCAAACATTTGAAAACTCCAGACTAAAGATATGTGTCAATCTCTGCAGTGCATGCTGGTTTTGCTCATTATTCTCAATGTTAATACGTTAATAGATCCTCTCCTGATTAACTGCTGCACTAGGCTCTCTTTCTAGGAACACATATGGTTCCTTCTTGCCACAATATTGGAATAGAGAGCCAAAATATTTAAACAGTGACACTAATAAAAGATTTTATCACCCCCCTCCTGATGTAAATAACTAAGGCTGGAGCCAGCCTTTAGCTCTAAATGCTTCTTACCTTTCAAAAAGTTCTTAATCAAATCTGAACATACTGGCTGAGGCCCATTTGAAATAATTGGGCTGTCTGTGGTTATGATGATACAGCAATAAAGCCACTGTCCAACATCCACTCCCCCCTCAGGATGCTCTGGGTGTGCCTGAAAGCAGCACATACTAGTTGGGCATGTAATGAAACAGGGCTTTTAGAGCCAGGTGTGTGTGCATGGGATGTCTCTGCCTGTGGATCCAGGATGCTGCATGCAGAGAATGGGAACACAGTTCTTCTTAAAGTACTGCCCTGAATGAAGATGATTTTCAGGGGACTCCAAATGCTTCTCTCTCAGATATCTGCACTAAAGAGCATTCATCCCAACTGCTGAAGGATGTGGAAACTACCTGGCACACAGCCCAGAGGGTATGGTAAAAATTCTGGTAGAATATATCAGGTTTGTTTTAAGTTGTAGGTCAATTGCCAACAGAGAATTGCCTAAAAGATCTGTTCCTCCCTCAATTTTCCCATGCTGTGCCATTACCTTTCCACTCTGCCATAGGTCCTATAGTAATTCCACCTGTCTAATGCCATCAGCTGCTAAAATCAACAGCAGTTCCCACTTTGTGCTGCTTGCCATGCAGCTGATCAGCCCTGACAGTGGCTAAAAGCAACACAAACTGACTGCAAGCAAACCCCTGAAATTTAAAAATAAACCTTTTTACATTTCAAGGAGCAAGACCTGCAAGGGGAGGGACTCAGGTTTGTACTCCAGAAAACATTTATCACTACAGAACTAAAACATGGTGTGAAAATAAAAGCACTTGAAACCTGCTTTCACACATTCCCCAGTGTGCCCAGAGGTGTTCTTGCTATGACCCACCTAACACTGCTCTTGAGAATTGTTTTCACAAGCAAAAAATACAAACAAAACAGCAAAAGAATCAAGAAGTATTTCCTCAAATGCTTCAAATCTAGGCTATTTGTGCTCTAAATACATTGTAGAAATAGCATTAATATATATTCAGATGTTACAGAAGGCAATAGGAAAAGGCCTCAGTAAACACTGAGTTGTAATACAGAGCAGGTCCTGACTAAGGTGCTGGGATTATTTTAGATCACTGACCTCTGTCCTGCTCAACCAACCTGTGTTCTACAACTCAATTACATTTATTTCTGCATGTACAGATGTGCATGATATACTTGCTTTCTTTCTTGTGTAAAATCCAGACAGAAAGCAGAAGATGCAGATGAGAAAACCAGCAGATGAGCTCCCTTGGAGGTTTCATGGACAAAGATGTTTAAATGACATGATTTAAAACCAAAAAGAATCTTACAAACAAAGTGCTTCTAAGCATCTCATTTCACTCACTTGTTTTCAGCTACATTTGAAAAAAAACCTCAGAGGGAACCAAACCACTTTAACTGCTGCTTCCTCATTCCTGATGTCCTCTGGAGAACTTCACCAACCTTTTTTCCTACCAGTTACACGCCAACATCTCCAGAACAAGTAACTCTGTAACAGTAAGGAGAATTAAAAACATTATCTAGTCGTTGCTTGTCACACCTCTGAAGGTCAGGGAAGCCCTAGCACTACCTGATATTGAGGGACAAGAAGAAATAGGCTTCCAACACAGGCAAGGCAACACAGAACCACACAGAACACTCAGTGCTCGAGTCCCGTTCGCCTCCTTTTCTGCAAAAAGGAGAAAAAACCCACAAAACACAGGGCTGAAGGGAACATGCACGACGTGGGATTGATTTTGCAATAAATCAGTGCTAAACTCCGTGTAACGGTGCAGAGAGGGGGAGGCCACAATAAAGCTGGCAGTGATGCCAAGGCACCTGCAGCATCCCGTGCCTGCTGTGGGCACAGTCCCAAGGAGGGCTGAGCCTGCCTTGGGAAGGGCCCTTCGGGGAGCACAGGGCTGTTCCAGCCCAACAACCCACCCATTCATCCCAATGACTGCCCCATTCAGGACGAGCTGACACGTCCTTCCCACAACAGAACCCTGCGAATGACTTTCTTTAAGCAGGAAAACAGATTTGTGTTGTTTCTGCAGACAAATGGATCTAGTTTTGGCTGCAGAGGGCAGAGCTGGGTTTCTCTCCGTGCCAATAAAAGCATCAGGATTGTGGAGGAGACTCAAGAGACTGTGTTTGCTTTCAGTCTCCCATGGATCATAACTGAACAGCAAAAAAGGCTCACACAGCACAACAGATTGGGCTGTGACTGTAAAGGAGTTCAACACTTCTGAGGCTGTTTCTCTCAAGTTCTCAATGAATTATTTTGAATTTAGTTAGACTTCCCGCAGTTTACTGGTTTCCAGTGAGAATGGGGAATTTTGGGGAGGGGATGGTGAAGCAGAACATTTCATAGAATCCCAAAACAATCTGGGTTGGAAAGAACCTTAGAGATCATCCAGTTCCAACCCATGCTGCCCACTAGATCAGGCTGGCCAAGGAAGGTGCTGTTCTTTATTTTATTTTGTCACTTTTCAGCACATGTGTGGCCCCACATGTGGCTGAGCTCTGCCCAAAGATGCAAATATGAGTGTTTCTGTGCTGGAGGCTCCTGCCCATGTGCTCCAGACAAAAGGGGAATGGGGAAAGAGGTCCCCAGAGAAGGAATGGAAAGTGCCCAGGGTCACAGTGGAGCCAGGAGCCACATACAGCTCCTCCAAGTCCCCTCAAAACATCCAAGCTGCACCCACACAGCCAGGAAACCTCTGTGCTCTGGTGCAAAGGCAGTGGTGGATGCAATGACATGGATTTATCCTTAAGTTGCTATGTGGGGATGCACAATTCTTCCCTTTTTAGTGTCCAGCTATTTTACCTCAATGCTCCACTAACATTATTTTTTGAATGGAATTTTTTACACGTGTGTATGGACAAATTTGCAATAAATTTATTTTATAAATAATGTAGATCAGAGGTGACCTTTAAGTTTGTGCATGTGGAGATTCATGCAGTGTGAGGACTAGCTAGGAGGCTGAAGTCATTAAGATATGTTCTCATCTAAAGTTACTTATGAATTATTTGTAAGCTATTTTTTCACTTATTTTGTTATAATACACCCACATACTCACCATTCAGTAAAAATAGCTTACCAGTGAATACATGTTTCGGAAGTCTGTTTGCCTATTTTTCTTTTGTGCTGCAGCTGCTGTTGCCATGCTGTCGTTGCTATGTTTTGCTTTTTCTTTCTTTTTCTTAAGAAGGGAAAAAAAATTCTATTCCCTAAACGTGCTAGACTCAGTTCATGGAACAAAATACCTGAGGTAAAACATAGAAGGATATAACATCATGTGGCTGGAAGAGCATAGTGTAGAACAAATTCTTCTTGACACTAATATACACATTCTTCTTTGAAAGAGTTAATGAAACTACAAATATTACTTAGATCAGGTAAGGATAACTAAAAAAGAGTATGAATGTAGCTTAGAGACTGGTCAGGGAAAGGTAAAACTCCATGCTGAACTATAGGTTGATAAGGAGGTAGGAGGGGAAAAAAAGATTAAAAAGAATAGATGTGACCAAGTCTCATCTAGAAGACAAGACATTGAAGTGTTTCAATAAGCTTGTTAGAACAGTTCTTAAGGCTTGAAAGCTAAAATTTGGCTCTGTGGGACAGTCCTGAGAAATACACATGCTCTTTCCAAAGGCCACAAGTCCAAAGTGGAAAATTTTGTTCTGAGTTGTGGGTCCCAGGTTGTCCCTTTGTATTAAGAGCAGTGAGAGTTTGCCAGATTGGGGTTGGGGTTCAGCAATTAAATTCTGAAAAGGCATTTTGTGTTGCCCATTCCTTCACTGTCTCTCATATACAGAGGAACTTGGATGATCCTTCAATCCTCTGTCCCCTCCTAGTCTCCATGGAGGTCCGTGGAGAAGAATGGCAATATGATGACAAGAATCAATAGTTTCAGCCCAGCAACTGATGATTTAGAGCAGAGACAAATCTACAAGATGGCAAAATAACCCGAGTGGTCACGAGTGTGAACTGTGAGGGACCAGGAGCACATGTGAAATTTGGGTCACTGGGCGATGCTGCAGCAGAAGGAATTCAATACAGACAAGTGCAGTGTAGTGCATGTTGTTCTGCCTATTTAAAGGACTCTTATCATGCTGATGGGTTGGAAATGATGTAACCTCTGAGAGAAAAAAAAAGTCAAGTGCCACTGTGGCCAGCTTCAAGACAACTTCTCAGTGTACAGTGTCACTCAAAACACCAAGATGTCAAAAAAAACGTGTTTAAAAATAAGGCTGGGAGTACCATGTCATGGTTTTATACAAGTTGAGAGCATGTCCTCTTCTCCTGAACAGTGAGTCAGCCTTGCTGAATTCAGTACAACATGAGGGCAAAAGATAAATTAGGTTTCCCTTGTTTGAAGCATGTGCTATGAAAACCTGCTCCTTTCTTCTTAAGATCTCCATCATTCACTGTATTCCTGGATCACCAGGAGAAACATTAAAGGCTGGAAAAATTTACTGCAGAATTAAGAAGAGAAACAATAAACAGAAATGGGTGATGTAGTGAATATTGATGGTACACTAGGAAAGAGCCTTCCAGTATCTCAGGTACTCTTCAGCTATTCCCCTCCTTGACCAAGGTGGGTGAGAGCTACAAAGCACAGCTGGATTGAAGGTGCCCCTTTCTCTTTATGGAGTTTGTCTGCCTTACCTACCACCTTCCTGCACAGAAAACCACGTTTCCATAGGTCAAAAAACCTCCAAGCCCTGACCTGCATGGAGTACAGGTGCTACTACAGACTCCAAGCTTACAGCACAGCTCCAGCAAGACCAGTTCTGCCATTCACTGTGTATTAATTACTCCTGTCTTTACCCACATCCCATCAGCCCCAGGCTCTGGGGTCTGACAAAGACCTCTTTCCATGAGAACTATCACTTCCAGCCAAGCCAAAGAAATTATACAGATCTGCACAGTCCCATGATTAAGAGCTGTGAGTCAGGAGCTTACAAGTTTATTCCTCACTTTGGGTCCCAGCATGAACTACACAAGCAGCATCATTTCTCTGCATCTCAATATCCTCACCCTCCACTAGAACTAATAACAACTCCTCCACCAAGCAGGCATGCTGTGAGAATCAATTGGTATTTGTAAAGGCCTCTGAGAAATGTAAGGCACAGTTTGTATGTGAAAATTATTGATATGATTCATTACCAGGCATTCGTACTCTATTTATACAACTCCCAGTCTATTACTAAATATATTGTCCATTTGAATATTGAAATTACTGCTGCTAGTAATTTCTGCTAATGTTACACTGGTCTTTCAGAGGTAGCTTTTTCTACTTGAATGGGAGAATTGTGGAGGCAGTGAAAAGGGGAACAAATGGCAGAAGAGGAATTTAAAAAAGGACAACAGCTCTGTCCAGACTTCTTGGAAAACAATAAAAAATCCATTTAACAAATAACTTTGTGCTAACACTTACCTGGTTCCTCTTCCCGTGCTCTTTTTTCTCAACTGAATTTGTATGAAAATCTGATCTCCATTAGTGAAGCATTAGACCTCATCTGCACGATGCAAATGAGCAAACCTGAGTGCACTGTGTCTCTCCAGACAGACCACTTGCTCCTTGCTCCTCAGACGATGCCTGAGTTCCTCTTTGTGACCAGCCTCCTTTTTGGAGAACAAGGATGCTCCATCATCCATCACCCTCTGACCCTTCAATCACCAGCTCTGACTTTCCCCTGCTTTTTACTTTCTCATGCTACTGAAAGCAGCAAAATCAGGGACTACTCAAAGAGTTTCTGAGAAGAGAGAGCATATGTCTATACATTATATATTTATTCACACACTGAGACATGTTCTCACTCCTGAGACACACACGGTATGTTCCGACTTTCTCACTCCAGCATGTTTTGCAAATCTCTTCTCCACCCCCTCTATTCCCTTGTTTTACTTTATCAGTATCTTGTTTAAGGGAAATGCTGCTTACTGTAAACTGGAAACATTAACATCAGGTCAACAGACCATTTATTACAAGCAGTTGTGGCAGAGGGAGTGATGTGCCACAGCTATTTTTCTGGCTCAGCTTCTTTTCATTCCAGTTGGAATATTTATTTCCCTGCTGTGATCTTTCTACTCACTCTTGGTGCTGACAAAATGTTGCCAATATCTGTGGTGTGGGAAGCCAAGGACGATCGATATTTCACTTGAATCAAATACAATGATTGGGGTTTTTGTTTTGTTTTCAAAGCTCAACGTTTTGCAATTAAACAGCTCAAGACACGGGGAAAGTTGAGGTGGGGGCAGGAGGGGCAGAACAGAAGTAAAAACCAGAGCAAACCAGCAGAGAAGCCAACAGAAATATGCTGTGTTGTTTCTTCTTCTTCTTAATACATTTTTTACAAGAAGTGAGATCTTTGATTACGTTTTTGATTAGGAGAGACAGGCATTGCCCTGCCCAATGCACAGTTAGAAGGAAAGGAGTCTTTCATGTTCACAGATATCTGACATCAAAACAGCCATTCCCAACTCTTAAAAGGATCAGACAAAACTGCAGCTCAAACTGTGCCAGGGACTTTAGTGCAGGCAGGTTCCTGGTGGAAGGCAGGCTCAGAGCTACAAGAAATCACGTGGATGTGACACTCCTGTTGAGTTTTGGGAGAAATACGGGAAATTTCTTCCAGAGAAATCCAGGACCATGGTAAGGGTGTTTCAGAATGAGCAGACTGAGAGCCATGACAGCCAGGCTGCAAGGAGAGATTCCAAAAAGGAGCTCCTAGTTGTAAAGAATGAGCAGATGTTCCATTAGAGTGTCCAGGTAGGACAGGTCAGTGGGGAAAGCAGCTGGCAGAGCACAAACAATATCAGGATTGTGGATGTGAATAACATCTCTCCTTCCTAGAGACTTGTGGACTTATGGAACCCCCCAAACATGCTGATGCTCAGTTGCATTGTAAGTGTACTGACAGCCAGCTCCTCTGTGGAATACAACTGGTCTCTGACTTCAGAGCTGCAGAGTCCCACGTGGCCTCCCTGTTTTGGAGGTCACCTTGACTTGCTGACAATCTACAATGGTGGAATGAGGCGAACAAGAGATTAGAGTTCTGATCTTGCACGACTCCAGTTGAATACTAACAATGGCAACACGGTGTCCTGCCTTATTCCTTACCATCACTGCAACGACCCTTCATTTGGCTGTGGGATCTGCAAAATCTCAAAGGTTGGAATGAGACAGGATAGCAAATGAACTCATTGATTCATTCAGAGTTCAGTTCAGCCTGGATTCAAGCACCTTTTCCTGCCACAGCTTGCCAGCACACACTACAGAAGCAAGAACCCAAATCCTTGACAATTTTTCAAGGTCCGAAGCAGGGTTTGTCTGGATTGGTGGCAAACATGATGCCCATCTTACCCAAATTTGGCTCAGCTGTGTAAACAGATGTCCTGAAAGCATCAGCTGCACCTGAAACTAAGTTGAATGCTAATTCAGAAATCTGAACCTTCTCCGTGTGTCCTCAGTGCTAAATACTGACCCTCAACCAGTAAAAGGACCTGCTCATGTGGAATCAGTCCTGTATCATCACACACAATCTGGCCTCCAGCTTGCTTCTAATCTTTCTTTACAGAGGAGTGTCCTTCAAAGCCTTGCAGCACCACCTCATCTCTGCCATCACCTTCTGTGTTTCCTCTAAGTCAGGGTATCTCATAAAGAGGGCACTGGGACTGCACAGCCACTGACACCAGGAGACCACCCAGTCCAGCCTGTCTCTGTCTGTGGCCTCCAACCCTTGCTGGCCCAAAAATCTGGCAGCAGTGAACCAAACAGCACTAAGCTGACCATGCTCAGACCCATAACAAACATGTTGCAATGGACAACTGTTTCTTCTACCAAGGTGGCCAGGGCTGCTGCAGATTTTTATCCTGTTTTTCCCTTGTAATACAGTCATCATGTCAGACCAAGGGAGTCTGGAGATTGCCACAACTCATCCTCAACAGTCCATTGACACCCGGCCCTATGTCTACATTAAGGATGAGCACAGCATCACTCAAACAGCCAAGTGCCTGGATAAGGTAAGTGCTTGGATGACAAACAGCTGGCTCCAGCTCAGGATGGACATTACAGAGGTGCTGCTGGCAGCAAGAGGATCTGATGGAAAATTCAACCCCATCTTCCACTGAAATGCCATATCTATCTGGGAGATAAATAGCCCTTATTTCCTTCTGCACACATGGCTGCTGCTGATACGCACCAGCAGTGGATGTGAACATCTCTTCTGCTGCTCCAGCCAGCCAGGAGGTCACAGCCTTTTCACTCCAACGTAGGCTTAGCAGTGGGATCCCAGCCTCTCTTCCAGAGGGTGTAATTCACATGCACACATCTCAGGTGGATCAGCTCGCAGCAGCTTGTCCACTTAGCACAGAGGCAGGTGAGAGCACGCTGTACTCCACGGGCTTGTCACTAAATAGCAGATAGGCTGCCATCGATTTCAGTTAGATTCTTGTTCTAGCAGACACTCTAGAAACACTTATCCCAAAGCCTGAAGTGCTCCTGAACACATGCCCTCCTTGTTTTCTACTGTTTATTGATGCACTCAGTATCTCTCAGTGTGGAAGGCAGACTGGAGGAATGCTGAAATCTGATTTCCCCCCCAATATCACCGACGGGATCAGAGCAGCAGTGGGAGCACAGCTCTTCTGCTGCTCTTGTGGCTTTTTTCCTCTGTGAGACACACAGACCCCTGATGGTATTTGAGGCTTTGATTTCACTGGTTGCACTGATTTGATGACACCACCAATTGTTATTTTTTAATCTCTACCAAACAACAGTGAGCTGCTGAAGCTCAAGCACAGCCCCATGCAGTGATTAGCTGCATGGTGGAAGAAAAGTAAGACTGTCCCAATATTTTGGCATGAGTAATGAGTTAGATAATTTTTCTAGGAATGCTTTACTGTAAATGTAATGCAGCCTTTAGAAAAAACCCAGGGATATTTGGTCCTCTGGGTGATCAGAAGAAACTACAGAACAGTTCTTTCTGCAACCTGCAGAAACATTCCTATATGTTGGCTCAGTGTTAGAGGATGAACTCAAGGCATAGAAAAAAATACAGTGGGCAACACATGCCCTGGAGGACCTATGCAAACATCTCCTCCTAAGTACAGCTCCATCCTAACAGAGTAAACCCAAGACCCCAAGCTCTGTGCATGGCAGGCCTGTTGAAGCAGGCTGGTCTGTATCCTCATGCTACAGAGAGAGGAAGAGTGAGGAAAAACAAGAGAAAATGCACATATTTAGATATCTATGATATCTAGAGGGAACCTGTGTTGGTGAACAAAGGAAAGAGTCAGGAACAGGACTTGGAATCAGGGAGTTAGCAGGCACTGGCTGGGCACATTCAGCTCAACCAAGCATTATCCCAACCAATTTATATGCAACCACCTTAGTCGAAATACCACTTCATCTAAAACATCCAGGAAACAAAATAATGTCTTCGAGGTCAGGTGAGGCCAGCTTGTTAAGGGCAGGACAATTTTATTTCCCACTGACTTGCCACTCATACTAATGGTCCCTCCACAAGAGCGTTGTCAAGGTGAAAAGAGCAGTGCACAACTCCAGGCTCGAAACAGCCTGTGATGTGTGACCAAACCATCAGCAGCTTCACCCTCATGGCTGGTACAGTCAAACAGCCCAGCTCCCAGTCCCAAATGGCCACATGCCTACAGGGGCTTCTGCTGAGTTGGAAATTAGAACCTTTGAGAAGCCCTTCAAGAGATCAGCCTGAGTGAGAGCTGCTTTTCAGCCGTGTATCTGGTGGTGGGCACCACGGGAAGGGACTTTTGTCAACAGTACAATGGCACCAAATGCAGGGATTTGCAGGCCATGTAGGAGGTAAATGGCCTAAAAGTCCCTCTTTGCCCCAAGTTCCTGTGGTACTGCGGGCACACATCAAAAACCTAGCAAGGCTGAGGACAAGTAAACTCAACCCACTGGTGTCGAGGGACACCCGAGATCTCGGAGCAGCACGAGATCAGTGGGGCAGCAAACAGCTGGGTGGCCACCTCGTACTGCTCTCTTTCCCTATTCCTAAGTGATTCACCATTTCCATCAAGGTTGAGGCACCAGAAAGAAGGTGTGGAATGGAAAACTCCACAGAGTCAATCAGGAGACAGGTTCAGGACTGCACCTGGGGAGCAGGAAAAGCTCAGAGGCTGTGTCCAACCTGATTAAAATAAAGACATACTCCTCCATGTGTTGTGCTGCCTTGTTCTCATGCTGTTGCTCAGTTTTTCAGTTTGTAAAATAGAGGAATATTTGCTGTACCTCTCAACAGTCCTGGAAGGCTTAATTCATGTTTGTGAAGTGCTTTCAGATCTTAAATTGGAAGGCATGTGAAAGCACAAGTTGTTATTATAATTGCATTATTAAGTGCTGTTTAAAAAAAAAAATCAGCTTACATTTCATAGAATTCAGGTCCTTCTTCAGACTAGCTTTAGTCCCTTGACACATGTATTTGACAATAACCCAAATAGCCTTGATCTCTTATTCCCAGCAGGGTTTTCTTTATACCTTAATGAGGTCTCTTCTTAATCTTTTTTCCAAAGGATAAACACCTCATCTCAGTATAACTAAGTTCTCTGAGCTGCTCTGTGTGAGCCCTCTGTGGTTTCCCTCTGCCAGGCTGGGTCTGCTTCTGTAACACCAGTCCAGAGAGGGGTCCAGACTGGTCAAAAGGAATATGGATGGGATGTCATATACTACTCACAAGATGACACAATACAATTGCAGATTTGCATAAGATATCTCTATTTCTGTGAGTCAGGACATTCCTGCAATACTTTACTGCTCCTGAGAGCCATGCCACGTTTAGTCCCAAATACAGCAGTATTTTTATCCCTCTCGTTCATAATGTCTGATCTTCAACCTTATCTCTGTTTCGTAGCAGAGGAGGCTCCCAGGATATATTTCTGACTATATTTCTGTCTTGAGACTCCGATATTTCACTTCCCTTACCCTTACCATTACCAAATCACCCAGAGATCTACAGCCTTGTTGATATTGACTTTCTTCTCTCCTCAATCCTTCTCACAGGTTTCCTTTTTTCCCCTCCTATCATCTGCAAATTGCATCGTTTTTATCTTTCGCTATGCTGGAAATCTTATCATGAAAGAGAGACTTTTCTTTTTTCTTTTTTTAATTAGTACTTGGTAATATTACCAAGCTGTGAGTTTATGGCTTTGTAGATCTTATATTTTTGACACTAATTACTCACAAAGGCTTTTAAAGCAGCATTTCAACATAGCAACTGGCATGACTGTAATTAAGTAAGAAGCAGCATATTTTTTTTTTTAAATTTCAGAGAAAGTCTCTAGAATTCCTGCCCCGTATCACAGCTCAGTCCCTGGTATTGCTCCAATGATCAAGACCAGATGTAGAAAATATATTACTCCCAATGCACACACAGCTCTCCCCACCCTCACCCAAGCCCTCAGCTGATGTATTAATAGTGCTGTCAGCACGGAGCATCCACAGGGATTCACCACTTGCCTATTGCCAATTTGAAGGGCTTGGCTAATTTTAGACTTGTGGTTTCTGCTTCTTGTGGGAGAATGTTTTTCCCCTGTTCAAACCTCAAAGACTCGTGTTGTATCGACCACGTGACTGTGCTTGATTTATTTCCTCCCCCCTGGATCCTTGCTGGGACCCAGAAGGAATGTGGAGGGATGTACTGGTTTCCATACTGATGCTGCATGTGTTGCCTGAAGGTACCAGGGCAGCAAACACTCTCATGCAATGTTTGTAAACTAGCTGTTATGGAGATGATCAATTAAAGGCGTCTCAGTGGGGAGAGTTTGATTCCACTGGCCTAATTCATTTTCAAATTACTGCAGGATGCTGCCTTTTACTATTACATTATTTGTTCTGAAACTTCAAATTAAGATTTTATAGCGCCATTAATTTTTATGCAGAAATTACCATTAAAATCAATGTTTTCTGCTTAAAAGTTGACAGTTGGAGATGACTGATTGCTTAGTCTGTTTTCTGCTGCTTTACTGCCTTGGAAGTGGATGGGTCCATCCTCATGTGCTGTTAACTCTGAGCAATGTTTTCATTGCACCCTATCAACACTTGAGCACATCCCTCAGAGGCAACTGGAACATCCACATCAGCATGTTTCCAACATCACAGGTTGTTTCCAGCACCTCCTGGAGGATGCAGGTCTTTTTTTCTGCTAATGAGCCAAGGGTAGTGATGGAGCCAGCTTTGCAATGCAGGTTGGAGCACTGCCCTCCCTTCTGCCCTGGCAGGGACTGCTCAGGGGAACGTGCTGGGCTTGGTCATCCCCAGCCATACCAGCTCCTCTTGGTGCACCAGGACAGACTGGGGCACAACCAGGTAACAGGACAGAGGAGAATATAGAAAATAAAATCATAAGATGGTTTGGACTGGAAGAGACCTTCCAGATCATCTAGTTCCAACCCCCTGCCATGAGCGAGGACACCTTTCACTAGACCACGTTGCTCAAAATCCTGTTCAACCTGGTCTTGAACACTTCCAGGGATGGAACAAACACAGCTTCTCTGGTCAACCTGTGCCAGGGCCTCATCACCCTCACAGCCAACAATTTCTGCCCAACATCCCATCTAACTCTGCCCTCTGTCAGTTTTGAAGCCATTCCCCCTTGTTCTAACACTCCACACCCTTGTCAAAAATCCCTCTCCTGCTCTCTTGTAGGTCCATTTTAGGTACTGGAAGGCTGCTATAAGGTCTTCCTAGAGCTTCCTCTTCTCCAGGCATTTTACTTATTTCAAGACACCTTCTGAAGTAAATAAAAGAACATTTGTCCATCTTGTGGCAGACAGAGGGAAACAAAACAAATAAAACTGAGGGGAAAAAAAAGTTTGATCCTCTAAATGTGAGGCATATTAAACAAAACTGAATGTGATATGTAGTGAGTATCTGTGACAAGAGCAAACTGATCCTGCTGTTGGAATATTCATGCAAATAGGAGCAATTTCACTATGATTAAAAAGGCAATTAACTGAAAAAAAACGCCAGCAGTTTCAGAAGCAGCCTGTGTGTCAGTGAGGCCTCCACGCAGTGCTGAACTGACATTTTGCTCACTTTTATATTCCATCAACGAGATACTCACTACTACAGCTTGAGAGTACTAATTACCCCAACTGGAGGCAGATGCTCTTAGAAAGAGTCTAACAAAGTGTACACAAGGCAGTGCACAGAGATGGGGTGGCACCAGCATCCTGCCTGTCCCTCCCCAGCTCTCTCTGCTGCTCAGATGAAAGACACAGGCATAAAGAGCATCCACTAAAGGAATGGGTCCAACCTAAAAATTTTCAGCTTGTAACACAAAAGCATTCAGGGAATGAAGAAGAGGCAGAAATGCAGTGTCAGAGCCACTGCCTTCTCCATTGTCTGCTGATGGGACTGAAAGCAGATGCAGAACAGGTAAAAAATGCTGAAAAATTTTAAATTACTTGTGTGATAATCTGCATGGGATAAATGCAATAGCCAATAATCCCTTACAAAGTGCAGTATTAGAAGCAGCATCTGCTGCTGACACCTGGATGCCCAAATAACTTGCCCACACTCCAGAGGAAAGCTGAGACCAGTGCTATCACCCAAGCCCTGGTCGAAAGCACAGAACCTCCTATTTTCAGAGCTCCTCAAATGCCAGACCACCAAAGATCTCCATGTGATCACCACCTACCCCAATCTCATGAACTAAGTGCACAGTCATGCTGTGACCTTCCAGAACCAAACTACCCATTCCCACCAGCACAGGCTGTACACACTTGGAGACATCAGCAAATCCTTCCCCAGTACCCACATGGACAGAGCCTCTGCAATATGCATGAGGTGGCTTCAGGCTTGATCCCTGAGCAAGCTGAGTGTCCTCTGCTTGTCTTTGATGATTAACTGAGCACCAGGCTTACCCTCCACACAGGACTTTCTGTGGCTGAGGTATTTTGCAGCGAGTCAAAAACTCAAATATATTTCCTGTCCAGCAGATACTGTCTACTCCCGAGAGCAATTTTTATTGGATTTGTAATCCCCTTTTCAGTTCTTTCTCTCCCCTTTTAATATTGTCTTTTAAGCCCTTTACCAGGAGTTCACTTTCCAGAGGCCAGGAAGGCACAGTGGACAGAGCCCTTGGGTTTAAAAAGGAATATGCACAGAATGCTAATGCAAGAGAAACACACAAAGCTCTGACCCCTTTCAATTAAGGTGTCATTCTCTATCACCTTTAGCTGTCCTCAAAACTTGGATGTGCTCTGAAACAAACAAACAAAGACCCACAAAATCCATGCTTCAAGGTGAACCTGAGACATTTAACCATTTATCTCCCCAAATGACACGTGCTGTGGCTGCCTTTACTTAAATAATCTCTCTAGACCAGAGTCACTGCCAAGGCTGATCAAGGCTAAGCAAGAAATGAAACTGGAAACTGCTAAACAAAAGAAGAAAGGTACTTATGGAGGGGTGTGTCCCACCACAGAAAACTGCAGCCACTGGTACCTGGAGAAGAACTGGAACTCATGGCTGAAATGATTCAGGCAAATCTGGCCTGTGCCCACACTACACCCCCTTGGATCATGAATACAAGTTGTAGAGAAGAGAAGTAGGGCAAGAAAATGCTCCTTTGGATCTGTTGCATTGTAGGCTGAGAGCTCACATACACACAGGATTAAGGGTTAAGAGCAAATCCCTCACTTTTCTCCAAAGGAGATGAAGCCCCTGCACTCAGCAGGCAGTGAGAAGGATTGCAAAGTCTTTCAAAAGGTTCTCCAGCCACGTGGGACCTCACTAAGACCAGGAGAGGCAGGAGGGAGGACAGCATGCAGCACATGCCCAGGTACTGGGCTAAGGAGCAGACTTGATGTGGTGCTCTTAGGAAGCTTCCCTGGGGTCCCCTACTACACCATGTCCTCTGCCTTCAGCTGAACAAGAAAGACTGAAGGTCCTCTTAAGACAAAAAGAAAAAGTCATTTTTAGACCACTCTAGCAGGTGGAAATACATGATTGCAACTCCTTGGTATCTTCAGACAGAGCTTGGATGAACCACACTTCTCTCCCCTAATCAAGGGGTTTGTGGATCTCTGGGGCTCCCAGTGAAATGTCTCCAGCCCTGCAGCTCCTCCCAGTGCTGCAAAGTCCTCAGCAAACTGAGAGACACCTGAGGTTCACCAAGGTGCCTCAGCCCTTGCTTAATTAACAGCAACGACAAAGGAAACAGCATTTCCCTCTTGTGCCGATCTCTGGAGCAAAGTAACTGAATAAAATGATGTGTGGAAATAATTTTGTCAGAAAGGAAATGGAGGAAACTCTTTTCTCTTAATTAGCACCACTGGACATTGGCCTAGTGACTGTGGCTCTGTGCCCTGGGTGCAGCAAAGTCACCCAGCACGGACAACATGAGCTCCATCCTCTCACACACATTCTCTCTCCATCTCTCCTTTCATCCCCATTCCAGTATGATCTTCTTTACAGGTGAACAAAAGGTTTATTTTCCATGTGGTCCTTGTAATTCCTCATTTTGGCACTGGCCTCTCTGTACGGAACAGCGAGCAGGATGCTACAGCCTCCCTGCATCATTTTGCTTTATGTCTGCAAACATCTGTACATGCAATTAGAGGGCCAACTCCTTTTATGTCCCTAAATGAGCAGTCTTAATCACCGCCATAAGAAATTAAACCCTGGCTGGGCAGCACAACTCAACGATGCAATTCTCTGAGCCGGGCTGGCATTACCTGGATGCAGGATCAGCCCACAGGAGACTTTTCCCACCTAGGGTCTTCAGGCTTTTCTTCTCCACAGAGACATTTTCACAAGTCTAATTACAGGGAAGCAGTGAGATGCTTCCCTGCTGTGCCAAATGCATTTCACCAGCTTTCCAGGGCACTGAGAGACTGGGCTCCAGGCACTGGTGCTGGCATGAAGCAATGTTGGTTGGGAGAAAATGGCTGCAAGCTGGGCTTTGGCTTCCCCACAGTGGCTTCCTCTGGCATGGCTGAGGGGGTTATAAAGGAAATTGTGTGATAATTTAATAAAAATTGGTATAAGCAAGGGATGCCTGGAGTCCTCCAGAAACACATCTCTTTTATCCCCTCTCTTCACCTTCGGCTTCTGCATCAGTCCTTGATGTCTCACCCTCTTTTTTCTCCACCTTTCTCTGTCATTTCTCCATCACCACAATCAAAACTCAGACCCTCATATTAAGCTCATTTCTCCCCAGAATTACCCATAAATGTTCCCTAGCCAGTCAGGCCCCATCAAACAAAACAGAGGCTTTCTGACATCTCTCCTCGCTGAGGAATCATAGAATATCCTGAGTTGGAATGGACCCACAAGGATCATTGAGTCCAACTCCTGGCATGCACAGGACAACCCACCACGTGCCTGAGAGCCTTGTCCAAATGATTCTTGAACTCTGGCAGGTGCTGTGACAGGGAGGAGTTGGGACACCCCACGTCCAACCCAGCTCCAGTGCTTTCCACCACCTCCTCCTCCCACCTGTGTCTGCTTCTGGCTTTCTTTCACCCTTTCTAAAGTAATTTCTGGCTTCCACATCCACTTTCCAAGCAAGATTCCTCTCTGAGTAACCTTCAAAGTTCGTAATGCCAGAAGAAGTTATGGCAATGCATTTAGACCAACAGTAGGAAGCATTTTGTCCCCTGGAAAGGAGCACAGTTGATGTGATTTGAGTATGCACAAAATATATTAATTCCATTTTCCACTTCATCAGTCCCAGAGCCTGCATGGAGCCTTTGCTTGTTCTCAGCACTCAGGTCTCAAGGAGTATTTTGTTCATCTTGCCATTAGATTTTATGGCATGGATTCCAGTGACCATTCTGGATTCCAAAGGATAGCTGAAAATATGCACGGTCCTGCTTTTTCTCCTTTAGATTTACAATCTGTTCTTCTGCTATGTAGCTTTAAGTCATTTTATTTCAAGCAGGAATATTTTAAAAGAGTAATCTGTATATGCGTGTCAGGGAAAAGAATTAATTACGGCTCTAATTAAAAGGACACTGTTGAAAATAATCTCTCTCTATTCCTGCTGATTTTGCCCTTTTTCCGTGAGTAAGCTTTACATTTTTGTATGTATATGTTTCTCAAGGAGTTTAAAATTAACAGGGCTTATTTTATTTATGCAACAGTATCAACCAGGAGTTGTGCATCAGCAAAATGCACATTAAGCTGATGGCAAAGGCAAACATCAATGATTTTGTGTAGGTCCTAGATAAGTAGTTGTTACTATTATTATTATTGTTGTTGTTATTATTATTATTACATAAAATCCTGGATTACTTTAAAGAAGCCTAAAAGGCATTCCCTCTTCCCCGGGCTGCACTTCAGGTTTAAGACTCTGAGATGTGTCAATTAAATTTTGTGACTGCAATGTGCTTTAAAAGGCACATCCCTGGAGAACCACCCCCCGAGCAGCACAGCCCGGCCATCGGGGTTGGCTGGATGGATCCAGCCGTGCTTCAGTTCCCAGCCCGGGGCCAGGCAGAGCCCAGCTCTGGCTCGGGGTCCCTCTGCACTGCCAGTTTTCCTCCCTGTGTTGCTGGGAAGGCAGCTCTCACCCTGTCTCCAGCCCAAGGGGCTGCCCAGTCAGGGCTGCTCAGCCATATGGGAGCGCTGCCTCCTCTAGGGATGGGGACAGCTGGAAGAAGCCACCTGGCCCTGTGAGATGTTGCCAAGCTCGAGCACAGCTATCAAAGATAATGTCAGCACAGCCTACATGTATCTCTTTGTGTTTTGCCTTAAGGGAGAGAAGGTTTCTTTAACCTTATGGTTTATGGTAGTGATAGACGGGGAGAGATGAGAGCTGCATAGCCTAGTGCAACACTAGTTCCAGGGATCTTAAATTAAGGAGGAAAAATCAGATCATCATCCTTGGGAAGATGTTGTAATACAAAATTATCTGGCCATCAGAAGGCTAATTAAGTCAGTCGTTTGAAACTAAAACCAAGAAACTTGGGAGCACAATGCAGGGAACAAGCCAGAGTTCACAGTGGGATACACAGAGCAATCCACAAAGCCCCAGGATTATATCACAGAATGGGTAAGGTTGGAAGACACCACAGTGGGTCACCTAGTCCAACCTCCCTGCTCAAGCAAGTTCTCTAGAGCACATTACTTGAGACTGTGTGCCCAGACATCTTTCACTTATCTCCAGAGAAGACTCCACAACAGTCCATATGAACAGTATGTAAAGCCCCAGTGCAGAAAAGGACTACTGAAGGCTTACATTTTAAAGTCCAAAGTGTCCCACCCAATCTAAATGCCAATCCTGACTTCCCAATCGATCACTGCAACTATTCTCCCAGCAATACTCAAAGGAGAAAGAAAGGAAAAGGAATATTGGACCACTGCATAATTCAGCATGTTTTGACAGTCACCTTCAGGGCACATCACACTCGACTGCTCATCATCCTCAAAGATGGATATGAAAGAGGCTGGAGAAAGGGACACTGGATGATATAATGAACAGTCAATTAAAGAGCACAGAAAACGAAAAGACAAACCAGCTGCATCTTTCTCTAATTTACAGCACATGCAGCAGGCAGTATGACTGATGAATGTTTCTCATCCTACGGGAGGAGTGTTTGTACCACTAAGAAATGATGTGCAGCATGAGCAGTGCAAGCTACGTGGCCTCTGTTGACATGGCACTCCAGGCAGATGCTTGTTGAAAACCCATTAGGGTTTAGCATTTTCTCCAAGCACTGATGCTTTAATGAGACACCACAATACCTGCTCTAAATGCAGACTTAATTCTTGTGCAGAGCTCACAGGAATGGCTGCACTAAAGGGTGGAGGGACTTCAGCACAGTGACCTCCACACACAGGCTCAAACTTAAATAAAACTCATTTATGTTCAGAGCTGGTAAAATACCCTCTGTTGGTAATTTGCAGTAGATCCTCCTCAGGTGATGCCCTGGAAGAACAAAACTTTCTCTCATTTTTTCTTCCTAAATATTCTTCAGGCAACTCTTCCTTACCTTATCCACTATCACCCCCTAGATGCTGATGGTTCACAGTCAAGTATATCAAGTACATCTGCCTTTCCAGGGTATTGTAACTGTATCCTGGCTCGCTTGATCTTCTGTAAAAATGTCAAAAATATCATAAACACACTGTTACATTTAACTAGGAGACAGAAAAGATGAGGAAAGCCAAGGATGGATGTGAAATCACTTGCACTCAAATATCTTTAAAGAGCTTCCTGGAAAAATACAGACGATGGAGAAAAGAAACCATGCTGGAGAGATCTGGGTGGCTGCCCATAAATCCAGAAGAAAATTAAGTCCCCAAAGCTCTGAAAGTTGCTATTGCTGTCCTTGAAAGGAGCAATTGAGTAATCAGCGTTAATATTAAACAGCTTGTTCTGGAAAAAAAAAAAAAAAGACAATTTGAGAGATTCTGCCTTCCAGCATCAAGACACAGCCAGAAAACCCTGGACTAAGGAATGGCACATTTAGCTTGCTCCTGAATCCACATGTGTAGCTATGTTAACCGTGGTAATGAAATACCAAAAAATAGGGGTCATGCCAGAATTACCTGTCCCCTGGCCAGGCAACTTTTCAGCTTTGTATTGGGAGGATTTACTGGGTGAGGAAGAAAACGGCTTGGTGACCCATGGCAGTGGTGACACAAGCTGCTTTCACAGCAGGTCCACCTCCAGCCAGGCTCCTTCCTGTCCTGAGTGTGAAACACCAAGTTAAAAGAAATAGGGAAATGAGAGTCATAAGAGACTGGATATTCCAAAGCTGAGCTCATAAATGTTTTAAAGATTGGACAATTTTTATTACACACATATATAAACATATAAATATATATAACCTCTATGCTTGTCACACCAAGTTTACTTTGCTAGCTTAAGTCCAGAGACCTTTAAAAACATCAGCAAGTAGAGTTTATGTAGATAAACATGTCACTAAACTGCAGTGCATTAAGTTTAGGACTTTCCAGGCTAGATTCTGGAGCCACTAGAAAGCAATGCATCTTCCTTTCCCAACTGAATGAAAATTTGTGTCCTGACCATGTGACACTAAAGGGAAGATTTTAAATCAGTCTGAAACAGAAAGATTGTCTATTCTGACACTTACACAGTCAAAACTATTTTCGGGAGTGAAGCTAGAGGCATAGATGAAGCAAACCATGTTAAGCAGAGCAACTTTTCTTTTTAAAGTGGCATCTGTGTGCCATGGCTGGAGCAGTCAGAATATTAGCATGAATCCTTGGGGAGGATCATGAGGGAGTCACTGCATCACTCAACAGCTCTTGGTGAAATAGTGTTGTGTGCCATTTTTACTTACAGGAAACCCTGAACTTAACTAGGCCTTTATCAGCAGATTGAGGCTTCGGGGGCTGGGGACTCCTGGACTTGAAATAAAAATATACTGACTTTTCTGTCCCTTCCTTGCTCCAGTGGCATTACAGTAGGTGCACTTACCCAACTCAGCTCTTTTTCAGAGGCTATTAATTTTTGGCTCTGTGTGCACAGGTCCGTCACAGGCCCATTCATAACCAGCCTGCTGAGTGCTTGTGACACCTCCAGCCTTGGAAACAAAGGTCAGTCACATCACGACCTCCGAGTTCACTGTGCACCACCACACCATGGCACAGCACTGCGAGGGCTCCTGCTCCTAATGGAGATGAAGGACCAAACACTCCCTTCCCTCCTCCCTCTTGGCTCAGGGTCCCGGTATCCTGCTCCCTCCCTGCACATCCTGAGCTCCGAGAATCCCGGAGGGAGCACACGCCTGCTCCCAGCCCCTGCTTCCCCATCCCCTTCCTCTCGGTTTCACATTCACAGGCGCAAGTCTCCTGCTCCTGAGGAGCCACAGCTGCAAACGCAGCAGTACCTGCCTGGAATTGAAAAGCTGGACATTAACACCTCGTCCAGCTCTGCTGACTTATCATTTCGCTATCACCTATGCCTCATTATCATGCAGTTTCTCTCCACTTCTTGGCTTTCCTAATACATTCTCCCCCTTCCTGGCCCTGCACTTCTCTCTTCCCTTCTTATTAAACATGGGCTAGATGCTATCGCTCAGTCCTGCTCGCTCATCCCCCACCTTCCCTCTATTGATTATTTCCAGGAAGCTCCTGCCGGCTGCTCCCCCAGCACCAGGTTTGACCTTCCCTGGGATGAAACAAAGCACCAATGTCAAGAAACTCTCAGCAACGCAGCAAATGTGAAACGGCCACTTCAGCTCACTCCCATTTCACAGACAGAGAGAAAAAGATGGAAAACTTGGTCTGAAGCTGCAAAGGAAAGATATCAAAATACAGCAACGGCTCCTTCCTTGCATCACTGGAGCACAGCTCACATCAACTGCTTGCCATGCTCCAAACCACTTCCTTCCCTATTTTATGGAAATGTTGGAGCTTTTTAACTTGCACATTGACTGGCAGAGAGAAATCCTGGGAGGTTAATGGCCTCCTGAAAATTCGTCATCACTTGAGCTGCCAAGGGCCTTGTAATGACCATCCCACATACTCCTGCAAGGATGACGTTGGCACTGTGCACTAATGGTCTCAGGAATCTTTGGTTTGTCTTGCATTTGTGTAGCTTCTCAATTTCTAAAGCATTTAGAGCAGAGCACAGGGAAGAAAAAGGAAAGAAAGGAAAAAAAAAAAAGGAAAAAAACCTTAAGAATCACTTGGGTTTCTGCAAAGCAGATGAGCTGGAGGGAAATATCCAGACGTACCATCAAAGGAGGGGCAGGAGCACAGCAGGGCAGTGCAGAGCTGACAGCAGCCCAGCTCACTCACACTGCTGAGGTTGTGGAAAGAGCTCATGCACAAAAGGAACAACTTTAAATAAAGATGAAGCAGATGCAGCAGCATTGTTGCATGGCCAATCAATTCCACCTCCACCTCAGAGGTTACCAGAAGTGAGACTTTTCCAGAGGCCTTTCCCAGCCCTTCCATTCCTCGACAGCAGGTTTTTTCACACTCGTAACTGGTCTATTAACCCTTAAAGGTTCCCATTTCTCTCCTCCCATTTGTTGTGTCCATGCAGTCCTTTTAACCAATACTGATCTTTCTTGCTCCACAAATCCTGTTTGTCACACCCATGCTGAGGGTAGAGTCCTTGGTCTTCTTTCAGTGAATTTTCCCTCTCCCATCATAATTTCTATGCCAATAATTGCCTGGTTTAGTTCTCAACTGTTTTTTTCTCTCTGCTTAGACATCTCAAAGGCATCTCTCAACCATTTCTTTAAATGTGGACTCTACTTAGTGCTTTTGGGCCACTTTGAACAAGGAAGTGCTCAGCAAATCTCAGTACCTTCAACTTTTGCCTGCTAATCCTTCTGTGTTCCTCTTCTCTATCAGTACTAATAACTTCACTCCTTTTTTTTTTTTAATTCCCCTGGAATAATGATTATCCAAAAGGATTAGCTCAAACAGTTAATGTATGATTCCTCTGAAATTCAGCTTCCTGTGCACAGGGTGGAATGAGCTCAGTGCAAACAGCCTGGCTGTGAGACACAGACACCTCAGATTGCTCCCTCTTTGAGGCCAAGGATGGGATCAGACAATCTCATGTTTTAGCTCTTTATCTTTTTTAGCAGTGATTTTCCTCTAAATGCCTACAAAATGCCACATGGATGGATGCTATCATATGCATTTACTGGCTCTGACAGACCACACACCAGGAAAATGCAAAGCTGGCACCTTCTTAGGGTAGAGGAATCACCAGTATCAGAGAAGAGCACAAATTAATATTAAAGACTTCCCTGCCAAGTAGCTTTAACCATCATGGGACACATTTACTCTCTTCCTAATGCATGGTCCCCTCTGCCTGTCACTTGCTGGGTAAGGCCATCTCATGACCAAGAGCATAAACTGCCACATGAATACAGAGCCTATGAAACCACCAGGGAAAAGTTATTCTGGACACCAGAGAGCTGCTCCATTGACCCCAACTCACAAGGATACCACCTGACATCGACTCAACAACACATATTTTCAAGCCCTCAAGCTACAAGTCACTTGGTTCCAGCCCATGCTCAACCCTGCAGCCTCCAGAAGGTGATTTTATCAAAGGTGGTAACTGAATAGAGCTGCAGCTATTGCTATCTCATAGGCTTGTAGAATTTAGAAAGGTATCCAGGTGACATTATATGATTTAAAAGTTAATTAAACGGAATGATAAAGTCTATCAGCCCCAGGTGTTTATTTCAAGCTCGCCCGTTTCCGCAGCACTTAGAAGAATGAACGGGGCAGGGGGAAATGTAATAAAAAAATCTTCAGAGTGTTGCATTAAGAAGTAATCACACCGTTAAATCATTCTGGTTCTGAAGCACTTCTAATACCTTCAAATCCTGGCAATTCTCTCCAGCTCAGGCTTGTTTCCATCATCGTGCTGTCCTCCTTCCCAGAGCTGGCACGTTTTTCCTTTTAAGAATCCCAGGAGAGAACTGCACAACCCAGCAGCTGGGGCTCTGTGCACTGGCTGTGCCGACAGCTCTGCCTTTGCTGGAAGGCACTTGAGATCCCTTCTGAGCACTAATGGACCTGCTGGACCAGCACAGTCCCTCCTGCATTGCTGCTGGGCTGGAAAAGCAGCCCAGACCCGGGACACAGTTCTGGGCACACAGTGAATGCTGACAAACCTTAGGAAAATCAAGAGTGGCTGGAATGTAGAGGAGGTGTGACTAGGGAGGAACAGAAAGGAAAGGAGGAAAAGGCCTTTCATAAAATGGAAAGTTTGGGAGAGAATATTTTTCTTCCTCAAAGACATTTTCTATGGAAGATGCAATGGTATGAAATTGCCTAGAAGGACTGAAGTACAACAGCTTCTGTTGCTTCCTTTTAAGTCTGCCAGAAAGGGAAGACTGCCAAGGCATGGATCTGTCCCAACGACCACACTGATGGAGAATCCTGTTTTGCAGGACATTCGTCCCATGTGCCTGATTCTCTTCCCTTTTAGAGTTCACCACCTTTTCTTTGATAGCTTTAAAAATCTAAAACATTGGCTCTTTAGACCTCAAGGTCTGTGAATCCTTAGCCAAGCACCATCTCTACGCTGCATAAAACCAAGTATTTGAGCAGAAGCAGAAGGATGGAAGTCACGAGTCAGAGATGGGGTAAAAAAAAAGAAAACAGGTTTTAGTATCATCAGTGTCACCAAAGGCCATGAGATATCTCAAAGGCATCACGTCTAGGAAAGTTCCTCTGCATTCTGAGGAAAAGTCCACTTTTCCGTAATTCGTCAGGTTAATAAATGACTCCCTCTTCTCCTCACAGCCTCTCTTGTTACCAATTCTCATGCAGCATTGCCAGAGCCTCCTTTCACTATTAATACCACTCACTGTGAAATGTAATTACCAGCTCTATCACAAAGCGTCAGGCACATTTATCCACTGTACACACTCGCCGACTCCAGATCCCATCAGTCACTGGTTGGCTTGTTCTGACAATGCTGTCCAAAGGAAAAAGTGTCTGCACAGGCTCCCAGCTAACTTGGGCTAACTTCAAAGCATGAAACTGTTCTGGGGGTCCAAAATGGGCTCAATAAGCAAACACAAAAACAAGAAGTAAAAAGAGATACTTAATTTAATAGAGACTCATAATTTAAATCCAAAGGAATGAACGATGATAGGCAGAGTGAAGTGTTTGGCTGGAGAAGATGGATGAGTAAACGCTCTAGAAAGCAATTCAGAATGATGGAGTGAAATTAATGGCTCCCTCCTCCAGGCTGACACAAGCAAAATCCCTCCTTTGCTTTATGCTTTAACTCTTCTCATTATGTTTTGATTAAAGCCAATACAAAAGAGCTCACTTACTGTCCCTTGCTCATGGCGATCTTCTCCTGCCTCCCTCTTTACATCCCTTTGCAGCTGTTTCCAGCAAGCACACAGGATACCCAGAATTCACATTGCTCAACAATTTGCCATTTGGTGAAGCTGCAACTCTCACAAAGGGCAGGGACTCAGCCAGACATATCAGCTTTAGCTTTATTTAAAAATCCCATTAGTTAGAAGAGAAAATAATACCCATTCTTACTGATATCCAACTGACTCTTATATTAAGTGTTTCCAATTCCAAGGGGCTAGAAGCAGCCTTTCCTGTCCTGTCTGAATATCAAGTATGTGCTTTGAAGGTGGTATCTTCATTGCACTCAATATTCTTGGAGCTGTTTAAAAGCACACAGCTTTTGCCTATAATAGGGAACAGATAAAAGGTGAATTTTATTTACTGGTTGAGTGTTACTATGGGGCTATGAACACTGAAATAAAACTCCAGAAATGCAACTCAAAGTACTGCCGACAAAATAAAGTAAGAATTATCAGCATACTTGAAGTGGAACTGAAAGAGGATTAGTTATGTTAACTGCTTATCTGTGGCTGAGTCTCCAATATTTTGATTCCAGTATCTAAAGCCAACTAATGATCTGCACCCCAGTGCCCAGTGCTTCCCTGGGCAGAGCCAGGGGAAAGGTGTCTCTGAGAAACAAAAGTATTTTGGAGCTTTCTTCTCAAGGAAACAAAAAAAAGAAAACAGGAAAGAAAAACTCAAAAAACTTTCTAAAAGGTTCTAAAAAACCAGAGGATTAAACTGCTGCAGATGAGGAAGGAAATGAGGTGGGCGTCTTTCAATTAAAATAAAGCACAACAGTGTGACCTGCTATGGCATGTTGGCCCCAGGTACACATCACAGCAACACCCCCAGCAAATCTCTGTGCTCCTCAGAGCATCACAGCCCTTCCTGCAGCCTGGGTGGATCCAGTGTGTCTCTTTCCACCTCACTGTTCTCCTCAGTTCCAACCAAATGCAACTGGTGGGGGAGAGGAGAAGGAAACAGCCGAATTTCAGACCGTTCCCACGCTCTCACCATTTTGGTGTTGCTTTCAATAATGATGAATTTGTGGATCATCTTCTAATCTCACACAAAAACGGTATTTCCTGCTTTGATTCAAGCCTTTTTAAGCATGATGGTGGCAGATGGCAGGTTATTACACAGCATGGCCACACAGCAATGGGAGCAGGAAGGCTTATTCACAAAAATAGTAAGTCTTCAAAAGCAAAAAGGTGAGGGCCCATGGAAGAGCTATGGTTTTATTTTTACACCTCGAATCAGTTATTTGAATGCATATTATGAATGCTGTAAATATACCCAATGGATATAATGAAAATACATTATTAATTGACACTAATTATTAATGAATTTATAAATTCACAAGTGATGGAGCCATGACAGTGTGAGGGAAAGGTCATGAATAATAACTGGAGATGAATAATATATGGACAGTTAGCTCACAGGATACTATGTTCACATGACTGTAGTGTCTCATGTTTATTTAACTGGGCAGTGCATTGACTTTTTATTCTTTGCTAGATAATAGCAGAAAAAATTAGAGTGACTATAATCTATATTAGTTCAACATAACAGATCACAACAGACAGCTGATCCTTCTACAGGGATGCTCCTGCATCCTAACTAATCCTAAAATGCTGGAATCCCCCTCTCTTCTCCATCACTCTCTTCCTCCATGACATCTTGCTTCGCCTCATTCATTCATTGCTGCACATGGAGAATGTCAGATATGGAAAGAGCCACAACAGACCCAGAGATAAACTCATGACTGGCCCATGTGGCACGTGAGGGTGACTAACCTGAGATGAGTGGAGACACATTGAAATCTCTGGAGATGTCCCAGTGTGACAAACAGGGGAAGGCAAGCCGTGTGCTGTGTGCACATACAGACAAATTTGTTTTGGTTCCATCTGTTAGGACTAATTTGTTAATTATTAAATAGATAATTTATCATCTCTGCTTGCTTGATCGGTGTTTATCACCCACGGTCTGAGGCAAAGAGAGTGCTGTGTGAATAAAGATGGGATTAATTAATAACAAAAAGTTCAGGCAACTGCAAACTTGCAGTGGCTGCTCCCAGTCCTTTCCTATTCCTGAACAAAAAGGAGCCTGGGGGAGGGGAAAAGCATCAGGAATTCAAGTCTTTGAATGCCAAATTTCCTCCTTTCCTCACAAATTAACCACTGCTGGGTGATAAAAAGCAAACCCTCTTTCTTAAGACTTCCCCTCAGCACTTTCCAATCACTGCACTTCGACTGGATCCAGTTATCCCGTGAATCACCAAGTGTGAACAAGTGGTTCTCCAGGTCAGCATCAAAATAAACACATGGACACAACACTCTCAGTGTCTCCTGCCAATGCCATTCAGGAGGTCTATAAACCCCAGATCCCCCTGGGGCTGGGCTGGGGATGCTGTCCCTGCCTTTCCTCTCCCAGCTCTTGATCCATTGGTGCCCTTGCTGATCTCGAGGGCCTTCTATACTGGGAGGTTCATGTTTTTGTGAGGCTTCTTCAGCAGCTACTCCTTCAGCTCCTCCTTGATTTAATATTAGAAACTTGCACTTGTCATTCCTCAAATGGAGTCTCCAGATCAGCAGGATAAACAATGCCACACTAAGAGGTGGAAACAGTAGGAAGCAAGAATTGCAGGAATGTCCTCATACATTGAACCCTGCAACTCCCATTTCACATGGTAAGAAGTGGAAGACACATCTATAATAGACCCTCTTTCATTACTGGAAGATGTTTAAACAATAAGATTCCAAAAGGAATCTCGTGATAGGAAAAAATTTCTTCTTAAATATTCTATCAAGCCACGGGCAAAATAAACACCAACCTGCCCAAACATACAGGAAATATCCTGAAATTCAAGGATGCGGAGCTGTAGGAGACAAGAGAAAATTATTTACATGCTATCAACTGATGCTATGATCACACAGGTAAGGGATAACTTCCAAGGAGCCCAGTATCCAACTCACCAACTATTCAGTCTTCTAAAGGGAGGCATCAAGGGAAATCAAAGGAAAGAGATGGTAAATTATTTGACTCAAGACACTTTTAAAGGTTAATGGACAGACACTAACAGCAATCATGCCCCCAGTCACGCAGTCGAAAACAAAGATATTTCATGTTTGGTTCATGGTAGGAAAAGATCTTCCCCATAAAACTTATTCAGACAGATCTTTGGGGAACTTTTGGTTATTTGCTGCTCTGCTATGCCTCTATGTCACTGCATCTTCACTCCCTCAACCACTCATGGTCAATTTAACAAGTATTTTGTACAAACAAAAGTTTTCTTGCTAAATAAATTAATTATGACAGAGTAAACAAAAACTTTTTAAAAATGCATGTTTTGATGTGATTGTGTCTTTAATTGGCTGGTTTAACATTTGAAATTTGATTTAATTTTCAACTTGATTATCCTCACTCAGGGTCAGGCTGCCAGAGACACAAAAGAGCAATGAAGCCCCTGGTGTTCCCCATCAGAGAACTCCCAATGGAGCCTGCTTTGTACTGTGGAATTCCTCCAGCCCCCTTCCCTCTTTTATTATTCTTATTTAAGAAAGCGAGATCAAATTCAGGCCAACAGCAGACATACATTTCCTAGCACTCCATTAGTAATTTTAAAATGAGATGGTGCTCTGGAACCCTGAGTATCAATCCCAGCTCGGATAAATTCTTTCCTTAATTACCTGAATGAAATCTCACTACCACCCCAACTGTCCTTACCTATAAAATGAGTGAGGATAATGAGAAGCCAGTAAGGTATGCCAATGCATGGATAAATTATGTTTGGGAATTGCTTGAAAGATGAATACTATGAGCTGGGACCAACAAAGCAACTGCACTGTCAGTCCTGTGACAGAACCCACATGGTATGATGAGTCTGAGGAGATGACAGGAGATCTCCAGTTGTCTCTGGAAAACCCCACCTAAGGTGGGTTTGCAGCCTGATCCCTACTGAAACACAGGAAAGCCATTTTCTTTTTGGCAGAATTACCAAGTTGTTAGTAAATGCTGCCACAGATTTCTCTTTCCTGCTTCAAAAGCTCCTTTTGCACTATTCTACTACTTCCCAGTAGCAGTATTTGCACTCTCAGGGGCTCTGCACATCAGCACTATCCCTGATTTCTCATAGGTTCACAAATTGTAGAGCTCAAAAGAACCATAAGAATCAGCCAATCTAAAAACTGATGAAAAGCACAAGCTGGTGAATTAAGCAAAACAGTTCCTGCATCAGGCTCATAATTACCAGCTGACTTAGAACATTTCTCGTACAAGAATATCCCATCTTCATTTAGACACTTCAAAGTGATGGCGAATCCCCCACATACTGAGATAAATAGTTCCAATGGCTAATTACCCCTGTTGTAACAAAAGCATTTCCTTATTTCTAATCTTTTCTGGTTTCTACTTCCAGTATTTGATCTTGTTATGTTCTTGTCCGATAGATTAAAGAGCTCCTCACTAGTTGAAATCTCCTTCCCATATAGGAACTCAAGACTATGATCAAGCTATTTATTAACCTACTCTCTGTTAATTAGAAGGAAATTCTCCAGCCTCTCACTGGTTTTAGATCTTGAGGTGAGGCAGGAGAAACAGAGACTGCCCACAAACCATTTTCCTTCTTCTCAGAGAAAACATGTCAAAATAGTGTTGTGATAAAATAGAGGGGCATGTACCACTGTGCTTTATGCTGTCCATCCCACCTTTATGTCACCCATCCTGCCTCCTCCTGTCCTGTTACACGTGTTGCTGGAAGTTGGTTTCAAGCTGAATTTGCACATCTTGAAGATCACTGACCCCACCTCAATGGAGACAGGAAAGGAGGGAGGCAAAGGCTGAGATGCCAGGAGATTCTGCTGGAAGACCCAAAGGAAGCATATTGCTTTTTGCCAAAAGGCTGCTTGCTAAATCAGCCTGTCTTCGTCTCTGAAGACCCTTTACCAGATCTTCTCTCCTCACAAGGCTGCTCTGCTCTCTCCTGCCAGTGTGGCACATTACCTACACAGTCATCTCCCCCTAATGCTGATGGGAACTCTTGGATCACTTCTCCCCTCTCCTCCTACTTCTCCTACACGTGTCCTCTCTTCACTCTCTTCTTTGCCAAACTGCCTGAGAGAGTGCTTTCTCCCTTCCCTTCCTCCTTTGGCTTCACATCTCTGTGGGAGGACTCAGAGGCTGGTGCTCTCCTCTGCATCCATACAACACCTCTTCTCAAACCCTGCTCTGCACAGGAGCTGGTTTTCTGCTCTGTCAGTGAAGCTTTTCTGGTTCTCAGCACTGTGAGGTTACATGAACACATCTCCTCATGTGAAACACTCCAAATTCAGATGCACCACATTCTCTTCTCCTTTCCAGCCCTTTGTAACACTCCTGTCCAACTGCTCAGCCCTGCCAGGCTTTTCCCTGCCCTCCAAACATCACTGTAAGCACAAACACCAAGCAGCACAACTCCAGGGCAAAACTGCTTTGCTACCAGTGGGATCTCCAAGCAGCAGCATCTTTCTGTGAGTCACTTGCTGGGAAAGGAAGATGGGAACAGCTGTGCTGTTGCCTCGAGACTGATTCCTCCATCCCCACACTGCTTCACAGTCACAGAAATGTTCCTCCTCTAGAAGTATCTCATTCTGACTTCTGCTAACCACTGGCTGACTTCATTCATCATTGATCATCTCCTCTCTGAGAACTGGAGTGCTGCTGCAGGTGCATTTTGACTTGCTTTCCAAACTGAGCAGTGATGGGGGTTTTGTTATGCTTATGTTAGTGCTGAACAGCAGCGTGCCAGTGCCATGGCAAGCACGATGCCACGGGGGAGATCTGGTGGGAGGAACAGTGGGTACCATGGTAGATATCTGGGGGGAGCAGTGACAGAGATCCACTAACAAGCAAATGTAAAACTGGAACTCCAAACCATTAGCTCAGCTGGCCAGAGCAGGGTGCTAATAATGCCAAGGTCGTGGGTTTGATCCCTGTATGGGCCATTCACTGAAGAGTTGGACTTGATGATCCTTGTGGGCCCCTTCCAACTTAGAATATTCTGTGAAATTCAAACACTGACTTGATAAAAGGTGCTGGGTCGTGTAATGGCATCATGCCCCTGATGATTGAGTTCTAGGTGGAGAGGAGGAGGATCCACCTTGCTGCACTGAAGGGGAAAACCGTGGGGAGACAGTGATCAAGCTGAGGGAGCTGGAAAGAGCTCACACTGTTTTCCTGTTATCCCAGTCTGATTTCTGGGAACAAGGCAGATCACGGAGAAAAGGTTTGGGTCACCTTGGTATAAGAAAAGCAGAGGAAAAATTATCAGCAGACATCAGAGGGTGAATTTAGAAAACAATTTTTGCCCTTTGTTTATTTTCTCTACTGTCTTTAGCACCTTCTCCCACAAAAAAGATATCCAAGGCTCTGTGCAGCACTCTCAGCAATACTCTGGAAATGGTGGAATGCAAATACTGCTCACCCCACCTGCAGGGCAGGATCCAAGGATGCTCTCCATGGCTTTCTCTCCAGTAACTACCCACAGAGCTTTCTGCCCCCACAAGCAGTAACAACCCTAAGCTCTGCACACACACTGCTTCCTCTTGCTCTACTCAAGTGGTTTAATTAGAGGTGAATTTAGTGCTGATGGGAAGGCTCTAATGCCAAGCAGCAAGAATGAAATGAGCCAGAGGAAGCATGATCAAAGATGAGGAGAGCTGGGCTCAGCTGTACCATGAAGGTGACATGCCCCACTGTCCCACAGACAGGGAAGGCTCAAGTCCCTTCCTCCTCAGATAACAAAGATTGCATGGTGGATCCTGGGCTGCTGACAGCAGGACACAAGGCTGGGATGATTTCTGCATTGTCCATGTATCTGCTCTTTAACAGGAACTAGATAAGGGGATGAAACCCTTCCTGGAGAGAAAAACCACTGCTCAGAGTCAATGATTTTCTGTCACTTCTGGCCAGAGCTCAGACCTGGCCTGGGGACCTCTGGGTGAAAAAGTCAGGTCTCTATCGACTTGTATTCTGGCAGTGCCAATGCTGGCAGAAAACAACTTTTCCCATCAGTTTGGGTTATGATTTATTGGTATGGGGTTGGAATTCTGTAAAACGAGCCCCTCCATCATCACCTCCCAGCAACTGTCTTGATGCTCTGATAATTTCACAAAGACAACATGGTAAAACACCCCAAGCCCAGCCCCAGTGAGGCAGGAGGCTGTCAGATACACGTGTCTGTGTCACCACAGTTTGTAGCTGGCTGTTGTGACTCTCACAAAGGCAGCTGCAGAGACAGAGACTGTCCCAGGTGCAGAAACAACCTGAAGTTCGTGCTGGTGGCACAGCCAAGTCTCTGCAAACTCAGCTCAGAGTCTGAGTAAATGCAGGAGGCTGTTAAAAGAGTTAGCACATCTCCCACTGAGGCCTTTAGGCAATAGCAGCACCGGGAGAAGAGAGAAACCAGCTCCTAAGAGTTGGTTGAGACCAGTTGTGAGAGCACTCTGGACATAAATTCTGATGTATTAATGAGTCACAGTGGTCACATAACCCGCCGTTCCATCATTTCCTCCTTCCTAACAGCCCCTCTTGGAGATCTAATCTCAGTAAAATGCTGGAGGAGCCTCTCAAATGGCCATGTTTTACTGCTGTCAGTCTATCACCAGTTCCTCATGCCAAAGGGCCACGGGAGAATAATCTCTTACTTCAGAGATCAAAGTCCTGTATTAATGACCAGGAGCTGCCACTCACCCTGTGCACAGACTGCCTGAGAAACCTGCTGCTCTCCCCAGCTCAAAGCCTTGTTTGTTCACAGCACCAGCATTAAGCTGGTCCATGGCTTTCCAGTACAGGCAGGATTTATTACTTATTTAGTACCTAGTATTTATTATTTATTTAGTGCCCAAAATGCGACAGGTACTTGTGGAAACATGACAGAGGCAGAGTCCCTTCCCTGAAAAGCCTTCAGGGTGATGATAGAGAAAAACCCTAAAAGGAGATGAATGGGGCTGAATGGACAAGCAGGGTGGCCTTGCAGAGATAAAGCACTCAATTGCTCCTCACTACTCATGCTCAAAAAGCTATTTATATTTTATATTTAGTACAGCTTTCTATATGCATAGAACAGATGTGATGGGATGCCTCCTTTATTTGGATGTAAAATGGGAGATTAAAGGGAAAAAAGGTGGAAGTGGCTGCATGGACTCCAAAGAGAACAAACAGGTGGAGAAATAGGAAGGATAAAGAGCTTGAAGTCTCTTCCAAGCTGTCTTTGAGGCACTTGGACATGTTAACAATATCCAGTTTTCCCATGGATCCAAGGTTCCCCATACAAAGCCAGAACCTGCCCATCCTGCTGCTGCATTTTATGTCAGACTGGCTGATACAAAGGTTTGCCAGCTTTCATCCAGCTGCTGTGAAGCCACATTATCTTCTCTCTTTTCCATATTGCAAAGGTAAAGCAACAGGGAAAACCAGCTAGAGAACTAGTGATCTGGCACAGCCTTCCCCAGAGAGCAATCTTTTGGACTTCATGAAAACAAGGATGTAGCTTGAAGCTCTCAAGACTTTTAAAATTTATGTGCTGAAAAGTGCTTCAGAAGAAGCTCCTAAGTATCTTTTCATCTTTATATATGGCACAGGGTGATGGTCTTCAATCTGTAGCTCAACAGATAATGTACAAAAATTGAAGGTAAGGTAACCAAGAAAAACAAACTTGTTGGCACTATAGGTTTACATTCACTAGGCAGAGTTCAAAACCCCACCAGGAAAGAATAAGGTACCCATGAACTGAAAACAGTTTCCCCAGGTTACAGCATGGGATTTCCAGGCTCAGAGAAGAACCTCCAAGGGAAGGAAGGTGGTGCCTTTGGGCAGCCCTGTTCTGCTGTGTGATAAGACAGGGCAGCATCACTCTGGGCTGCCTGTGCATGGTCTGCACCCCTGCACTGCTCAGCAAGGTCACACTGTCCCTGAGAAAATCAACACTTATGATTGTCTCTCAGGCAATTTTATCTCTACCAGTCATCTGAACACTTCCAATGTTTGTACAGATAGTTCAGGTAAATACAATCTCCGTATGTTCTAAAAAGAAAAGGAATTTAGAAAGCCAGACTGGGCATCTGGAAGGCACAGAATTAAATAACTCCAAAACTTGGGCTATTATAATGGAGATGGACAATATTTCTATTTTGGGTTTCTTGTCAGCATCACAGACCACATGCAATCTGCCCTGGTCTAGGACTGTCTGGTAAAAAGCTATTTCAGAGAACACTTGGTGCACTGAAGGCTTTGGTGACTGCAGAAAGGGCTCAGAGAGGCCAACCAGCCTTGAAGGTTTAGAAGCAAGAAGAAACATCATTAGGATGTGAACTGGCACATTAACAAAGGCTAGGAAATAGAAGTAGGTAAACTTGAAGGTTTTTGCCTTTTCTAACAATGACCAGAATTATTATTGCTTTTTTTTTTCCCCAAGGAAATCACCTCTTTGCAATGTTAACATGGTCCTCCCATATATCACTTCCCAGCAAGATTCTCATCATGGATACATCGTCTCATCTAGAAGCTGAGGCATGGGATGCTTTTGAAAGCAGGAGAACCTGCTCAACACAGCCACGCTGCATCCAGAGGCTGCTGTGCCTCTGCTCTGGATCTGTGCCAGAGGACTGACTCCACAAAGCATAAATCCAGCACAAAGAGAGGCTGCTGTGCACGAGCAGGAGCAGGAGCTCACCCAGAGAAGGTGTTACTTCTGCTGGGATTAGGCATTGTGCATGGAAAGCCATCTGCTGGGAAGGAGCACGTGCCTGGCCTCGCAAGGATGCTCCCTCCTCTCTGCCACTGTTCTCATCACTGCTGGACTGATTTCAGGCAACTGCCTCGCATTGGCTGCTGCTCCACAGCAGCATCAACACCCCATGGTTTCCAGTTCCCTGCACAATGATTCTCATTCATTCATTCAGGTTGCCAAATGTCTGCTGACCATGTTGTCCACAGCTGCCTCCCACCCTGCCCTCTCCATGGTCACCACAAGCAGCACATCCAGACTCTGGGGACAGGCCCAGGACCAGAGATGTAAAGAGAATCTGTGACCATGCTGTCACTCTCACCTCTCTCTCAGTTTGTAGGTGGAAAGAAGAGGAGGAAGAATAATGCAACAGAAAAGAAAGTCACTGCTTTCAGAAATTGTATTACTTCTGCTCCAAACATTAAACACAACAGCCCACAGCATTCCCCTGGGGACCTACTCCAAATCCACACACAGAGACCCGGACATTTCCTGGATAAAAGCTTCCCTGCCTGGGTTCATTTCAACTCTAACAAGCCCACTACTTAAGAGAGAGTGTGAACTAACAGAAAGCAAGGTTGGAGGCTGCAGGCCTTAGTGGATTTGGGAAAAGCTGGGGGATTGCTAGTCCCTGCCACTGTGTGCTCTGCAGTCCTTCCTCCCAGCACAGCACCCTCTGTTCCCAGAGGACAGCCAGTCTGCCCTGAAAGATCCTCTCCACTATGAGTGAAAAGATGTTGTGGCTGTGCATATACCTCTCAACCACACAGAAGAGGGAGTGTAACAACCACCAACAGTAGCACTTAATTCAGGACACCATAAAGCCCAGCAAAACTGAGTGTTTAGATCTCTTGCTCCAAGAGAGCTGCCTGACCTTTCCTGTGTGCCTGGAGATATTTAGCACTGCACGGTTTGGATAAAGAGGGTTTGTAGAAAGGGAAAACAACAACAAAAATCCCAGTGGTCTACACTGACAAAAGCACACACAGAAGGCAGAAGAGCAGCAGAAGATTTTCGTGCCTTGATGCAAAGACTGCATTTAAATAACACACAGCACCACATTTCCCTCCTGGCTCCGCTGTGTTGCTTGTTGAAGGAAATCCATATGGTTAACCTGGCAGGGAGAATGCGTCTCTGTGATTTTCCCTGAGCTAATGGGAGCCAATAACGTTACCTGTATCTTGGAGGACAGCATTCCCACCCATCCCGATATTTGTCTAATAAAAGGTCAGCCCATTATATGGCATCTATTTGCAAAATTAAGAGCCTCTCTCCAGCAGCTAAATGCTTGCTTTAGATTCGGAATTACTGTAATTAAAGTTACATTGTGCTCGGATTGGTGCCAATCACTGCAGAGCTCCAGGCACGACCTGTCGTTCCCAGCGCCATGTGCCTGGGCGTCCCACTCCATTAGCTCCAGGGAATTAGCTGTCATTAACGAAGAGATGCACACTCCTTTGTGTTGTCAAACCGCAATCAGGCAGGTCACAGGTGAAGAATAAATACTTTCAGAACAAGCCCAATTACACCATTTACATTTCATTACAGAACCTGTTTAATCCACTGATGGGCTCCCAAGTTCTTCTGCCTAATAAACAGCATTTCAGAGGAATTAATAGGCCCTGCAAAACATGCTAATTACACTCTTTTGCATCACATTTGCAATATTGATTTTAAAGTTGCCACTTCTCCCCCTCCACTCTCCTTTCCCAGCCCCAAAGCCTTAACTTTCAGCAGAGTACACTCAAACCAACCTAATTACTGGTGAGTTTAGAAGCTAATGCAGCTGCCTTGTCAAAGCTCAGTTCCAGCGAAGGCCAACGTACAGGGAGGGATTTTCACGTCCATAACTTGTGCAAGTTCCTCCAGACGACCACTGGAAACAGCTGCTGAATAGCAATTACAGGCGGAGAGAAGGCATCAGCAGAGACTTTGCCATAGCAACGAGCCTGGCTGGACCCGCTCCCCAAAGACACCTCCTCCTCCCAAAGACCACAGCAGCGGAACAGGTACAATGACAACACAACCACCGCAGCCTCATTTTGATTTGAAACCGGAGCTATTTGATGCTCTCCTGGGCACTGAACTGTTTAAAAAACAAAAGGAAAGTTTATTTTCAAATTGCGAGTCTCAGCTAAACTGTTGGGAAGAGAGGAACAAATCAGACACACTGGTGGAACACGACTGGTTGTTTATTCTGCCCGGCTCCTGCCACCGGTTTTCAGTTCTCTTCCTCCACTGTGTGCTCACTCTGCCCTCCCCTTTGCTCCTCTAAAATCCATTTTCTTTAATCAGTGGGTTCCTTTCCAACCTCTGACTTTTTGCAATGGCTTAGTGGCTGTCACTCTTGGGGCTTTACCCCGAAATTATTGACAGCTAAAAGCACTTGGAGGAGGACATGGGAGAGGGACAGAGTGCTTGTGGTGTTCCTCTACAGCACCAGCAGGTTGTTTAAATGGAGTCAGCAATGAAGGATAATAACCTGCTGTGTTTAATTCCTTTGCTAACAATGAAGTAAGAAAGAAAAGCCAAAGGAAGCAGCTCCTGGGCTCTCAGAAGATGGTGAGATACAGAGCAGCCATGAGCTGCTCCTACCATAAGGGCTGACACCTACTCCTGCATTTACTCCTGATCCTCAGAAACTTTCACCAATAGCAATACAGGTTTCAAAGGGAATGGATATGGAAGCAGATACTGCAAAAATGGACATAAGGAGCAGTCACAGTTTTATGAAGACAACACCATCTCCTCACACTTATTGTCCCTTCACTAGGAATTTGGGCATGTCCCCAACTGCACTGAAGAACACCACCAGTAAAACCCACAGCTGAGGATTTAATCTCTGTGTGAATGCTCATCCAGGACCAAGTCACTGCACGAGTCAAAACCATTTGTGTTAGCCCAGCCATCCATGTAACCCTCTTTCTGAAGTGAAGACCAGGTGCTGCTCAGTGCCCCAGGTAAATCCACTGGGTGCCATGGCCTTCCACCATCTGGTCCAAGGAATGGCCCACGAGCCTCCTTGCACAGCAGGAAAAGCCTCCATCCCTGCCTGCCCACACTCCTCTCGTCACCCCTTACCAGAACATCTGGCTCACAGCAGGCAGCTGTGGTAGCAACACAGGCAAGAGACATCCAAGCCATGTAGGAAGGCTGGCTGCCATCCTGTACCAGTTTATAACATACTTACCATGTGTATGGGATTTCTTTTGCCTCTTAAGAGATTCTGGAGGGATTTACAAACTTAAAATGCTACAAAATAATACCTTGGGATCTCTTTCTCCTCATAAGCACCAAACTGGATTAGTTAGTTATTGTCTAGAAAACGCTTTGAAGTATCAATGCTACTAATCATGCAGTCCCTGTTTAACACCTCCTAGCACAGGTTGGAAAGGATATATAAATATCAACCACATTTAGTAATTACACTGAAGTTACATCAGTATTTTTCAGGAATTACTGTCATAAAAATACCACAAGAAAACAAAACCTACAAGCAGTTCTGTATCTCTTCTGCAGGGCAGACCCGTAGGCAATGCAGTATCTCCTGACAGCAGCCCATGGCTGCATCAGACAAGGGTATTTTTTACTGCAAAACCTTCTGACAAACCTTTACTGCAAGTTTTCCAAAGCAGGGCTAACCCAGCCCAGCACTGCATAGTTTGTGACAGCAGAAAAGATCACAGGACAAGGAGAGTTTGCAACAGAACGGCTAAGACCATCTCTAATTTAAGCTGACAGAAAAGCAAATTGAGAAGGAGATATAGTCAACTATTTGAAGCTTGGCCCTTCTTAATCATCCATAGGAAGCAAGAGCTCACTCTTCCCATCTCATTGCACAGGTAAGATTAAAGACAGGCAGGAGATTTTTACCCCGTAGTTACAATGATTAATGTTTCTAAACAGACATGTAGTTTGAAAGCCCTATTACAGGAAAAAGAGAAGTTGTTGCTTCATATTCTCAACCCACTATTTTCCCTGGGCATTGAGCCAGCGACTGAAGAATGAGGAAAGTTGCTATTTAAAGAGCTATCTTGAGTTGCAAGGTTTGGTAATGAACATAACTTGTTACCGTCCCTTTTGCTGAAATCAGGGGCAAATGAAAAAGGCAGGGATGAGTGTTCTGCCAAGCACTCTGTCCTCAGTCAAACTGGGAGGAGGAAGACTGCTGACATGCTCCTGGCAGCTGCCTCCCCACCCCAGTTTCCCTAGTGGCATCAGAACAAACTTCACTCCCTCATTGCCTGCAAAGAACCAGTTTTTCTGCACAAGTTTTTCTCCTGCTGTCAAGAAAGATGCAAGAAAATTATTCACAGAATCCTGGAATAGTTTGGATTGGAAGGGACCTTAAAGATCATCTAGTTCCAACCCCCCTGCCACGGGCCACGGAATTCAAAGAGCAAGACACAGCAGCTTCCACTTTTTATAAAGATAGGACACTATATAAAGCTACTGGTCTCATAATGGTGACGTAACACACATTCTACAGGTGGTCATGCTGGGAAAAGAAAAGGTGTGAGCTTCCATGAAGCCAATGTTCTTTCCTCATTAGTTGCTGCAATACTTCTGAGAACAACTCCTGCCAGAGCTGGGATGCTACACATGTGCTGGCACCTTGCTAGGAGGCACAGGAAATAAGATGGAATAAGTTCCTGCAAAACCAGCTTGTGGTCTGGCTGGGCATGGCAGGTTGCTCTCAGTCCCTATTGTACCTCATCATGCCCTAATATCATTTAAATAGTTCACTGGGGGAAACAAGAGGAGAATACATTCCATAGGTTTTGTTTCCCACTTAGTCTTGGGAACATTGATGTTGTGAGTTGTTGCTCTAAAACAACTCAGAAAAGTAAGTCCAGCATGACCTCCTGCATCCGAGACTTCCTGCTATTATAAATTCAGCCAAACAGCATGCTGTGTCCTGCCCATGAGGCAGACAGACAACAGACTGTGGTTTAATTAGAAAAGACATGCTTCCCACATTATCCATAAAACTGCCTCAGCCTACAACTAAGGACAAATAAATAACTGTCAGGGCTAATAAGCCCAGAATTATAAGAGGAGGGAAAAAACAGAAATTGGATCTACTCAGATCTCAGTTATGTGATCATAAAGAATGTGTGGTAACAACTGTGAAGAGAAACAAAGCCAGCCATGGTTGAGCCAGCTCTTCTTCAACAGTCTCAGACATGCTCCATCTCAACAGACTGTGCCAATCCTTTGGCGTTTTTCTGCATTTCCAAACTAGTAAGAGGCACAAACTGCCACAGGTGATTAACTGGAGCATTTGAGCATCATGAGAAGACCTTCTCCATTTTGACATGCCAGAGCATAACAGGAGTCCTGAATCTAGAGCCCTTCAATTTTGCATTCCCTCTCTCCACGTCCCCATAGGGAGAGATAGACCAACTCCAGGCACACTTCTGAACTTCTCTGGGAGCCAGTCATACTGTTGGTTCTCTACACCACACAATTTTACAAAGCAAGTTCCTCAGCCTGTTGCTGAGAAAAGTGTAAGAATGTACATTACACAGAAAGGATTAACTCCAAGGGATGGTTTCCAACAGAAAACATGAAGAACAAGTCGGAGTTACGCAAATTGCCTCAGTTTAGTCTCTCCATTCCTTCCTCAGCCACTGAATGACAGTTCAGGAATTGTTCAGAATTAATTTTATTCAATCTCTTTCACCTTTCTACTCACAAATCCGAGGCAGGGCATCTGAAGGGCATTGGAGCAGTTCCCACTGGAAGTCTGTGACAAGTCCCTGCCAAGTGACAAGGGAGCATCCACTGGGATGAAGCAGTGCCAGCTCCCACCTATCAGTAGTATTGCAAGTCAAATGTCACCACTTGGGTGCAACCACACACTTGACAGAAACACTGGTATTTCCAATGCTCTTTCTTACTTGGTGAGGGGAAAACAAGGGCTGGACTTGAGACCAGGAGTCTGCCCAGAGCTTTTCCCACAAGAACAGTGACAGCAGGAGCCACCATATGGGATGAGACACGGAACAACTTTGCCTTGGCCTTGCTGATTGAACAGGACTAATCAGGCTGAACTTGGGGCCCATCTGCTGATCCCTCTGATCACAGGCTATGGAAGCAGGACACTGCCCAGGAGCTGGCAGGACTACAGCATAGACAGGGGGAGGGAGAACCATCCACACACTCACCCGCTCCTCGGTTCCTCGGACTGCTCTGCAGCTCTGTCTGAAGGGATCAGTCTCTGCAAACAGTGAGGCAATGCCATGTGTTGCTGCTATCTCAGATTACTGAGCAGTCTGGAATGTGCATCGCTTGAATCAGAGAGGTGTTTATTCCAAAAGAAGTATCTTCACACTGGAGAGACACGATCCTCACAAAGTGTTTCTTCTCAGCTCTTGGGTGCCACTGGACATCTCCTGCTCATGGCTAAAGTGTTTGAAAGAAGCAGTAACCTCTTTGTGAGGGTGTGGAGTCCTAGCTGAGCAGAGCTCAGTGACAGAGCTCCAGACAATGGAGCTTCTGCTCTGCCTCATCTTTTTCTGCTCTTGAGAAAGGTGGCCAAGAGGAGCTGGTCCCAGAGCCATTCTGGTGAGGTGCAAGAGGCATCCCTGGGGAGGTATGGGGGCATAACCTCTAGAGACACAATCTGTGTTAAAGTGCACTTTATTTCACCATGAAGGCAAGCTCAGCATGACCCCATGGGCTCCATCTTTTGTCCTCTCCAATCTGTGGGTGCATCAAAGCACCAGCCAGAAGCTTGGAAGCTGATAAGGTGGAGATCAGTCACGGAAGAAGGTGTAAGATGCACTAAGGTAGCAGATTACAGCAAAAGCCCTGACCCAGACTTTGGGTAACTGCATCTTGGTCTCCAGGACATCTTTACATCCTTCCCTGTGCTGAGGTGGCTGGTTAGGGTGCCTGTCCATGCCAGATCGTTTTCTACAAGCAGCTTATCCGCAGAGAACTGGACTAAACCCAAACTCATTTCACATAGGTCACTGATCAAGAGGGCAGGATGTAATGACTTCTCATCCTGTCTGCCCAGGCTGGATCTGAACCACTGATCTATAGCACCATTGAAACTCCCCAGTTTCACCCCATCTCCTCAGTTAAAGGACATTTTCTTCTCACCACCACTCCCTGAGGGACTGTCAGAGCCAGCAGAGCTCTCTCTCTGCAATGCCTAAAGGAAAATTCCCCTTTCATAGGCTCAGTTACAAAGGAAAACCTTGTCATCTGCCCATGTGAGTCAGCTATTTCTCTGAATCCCAACCACCTTGTCTGAAGGAGCTGGTTGGAAAAGGCAAAACTAGAAAGACAAAAAGAGTTGTGTCCTAAATAAAAACATGTCTAAACACATGGGAAAAACAAAAAAAAAAAAAGAAAAGAAAAGAGGAAAATCACATTTAGCTTTGTAAGGCAACAACAAGCAGAGCAATATGTAGCTTCAAGGCTACATAGCCAGGTCAGAAAACCCTCCAGAGAGGAAAAACTAGGCCGCAAAACTCTGCTATTAGCTACTAAATCTGCCTGCATTACCCAAAATTTGTGAGTGAGGCCCCTCTGATGGCTGAGCTAGCTGCCTGGTTGCTCTCCTTTGACAGGTATTTATTTACATGTTGATGGGCTGTAGAAGCAGCTCTGAACTCTGAGAGAAAAGGAGAAGTGACCAGGACACTCAGTGCTGCAGGTGGTGCCTCACAGGCCACGTTGGGTCGGTGTGAGAGGCACCCACAGCATCTGGCTGCCATCCCTGCACTAATGTGTGCAAGATTTGGAAATCTGGAGAACAGCAATCCCTGTTCTGCTCCCTCTTGGACCCACTGATGGCCATGGTAAAGGTGCTTGCTGCTGGAGTATTTCATAGAGTCACAGATTGGTTTGTGTTGGAAGTGACCTTCAAGCTCATCCAGTTCCAACTCCCCTGCCATGGGCAGGGACACCTTCCACTACACCCGGCTGCTCCAAGCCCCATCCAACCTGGCCTTGAACATTTCCAGGGATGGGGCCTCCACAACTTTTCTTTTTTTTTTTTTCCCAGTGCCTCACCATCCTCAGAGGGAAGATAAAAATTTCNTTTTTTTCCCAGTGCCTCACCATCCTCAGAGAGAAGATAAAAATTTTTCTCTGCCTCTAAAACTTGCACGCTACAAATCTGGTGTAGTGAGAGATGGCTTTGGCAGATGATTTTAGGGAGGAAAACTCTTTGAGGTTATTTATCCCTATCCTCCTCAAGGGGAATCTTTTCAATATTATGAGCAACAGCATTGCTGAAGAGGACATGCAAAAAACCTGGAAAATGCATCATTTTATCAACAGAAGCAAGGTCATCCAAGCCCAGAGTTGAATACATTCAATATTAATATCTCCCCTTCTCCAAGCAGGGTTTGAACCTCTTGGTACCTATCCATTCCCCAGAGAAATAGCTTCCAGTAACTTTGATGTGAACTAATTAGGCCTGCACAGCTAGTAAGTGCCATCTGCTTGCCACAACAGTGCTGGAGACTCCATGGAATGGGAGAGGATGGGCTGTCTCATCTCACAGCACCTGCTGTACCAGCACCTGCTCCTGCATCCTCCTGTTTCACATCCCCAGCCTGCCCCGGCATCTGGGAAAGGATGGCACCAGAGCACAAGGTAAAGACACAGCTGCCTCCTCTCTGACACATGCAACTATCTCATTCAAGCCCTGGTTTACTCTCATTTCCAGGAACTCCATTTGTTTCTGCTGCTCCAGCCCTAAGCTGTTGCGTTCAATGTTTTAATGAGGTCCATTCCACTGATATAAAGGGCATATCGACCTCCCTGCTCAATTTATTTCTGCTCGGAGTATTCAAGAGCTGCTTCTCAGAGAATTTGAGAAAATCTATTAAGAGTCCAGCCCCGACTGGTAAACAATGTCCATTTCAGGACTGGCCCCACCAATCCAATCAGTGAAGGCATTTAAGGACAGGATGTACAATATTGGAAAATGAAATTGCTTTGAAAAAATTCCTCCTTGCTTATTTGCCAGCTAATGACAGAACCAATGCCAAGCACTGCCAATCTGTCCTAGGGTGTTCAGAGAAACAGTCCTTATGCCGAGACACCCTTTTTTTTCCTTCTCATCCACCTAAACACATCCCACCCATCAGTCTGGGAACACCTCCAGAGGCTTCTCCTCCAGCAGTGCAGAGGCAGCAAAATTCCCAATGCTGCATGATCAGGTAAGTCGGTGCCTTGTTTTGTCTCTTTTTATAAAATGTCCTGAATTTTGCACTTTTCTCACTGGAGGCAAGGTTATATTGTTGACTTGTCTTGCCCTTGTAAATATTTGCTGTTAAAAACCATTTTCAATGTAAAACTTCTCTAAGGAAGGGGAGAAAGTCTGATACTCTGCTGTATTTCAAACTATTCCTCATGTCATCCACAGTCTTTCCCATGCAGAAATATAAAAACCAAAAAGAAGGAAGCCAAGACAACTCAGCAAACTAAACTCAGAGGGTTAAGCCTAAGTTTGGGAGATCCAGGTTCAGTTCCTTCCTGTGCCAGACTCCCTACATGACCCTCCTGCCCATCTTATGAAGAGGTTAGCAATGTTCCCTCATAAAGGTACAGCCCCACACACACCCTGACAGACCTAAGAAATACTTCCAGAGGGTTTGTCACCAGCAAAGTCCAAAGGAACACAATTAGCTGCAGCCTTTGGCTGCCCCAGCTGCCTTCCAGAGCATCACCTAATCACACCTTGCACTCTGCCCCATCCCTTCCCCTGGTGAACTTCTATATAATAACTGAAAAATGTGACAAGCCTAACTTTAATCATGTTCTAACCCGGGTTGATATCATTAATCTTGCAGCCACTGATGGGTAATTTAATTAGGGTGCATTTGTAATGAATTACAATCATCATTTAGCGCTATTGTTCCTCACACGAGCAGAGGGGAGTCAGAAAACTGGCATAGTTGATCTTCTTAATTACACTTATACACTATGCAAGCCACCACCAGCCCCAGCCTTTCACTGCTGGTTTCATAGATAAAGAAACATGAGCACAAGGGACCCTCCATGTTGAGCCCAGCAAACATCTCTGGGTGTGCTCCCCAACAGCATCAGTGACTGCCAGGTCTGTGAGGTGGAACCTTTGGTGAAGGAGGTGTCAAACTTAAGCAAATAGCTCAGAGCTGAAGCAGAGAGAGAAATACACAGTCAGGATGGAAATTATGCTTCTTTGTTCTCTTTCTCGCCACCTGTGAACATCTGATACAGACACTAAGGTATGGCAAGACACAAAACATGAGTAAATGGACATATGGTAAGCCCAGAAGTATCCTGACTAAAGGACTGTTTATTAAAACACACTCACTTGATGGTGGTTGTACAGTCACACAAAGCTACAGGCACATGAAAGGCTGTAGTCACTAATGATGTTCTAATGAAAGGACAATATTTGTCTCAGAGCTTTAAATCCATCTTTACACGACAGCATCAGAAATTTCCAGCCAAAACTGTTCATCCCCGTTCAGCTCCTTTGCTGCTCTGTGCAGGATGCACAGCAGTGAGTGCATGCATTTATTTCAGACCTGACTTCAGTCTGCAAAATAGGAGCAATCTGTTGATATGGCTGAGAGCCAGTTCACCTCCTCGCTGTCTCCATGCAGAACAGACAGACTCCCCCCCAGACTCCATCCCACTCTGGAGGCCAGGCCAACCTGCTTCTGAACTAAACCCTTCTGAAAAGCTGCTCAACTTTTGTTGGGCTCAGTGAGGTATTTTATACAAAACGCAGCAGTTCTTATGCACAGGACCAAAGAAAAGCAAACCTCCAAAGCATCTCCTCCAAGAGGGTGGTCAGGATCCTTCTCTTGGTCTCTACTCAGAAAAATATCTGGGTTTCCAGACCTCAGAAGAGGAACAGCTATTCCCCATATTCCCAAGAATATGATTCCCAAGATGGGACACCCCAGTTCTGGCACATTCATATGGCAAAGCAAAAGCAAGGTTAGATTTTAAAGAGAAAAGCAACAGCAAACCCTGGGTTCCATGGGCTGGGTCAGTGTTGTAAGGGCAATGTGATCTTGTCTCTCCTCAAACATATTCACTGAGGCTTCACAGAAACTCCATCTCAACTGACTAAGTGATTTTTCCCAATTAATTTTGCCAGATATCACAAAGGACTCCTTCCTACAAATGAGGGACTTGCCTGGAAACCAAAGGATTCCTGGGCAAGGCAAAACACTACTTTTTTGTCAAGCTTATTTTTTAAATAAAGGCTTGGAAAGCAGCTGATCAATTTGGACTGGCAAACCATGCCCCCATGCCAGCAAAATAAGCAAGGAAAAATTATTAAATACATGTACAAACCCTCTGTGGCATATTAAAACAGGGTAAGAGAAATAATTTGACATAGCTCAGGGCAGAGGATAACCAGTGCCTCTGTTTGGTAGTGGTCTTTCCCAGAGTTAACTAAACTGTTGGAATAAAGTACTGGACAGTAGTGAAGAGAAAATAGGGAACAGTCTGGATTATACATTAATGCAACTTTTCTAATTGGTGGCTTATACTTATCTGAAACATTGTGCACTTTCTTTCAGATAGGCCCAGGAGAGTACTGAAAAGCACTAGAAAGAGCAAAGAAAGAGGTTTTCATAAATCCCCCAGAAATTCTGGGAAAACTGTATGAAGGGGCAAAAAACATGAGGCTCATAAAAGAGGCCTATAAAATACCAAGATCATAATAAAGGAAGAAAGAGCACTGCTCTTTGTTCTGGAAGAGGAGAACAGGAGAGAACTCAGCTGAAAAAATACAATGTAGGGACTTTAATTTTCATACAACGTGTGTTAATTAACCTGTGCAACCACGGCTGTAGGGGAACACAAGCACTGAATTTAATGAAAATTAGAACAGACAACAACATCCTACTTTCTAAGTGGTATTTCTGCCATTTCCATTTTGCTTTCGAGAAAGGGATATGGTCAAGAGGAGCCTCCCTTTAATCATGTTATTAACAATGAAGTCACTGAGCAGCATTTCATTACGTTTTCCTAAATCAGGAGTAAGTTGTGTGACACACTCACAGCTGGGAGCTCAGACAGCAAAACCCCCAGAGTGGCTCTTTCTGGGCAAGGTCCTGCCCACTCTGCCCCTGCTCTGCTCTAAGGGTAGGTGAGGACCAGGATGGGTGTCCTGTCCCTGCTGCCAAGCACAAGGTGCTGCTGCAGGTGAGGATGGAGCACAGCAGGGAAATGTGTAATTGTGTTCACCAGTTAACTACATCATCAAACCCTTCCTGTCATGTGGCACCCAAAGGCTGTGACACTGCCAAGCCAGAGACATGCTGCAACTTAACACAAAGTTTCAGGCAGACTCTTTACCTGCTCCAATCCCCTGTCATTACAAAAGCTGAAAAATACTAGGGAATAAAACCTCTTTATCGTTGGGCTGCTCGCCAAGTGCAGAGTCAGCATTTTCGATACGTGCCATCAGCATTTCTTTGTCAGTCACTTTTCTCCACTCGCTTTCACGTAGGGAGTGAAAAGGATAAAATACCTTTTCTAGCAAAATGATTGTAAAGCCACTTAAAATTAGGGGAGGGATGCAGGAGCAGGTGCAGCTCAGCTGCTGCACTTGAAGACGACAGGGCTACAATCCAGCAGCGTCGCCCTTCGGCTGCAGAACCTCCACTGCAGCAGCTCTCAGCCCTGTGACTTTCTTCCACTCTCAACTTTGTGAAATCCTGACTTTTGAGAGCTGACATCACTCAATCCTTCTCTCTGCTGGAATGGATCTATTTCAGGGATGCACTGGTAAAAGCACAGAGTGCTCTTGAGATGTGCTATCCCGAGTGTAATTTTCCCTTTGTAAATAAATTTTGGCCACCACCCAGTCTGGGTGGGATGACTGGGGAAGCAGCTGATATTTTAAATCTCAACCACAGCATGAAAATAGTCTTTAATGAACTGTGTGTCTGAGGAAAAAAAGAATTGGCTGCAAAATAACAAGTGATAACCATTGGAAAAATAAACGAAGCATATGCAGGAGGAAACTCCATTAGAGCAGCAGCCATGCAATTAAAGATGGATGTGGCAAATGTGTGTGTGAGCAGTTCATGGTGCTGCTGTGACCCACAGGCCCATTAGCTCTGGAGCAATGGTAAGCTGATTAGCTCTGGAGAAGGATGATGGCAGAACTCATCAGCTAAGCTTGTTAGCTGCCACACAAAGTTGGTGTACCTTGGAAGCTTTGCAAAGTGATTAGCTTGGGGTGGGAGGAGGCAGCAGAGCCTGTTATAGTAGATGAATAACCCAAAGCAGTCACTGTGTGGGCACGAGCTCTGGGTACAGATCGGCTGCCTGGGCTCTGGCTGCTCGGCAGAGCTGGGAGAGGGGATCTGCCTCAGTTGGGGTGTGGGGGAAAAGACACCCATTCCAGGCCACAGCATGTCTGCAGCCTGCCAAATCTGTGCCCTGGTCACAGCCAGGGCACTGGCAAATAAAATTATCTCACGGCATATTGTTATTTTTACGTTACATTTACAATTTTCAACACTCATATTTGGCAATACTGCTGTCTCTCATTTTATGTAGGTTAAAAGTGAGAAGCAGCCGTCTGCTCACTTCAAAGTCAAGTATTTACAAAGTCAAGTATTTACCCCCAGCCAAGGTCTGCAGCCTTCTTGCACAATAGAATTAAGGCCACATAGTCTGCAAGTCCCTCCAAAATCCCTTCCTGCCACTGCTGAATGAGCTGGGATCTGCACTGTGAAAGGCTGGGGAGGTGGATGCTGTCCTTGTACCAGCAGGAAAAGTGCCATCGACTCTCCCCAAAATACCTCTTGACCAACTTTACTTTAAATGCAAACCAGAGGAGCAGGATAACTCAGCCCAATGAAAAATGACAATTTTCTTCCATCTGCCTTCAGTCTGCACAGCGATGCCCCGCAGCCATTCAAGAACAACAACTCCTGTCTCATTTGGGAAACAAAGAGGCTCAGCTCTAAATATGTCTCTTCCTCCTGTGGTGGGATCTCACTTCTGCCACAGAATCACAAAATCATTTTGGTTGGAAACGACCTTTAAGATCACTGGCCAAATCCACCACTAAACCATGACCCCAAGTGCCACATGTGTCTAGCTGGGAATATGACCAGCACTTTATACCTTTTTATATAGCAAGGCAACCATTTTGTCCCATCTTAAAATGGCTCATACAGCTGCTCCAGCTCCCCAAACCTGCACAAACCTAATTCCACCCAAACTGCATGTTCATGGATTGAAGCAAAAAAAAGAGTCTTGGTCTTTCTGGCAGTTCACAACGGCTGCAGTCCTGTACATGTTAGCTTCCGTTTGCCTTTTTTTTTCCTTTTTCCATAAAAACAAGACAGAGACAAAAATATTAAATATTAAAACCCCGAAGAAAATAAATATTAAAAAAGCTTTAATCACAAACCCACACATTATTTAGGCTACATGTGGCTATAAGAGTGTTGCAAATGTCTACAAGGGTGTAGAAAGTTAATTCTTTAGGGTACAATTGTAGAAGGAAAATACGTGTTTTAACTTAATGCTTTCTAATTTCCAAGTGCCTACCTGAAAACATTCATTGTGAATGCATGGAGATGTCTTATGCATTCATTAAGTCTGTTTGGTTAATCTGCTTTTACATAAAACTAAAAGAGATTAATAAACTTCTCTAAATGCCCTAGCATTGCCAGCATTCTTCTCTTGCTGACAAGCTTTGCAAGACTAGATTTGATTAAAAACTTTTCTTCAATTTCCATATCCTGAAGTCAAGGTACTAGATGGCAATCTTTGTTTTTGTTTCAAAATAAAGAAACTTCACAGTTGCAGAGAAAACATGATGCAAGTATAACCGACAGCTCAAAACCAGATGGCAAATAAAATTATCTCACAGCATATTGTTATTTTTACATTACATTTACAATTTTCAACACTCATATTTGGCAATACTGCTGTCTCTCATTTTATGTAGGTTAAAAGTGAGAAGCAGCCGTCTGCTCACTTCAAAGTCAAGTATTTACCCCCAGGTAGGATCTATTTATGTGCATTTAACCAACTATTTATAGTCACTCGAAAAGAGAAGGTTTTCATGAAAAGTGCTGGCACATCCTTCACTATAACAGTGTTGATAACATGTTCTCTCTGTTCCCACTGGACCTTCTAATTTGATAACTCCTTTGGTAAAGATGAACTGGAATGTTGGGACCTGTGATATTAAAATTTCTGTAAGCAACCAACCCTTCCACTTCCCCAGATGCCTTTCTGCTGCTTGTAGCAATAAATCTTCCAGTCATGCAGCAAGGCACCAAGGCACTTATGACTTTTATTAGATAGGCTACTAGGGCTTTGGGAAGTATTAATAGTCCATCAGAGGAGGCACTGACACTGATCTCCAGGTAGCTGAAGCAGAACATCTTGGTGTGATGGGGCTGGTGATGAGCACAGGACAAAAGCATAACCAGTGTGTCACCCACAGACATCATCCCCCTTCATCCCACAGATTTCTTCTCCCTACTGTCCTTTCTAAGAAACGTAACAGTCACACCATGAGATTTCTAAAATGAGATCTATGCCCCAGTCCCTCAGCAAAGCAGCAGCAGGAGCAAGAAAAACAATTCATTTCTAGGAGCTGATATTCATCAGCAAACCCCACCTCTCTGCTCTATTCACTGCTCCACCACAGCAAACAGGGCCATTCTCATTCCCAAGCTCGACTGCGCAAAGATCCATTAGATAAAAAAACGTATCTAAATGAGAAATGCAGCAAAAAGAAATGAGTTTAGACAGCTCCTCCTCTCTGATCTAGGCTACAATAATTATGCCTGTGTCATGTGAATTCATGGCTGTGCATCCTCAGCGTTGCTTGTTTTACCCATTAACATCAAAATCCTCTTCCAGCGGCTCCTCTCTCTCCTCATCCACCTCTCCAGGTGTCCCATTCACCCATTTCTCTTTACCTTCACAGCTGTCCACTGCATGGCCCTCCCCTAATGCAGGTGCACCTCAGCAGCCACACACACCTTGCTCTGCCAAGGAAGGGTTGCAGCTTTGAAGCCCCAGAAGGGAGTTTCACCCATGAGTCCTCCCATGCTTTTTGCCACGCTACAGAAGAGCCTAGAAGAGACTTTTGGGAGCAATCCATGCAGACATGAACACATTCTTCTTCCAAGTTTTTCCAGACATCCTCCTGCAGAGAGAGCTACAAAACCCTGGCGCTGGATCAAGATGGGCAGGTGATGTGCCTGCTCTGTCCCTCTTCCTCTTGCTGGCTGCCAGGATCCTGCTGTGCCCTTCGACCCACCTCTACTCCAATTAACCAACCAAATGAACCAGCAGACACAAGTGCAAACTCATGACAATGTGCCAACCACCACTAAACCATTTGCTCGTTGGCTGTTCCTTCCCTCGATACTCCTTTGGGGTTTGCTTTTAGACTGTGAGTTTTCCAGAGGGAGCATCTATCTCCACTTATTTTTCCTCCAAGAGCCAGTACTAATGTGGTTAATAATAGCAGCTAACCTTTGACTGCTAAAGTATTAGCAATGCCACCCATAAAGCTGTGTCATATTTAGTGAGCTGTCAGAGAGCAGCATCATTAAAAAGCCCAAGCACATAACTAATGTATGTAAAACACTGCAAGAGATAATCATTAGGTTGGTTGGTGATTTATTCCAAAACTGATGGAAGCAAAGGGCTTGGCAGTGATAACTGCTGAAGGGAGGGAAGCAGGGCAGGCTATCAGTCATACCAGCACAGTCCTACCACCTGGTTTGCAATAGCTAGTTCAAGTGAAGGCAATACATGTGTTTTTTGAAACTCAAATGACCCTTCACGGTCTGTGGACTCACTCTCCTAATGATTTCTGCCCGGATTTGCAAGCTCTTTTATTCCCTCTCTTCTCATTTCACATCAGAAGGATGTCAAGACTTGTGCTGCCTAGTGTTAGCTTTGTGTCTGTACACGATGTTCTCACTGTGCTCGCTGGGACCTGCAGGCTTTATAATTAGGGCCGGATTCAAGCAGCACCAAGCACACTCACAAAGATTTTCTTCAAAACCAAACTTCCCCACTCCTTCCCAGTGCCAGCCCTCCCTCCCACCACGGCTCTGCAGGCTAAGGAAGACTGCTAAAGAAAAAAAAGCAACGCCTTCCCCTCCTTGGCCCAGCGGGCCTGGCTGGCTCTCCATGGGCAGCATCACCCAATCTCTTTGTGGACACCCAGGGATGCAGGAGCCTGTGTCCCCACGGAGAGAACAGGAACACTGTTCTCAGGAACACTGATCCCCTCTTGCACAGCCATGTCAGCTCCTCTGCACACACCAGCCTGACCCAGAGAACCCCAAGCTCGTGCCCCAGAGGGCCCAGCCCAGTTGGCAGCTCCCATGGTGGGAACACAAGACCTGTTGATTTCTGCAGTTTCATGTAAGTGTAAATTGATGAGCTACTTCAGGAAGGTGATATTAATTCCTGGAATAACGTGCAAGGGCTGCCTGGCTGATTACCCCTCATTCCTGTCTGCTTACAAACAATGATTACAGTCTAATCTCAGCTCTCTTGGAGGAGCTGTGGAGAGTACCCTTCATCTAGTGTAATTATGTTCCAGCTCCCTCGGAGCTGAAGCTCTTACTCACTCCTAGCATTATCTGCAGAGTAATCTAGTTGGCTGGAATGGAGGTAAAAATTACTCCAAAGAGCTGTGGTAAGCTCTTGCTCTGGTTCCAAAGCCAAGTTAAAGAAACCAAATTGTTTTGTGATGGTCAGTCAAAGGCACAGGATGAAGGAGAGATGGCTCCAGCACATGGCAAAAGCAAGTGTTTGCTGGCACTACCGACAGCTGACATCACCTGAATACAGCTCAGTGAATCCTGTTTTCTGCAGAGATGTTCACCCTCCTGTGTTTCCTTCAGCCTCTCAGCAGGATGGATAAACAGCAGACATCTCTGGAAGCTTTTTTAAAAGAAGGCCTTTTCCCAAAGGGACTTGGTCATATGGTCTCCACAAGTTGCTCCTCCACACTTCAGTGAGACCTCACGCAGTACTACAAGGCATTGTGTCAAAACATCACCAGTCTTTTGAATGTGATGGGAAGGCTTAGCTGCTTCCAGAATTTTTGTTCTAAATATCAAAAGTCAAGTACAGTACACGCTTGATTTAATCCCGCAAAGGCTTGCAGGCAACTTCATTTTGCCTAAAAACTAACTCTGGGTAACTGTGTAGGTCAATATCCTCTAAATCCATTTTCTGGTTATGTTATTTTCTCCAAGACCTTTATACCTAATCAGGTATAAGGAAGAAATTCTTCTCTGTGAGAGTGTGAGGCCACAGGTTGCCCAGAGAAGCTGTGGCTGCCCCATCCCTGGAAGTGTCCAAGGCCAGGTTGGATGGGGCTTGGAGCAACCTGGGATAGTGGAAGGTGTCCCTGCCCATGGCAGGAGGTTGGAACAAGATGATCTTTAAGATCCCTTTCAACCCAAATTGTTCTGTGATTTGATGAAATGATAATATTTAACTATTTTCCTTCAATACAGCTACACTCTAGAAGGACATCAACGTTGCCTGCTGCTCTTGTTAAAAACTCACAGGGTTTTATACCACCTTCACTTGCAGACACAACTGAGACCCTCTGTTCAGCCACAGCTGAGCCTGAGAACAGGATCCTGTGCTGCTTTCCTCGGTGGTGATGGGACAGGAAAATGGTGACATGTCCTGGCAACTACAGCAAAGGCTCTCCAGCAACTGCAACCAGTATTAGAGCTGCCAGCAAAGGGTGAAACCCTGACCACTGTCCCCTATTCAATACTGCTACAGGTACCTGGCAAATTAAGCATGAAAAAAACTATTTGCACATGTTGCAATTATATTTTGCCTTTGCTGGAGGACAGCAAACCACCCATGTGAATGAAGTAAGGGCATGTGCTCCAACCATGCCTGAAGCACATGCAGTGGAACTGCAGTAATCTGGGAAGTGAGACATCACTCCCCAAAGCCTTATCTCCCAGAAGGCAACCTGATACTTGGGCTGTCAAAGGTCTCGTGTTCTAATTAAGTGTTAAATCCAGTTTTGGTATTTTTTTTATATCTAGTAAGATGCTTCTCCATCCTACAGTGCCGTCACTCTTTGCTGTGCTGTAATTCAGTAAGGAGAACAGTTAATTAAGTTTGAACAACAGTGTCTAATGACTTCTATTTAAAGCTGTTCATAAAAAAAATATTACGAGCCCTTAGAAATCACCTAACTTTGGAAGTTAACACAGTACTTTAAGAGAATAAAACATTATAGTCCTGCATACTTGCACTTTGAAGGCGTATCTTCTACCCCAAGCAGTGCAGTGGAACAAGACATCCCTTCCTGTCCTACAACCGCATATTTTAAATTTAAGTCATGATGAGAACACTGTGAAAATAACATAATGTCCATGGATGCAGGGATCAAAATGAGTGCTGGCAGCATCACTGTTAAGTGCAGTTCCATTTAAAATACTTCAGATGCTGCAGTAATGCAGCTGCTTGTAAACTGTGTGGAACTGTGGCCTCGGGGAAGGGAGATGGAGAAGCAAAGAGGTCCTGAAGAAATGGGAAATACAGAGACAACAAAATGAGACAGCCTAGAAAACCAGACAGCACTCCAAAGAGAGCAGGATCACTCAAATCCTCAACTTGAGAAGGCAACCTCAGCATGAATGGCTTGAGAAAAGAACTGGAGCTAAGGGAGGGTTAGTTATTCTGTTTGACCTCTCTACAGGTTCATCCTTATGTCCATCTCTGGCACTGAGGTTATGCTGAGACACATGATGGTACAGGAACACTGCAGCCCTGCACCTGAGAAACTCCAAGAGCAAAACACACAGATTTAGAGACATCACTGGTAGACAACAAACATGGGAATTAACAGAGAAATTAATAAGAAGACTGTTTAAATATTAGCCTAATTTAGCACAAAAGAGGAGATCTACTGCAGCATTAACCTCAGAAAGACCCTTTAAAAACACATCTTGGGAGTTGTGTGCTCTCTACACCCACTCACCAAAGTATCTCTAATGAGTTTCCTCCTACCTGGTATGTTGGATCTGGAGGGAACTCCTCGAGGTAACTTCCTCCCTAGTCTCGCCTTCTGCTTAATGCACAGACTGGGAATTGTTAGGATTGCAAAAGAGAAGCCTTATTTTTCTTATTCTTGGCAGAGAAGAAGTGACAAAGACAACTATCCATCACTGCTCTTCGTGAACATCACAGAGCCATAATGAAAGAATCACACCTGATTTATTTTCTACGCAGCCCAAATAAAAAAGACCTCTGGTGTGACTCCACTCAAACTAAATCTTGCCAACATAATAAATAGAAACATGAAAAGGAAGCCTAGTTTCATCCTCCTTTTTGAAGTCAGCAAAGGGACATTCTGAAGGGAGTTCAGTCTTCCTCCCAGAGAGGAGACAGATTCCACAGGTCCCCTGTGATGGGGACACATATTTACCTCCTGGCTGTCAAAGCCACCCTGTGTGTCATTTCACCATAGAGCTCTCCTGTAATTTGGTAACTTTGCTCAATTCACAAAATCGTCTGCAAGCTCCCAGACCACATCTCTTATCCTCAGTGGATCCTGAATCACCAAGGCAGGATAATATTTGAGGACCTAAAAGTATTGAAGTTGTTAAAAAATAAATTAGCCTTAAAATTGGATGTGTGTACCAGCAGGCAAGAAAGAAGTAATATTGTAGCCTGACTCCAGAAGGTTTTCAAGAATGATCCAGAGAACACGAGGTCTTAAAACTTACTTCTGTACCAAATAAAACTGAACAAGAAACAATAAACCCCCAGGCAAAACTAATACTAATAAATAAATAAAACCACCCCCTTCCTATCTAGTAGAATTCCCTAAAATTCCTAAGGGGAAAGAAAAAGGATCCCTGAGGATTAAGTTTAATTATTTGAATTTCCAAAGCCTCTGTGACAAAGTACTGCCAAGAAGGCTACAAGAAAACTGTCTGAGCAATGGAGCAAGGGATAAAGTGCTATTACAAATCCAGAAATTAACTGAACGAAATTAAAAAAGGAGGTATAACACACGATCAATATTCAACATAGTGAAAGATTACACTGGCTGTTCCCCGAGGACAGGTTTTGTCTAACATATTCTTCAGCTATTTGCATAGGAGAGTGAGCTGAGATGTGGTGAGACTGCATATGACACGATTGGTTTGGGGGGCATTGAGCTGACCTTGGCTGCTTTGCCTCTCAGGAGCACTGAAACACTTCATCTTCACTGGGGGTTGTCTTGGGAGAGGTTCACTTGCTTTAGTTACAGAAAATATAAAAACACAGCTGTTTAGCAGTTAAGGAGAAACCTGAGAAAGCACAGAATAATGAAGATATTTACTCTTTTCTTGCAAGATGCAAGGGAAATGATACCCAGAGGAACTGAATGGCAATTCTAAATAGATATAAAAACTCCTTTTTTCTCAAGGCCTGCATTGACCTCTGGTGCTCACTGTCACAGGCTCTCCTCACATCAAGAGTTCAGAAAGTCCAAAACTGGATTAGATGCATCCAGAGCAATAGTGGTGAAACGCATTTACCAAAGCTTATGAAAAACATCTTTTATAAAGATACCATGGGTAGTTTCTTAGGCAGGGTTACACCACAGTCTGTTTTGAAATCTGAAAATAAACCATCTTTCTATGTTTGAACGAGGCTGAAAAACCTCCCTCTCCCTTGCAAGCTATAAAAATTCCCACTTCAATAGGAACTTGCACACCAGAACAGGAACACCTGGACAAACCAGCAGAGTCATTACTGCTCCCAAGTCACAGATGGGGAATGAGACAGCACGAGGCACTCAGTGGCAGAGCTGGATTACAGTGGGGGGATCCCTGGATTTTCTGGCTCTGTGCTTGCCAAAAAGCTGCTGTATCTGCTGACCACCAAGCACAACAGCAAAAAGAATCTCAGTGACAAAGAAGAGGCACTTCCTCAGCTGTTCTCAGCCCCTCACCCACCTCATCCAGGGCCCAAATCCGGGCAGTTCTGCACAACAGGGAGGGCTCCCCAGGGAGCTGGGAGCTGGAAGCACTTGTTCTTTGGGACATGCACAGGAGAACTAAGGACACTGTGTGCAGGGTACCTTCCCAAACACAGTTCCCACGGTTCCCTGGGATCCCTGTGGAGTGATTTCCACGCAGATCTTTCTGGCAGCAGAGTGCTGGCGAGCTCCAGAGGAGCAGCAGAGCTGTCACCCAGTTTGGCCAAGAGCTCCAGCAATGCCCCCTCTCACACTTCCCACCAGGCTGCACTCCTGGGTGGATCACTGAGGTGGAGCCTGGCTACTGGCAGCTGGGAAGCAGCTGCTCAGAGCTGAGGAAAGCCTGCCCTTCATGGTTTTCCCTCCAGTGTCCAGCCCACCCTGTGGCCACCCACCAGCTCCATCCACAATCCAACCCCTCACTTTCCTTCAGGTGACCATATTTGCTTTCCAAATGTTCTTCTGACAGACACACGTCCTCCCACTGATGTGCATGTTGTGATGTCTGCACACATTCACTTACGATTTAAAATAAATAAATAAATTAGAAATTACTTTAAAACCTGTACTGGCTTGAGGACTCTCTAGAGTAAAAGGGAGGAGGGAAGGGGGAACCCAGGTTAATAAAAGCAGTTAATTAGTGTCAGATTTGCTGCTTAATGTGTCAAGAACTGGTGAGTTACGAGTTAATCAACTGTCTCAGTTCCTTTGGAGAGCAATAAAGCTGAAGCCTGAAAATGAAAGGACAAGGTCATGGCCTTTAAAGAAGATGTCTTTAAAATTGCTTAACCCTAAAATCCAAGTTGCAAGTCATCCTCAAAGGGGTTAGGACTTCCTGTAACCTGAACATCTTGTTCTATCACTAGCCATTAGCACCCCAAGCCTTTTACAGGTTCTGGGATCTGCATTAGTTGGCACTTTATAACTCGAGACAAAAGGCACAGAAAAGATCTTGCTGTCCTCTTTCAAAGGATATTGCAAAAGCCCAAAGCAAAAGACAGAAAAGAAACATGGAGGAGCTGGAGAACATCCATCAAGCCCTGAGTTCAGGATCCAGCATTCCTTGTGCAAGACCTATCATCTCCCTGCACCATGCAGTAAAAGGAGTTGGCACAGCAGGAACTGCCTTAAAGAATAAATTAATAAAAACAGCAGAGAAAAAAGCATGACTAAAGCTTGTCAAGAAATGAAATGTTTGGAGATTGAGCATTTCCCACATTTTAATGCATCTGAGAGATAGAAGGCAAATGATGGGTGATTTACTTTTGCCATTGAACTATGGAAAGATTAAATCTATTTTCACTCAAATTTACTCTTTGCAAGTCTAGCCTAGATGGAGTGCATTCTTCTTCCCTGCAACACGCTTGCCATCATTACTGTGCTGCTGTGATTGCTAAGAGAAGAAAAGCTGCAGTACTGTGGGATCTCTGCCACCACCCAAGAGCTTTCCCAATGTGGGGGGAAAAGGGAGCTAGAAGATAAATGCTTATAGCAGAAGATTCCACCAGACTTTCCAACTTCTGCTGAAACAGGAGGCATGAAAAAGGTTTTTTTTAAATGGAGACACTCAGTTATGGACCCCACAGCCAGGTGTACACCCAACTCCAACGAAGCTGTTAATCCATGGATATCATTCATCACTCAACACAGTTCAACTGGACCATCTTGGCTGTGCAGGTGAGGTGCTGCCAAACAAACAGGAGGTCGGTTCATTCATCTGGAGAACTTTTGCTGGTACTCTGTGGTACAGCTCTGCCCCCAACTCCCAGCTCCTGCACTGGGCTGAGCTGTTGCTCTCTAAGATCCCAGATACAGCTCTCCAACGTGCTGGGTGGCACTGGAGGCTGCAGATGTGGCTCACAGGCAGCCAGGGATGTGGGAATAGCATGGCACCAGGCTTGCTCCTGCTCAACAGGACCAGGCATTGCTCAGTGTGGGCACCTCACTGCTTTCCTTGCTCTTGCCACCACGTCTTGCATCCCTCTTCTCTCCCCTGCCTGGCTGCTGTTGGAAGTTTTAAAAGAAAAACTCCTTTTCCTGAGAGATTTCTTTTCCCATCTTGCAAACTCGACTTAGTTTAGGGGGCAAATGTGCTATCTGACTGTTGTGGAGACAACATGACTCCCCAGGGCTGGGACTTGGCATGGAAAGCGAGAGGAACAGATGTTCACAGATTTCATTGCAAAATGTAATTACCCACAGTTTTGACTACATACAACATAGTCTGGTAAACGTAAAGCAATAGGAAGTGCCCTCTGTGTCCTTGTGGACATCCTGGGTGCTCCTCCAGATCTCACCTATATTTTCCATACTGCAACATTTCAGCATTGCAAGCAGCAGCCTTATAAGATACGGGGAGCACAGAGGACAGTTTCACATACAGCCAAGTAATCTTTTTAGCACTAATTTTCTCGTTCCTCTACAACATCCAGGTCCTGAGGGAAAGCAGAGCCCAAAGCTAGCACTGGATAAAAAGATTAGTTGCTTCTGCATTAAGATGCTTGTAATGATTCAGCAACTTCAAGCCATCTTTCTACCAACAACGAGTCTGTGGTTCTTCTATAAACTGATAGTTCAAAGTGACAAATAAAAGACTTTGACAGAAGTCATTACCACCTACAAAGCTGTTGTACATTTGTGAGTACAAATGGGTCTATTGTGCCCCAAACTCGCAGTTTTATTCAGTTAGGGGAATAATCCCATCCTTCTTCCCGAAAAGAAATCTACAGTTTTGCCTTCCCTAACAAGCAATTCACCTGAAGCATTAGCAGACAGAGCAAACACAGTGTCACCCACAGCTCTAGGTATGACTGTCATTTCCCAAACAGCAGCTGAAATGCACTGAGGACAACGAGATCCCCTCATCAGGAGAGTGACCAGCTATCTCTCATCTGACACTCACAATATTTCAGCCTCCTTTAAAACCAGGCACTTTCAATAAACTCCAGGACCAATCAATCCTCAGCTTTTGCTGAAAATTGTTGCTGCACAGAGAAAAACAAACTACAGAACAGCTCAGCAAACAATTCAGGGCCTGAAATTCTTCTTTTCTAACAATTAGTAGGGAGCCTTTGTGTACCTTCTTCCAAAGCTGCCGAGCACAGAGAGAAGTGGAGAGGGTCACAACCTTAATTCTGGACACAAATTGGCTGCTGGTTCTTCACTGCTGAAATGGGGAGAGCAGGTTATGGTCATGGAGTAATGAGCAAGATTACACTGCAATCAGGGAACAGAGATGAGAGCTGGAGAGATGTGCTGATGGCAGGGAAAATATTCCTGAAATTAAACCCCTATTGTTCACCTTGTCTCTGTCTCAGTGGATAACCCAAGGAACTCTGAGCTCCTGCCAGGAGCCACTGTGAATAATTCCAGAGCTTTTTTCCTACCTGTTGGCAACATAGCTGTCTATGAGTGAATGAGCTTTACACTTACTTGAGTCATACATATAGGAAGGCAAATTTTCTGTAATCCCTGGGAATCTCTCTTGCCTTTTTCCAGTTAAATCTGCTCTGTGGTTTTTCAGGATGAAGGGGTGTGAGCTGCACTGCTGAGTAATCATGAGTGCAGTACAGGACTGCTCAGCACTTTGTGCATCATTAGAGCAAGATTATTAACAGGATTATGGGGGGCTGAGGGCAGTGCTGCTGCATCTGTCCAGATGATGTGTGAAAGCAGGGAAGGCAAATGCAAATTTGCAGAGGAATCACACTCCATTTGGGACATGAATTAGTGTTTCCTTCCTCTGAGACACTGTGAAGAGCCTCACACCTGAAGATAACTTGGTGGAAGTAAAATCCTTGTCCAAAGACAGCTGCAGAACAAGAATTCCATGAAGATGACTAGTCTCATCAGTGGACATGTGGCTCAGCTTCCATGCTGACATGTGGTGTATAACAATATGAACACAGCAGCAACTGGCAACTGTAGCTCTCCACATTTTGGGAAATCGAATTTGGGAAATACTATGTAGGAACTAATGCAATGTGCTTCCTTCAAAAGCCTTCCTGTAAGACTGTAACACATCCTATATACAGTGTGCTGGGATGCTAAATATATCCATGCCCACTGAGAACAGCAGCAATTTGATTCAAGTTCTGCCTTTTAAACCACCATGGATATCAACTCTTCCTTTGTCTCATTAACACTGTAAAGTGCCTGGCACAAATCTACATCAAATGAATATAATTACAGAGGGAAAACACATTGCATTAATTTCTGTGTCTGGCCTTCCCTTGCTTTTTCTGTCTTACCATTGTATCCCGTTTTGACTCTGTTTTTCTTCACAATTCATCTTCTTTGTCCTTCTTTTCTTTTAGGCTTTCACCTATTCCTTGTTTCAAGCCAAAAGTTGATTGCTTTCCTGATTTTTTTTCCAAGATTGATTTATTTATTCTGCACTTACGTAAACCATTTTATACAAAATATATAAACTGTAGAGCTCTCTGCAGAACAACACAAGCACTACTACCCATGTAGGTAAGGAGGAAAAAAAAAAAAGAAAAGCTAACAAAGTGCTAAATTAAGTAAGAATCTCTTGCATCACACTTTGAAGCCTGCCAAAATCTGACTCTTCAGATGTATTGCAACAGCAATTTTCTAAGACACAGGTTCTTTGCAGGTAAAAATCTTTAGTGGCAGACAGAAAAAAAAGAGAGATTCATCCAGCTGCTCTAGCAGGGACCAGGGGACAATGTAACCCCTCAAACAACCAGGCCCCAAGTCATCAGAAGGTCACTACTGCATGGCCCTAAAACAATGCCATTCTCCTTGCCTGCTATGGAAAAGAAAGGGAAAGAAGATGAGGGAATGTATTTACTTTTCATATCTCATCTGAAACACCTGCAGGACTTCAGGCGAGTGATCTCTGTTGAAATTCATTGTATTGCTCAATCCATCCTTGCTTAATTCATCTCATGAAACTCTTAAATGGTACCCAGGCTACAGGCTGGCTCTCTACAGAGATGGGAATTACATCCCTAATTACAAGATATGGTACTGCCCTAATAATAAGTACTGTGCTCATGAAGTCCCCACCCAGGGGAATGAGCTTTGACCTCTTTTAACAAAGACTGCAAAATAGTTGATAAGAACATTAAAGCAAGTCCCTGCTCCAGAAACTGTGCCTTGGCTTGCTCCAAGTGCTCCAGGGCTGCCTGCAGAAATGAGCTTTGAGCACATCTCACTGCTCTGAGCTGGTGATGGTGACTGTCCCCCAGTGCTACAACACAGATTAGGCAACAAGAGGTGTAGACAGGGAATTAGAGATGCAGAGTTTTACCTCCACAATCCCCAGGGCACCAGGGCAAACTCAGCTCAACGGGTCCATCCCAGGCACTGCTGGAGAAATGAGTGTAAATTTTTCATGCATCTGGCTCCTGTAGAAAACACACCCTACCCCAAAAGAACTGGGCCTTGCTAACCTGTCATTATTGCTCCTCACAATATATTTCCTTCCAAACAGCCCCTCCTGCCCTAAGAGCTCTCCCTCCTCACAATACAGCAATCTCAAACTGGGCACAGGTTTTCTTCTCCAGCACAGATTTGTAGCATTTTACAGCAAACCTTCAATTACCACAGCACATGACTGTAAAACTTGCTCAACTGGAAATGTTCACTTATTTCTAACCTTGCCTTCAGTTATCTTCTTTCTTTTGCCCCCAAAGCCATCTAAAATAATATTCTCCTGGAACCTCTGTGCAGCCTGTCTAGCACAAAGCTAAACCCTAAGTCAAAATGATTAAAATGATATGGAAATATATACATTTCCTTCAACACCAAACTGGGAATGTGGCTCCTAATGGGACATCACTACACATTACTCATAAGGCCAAGACATGTGGCACTTCCCAGAGAACCTTCACGTTCTCCTTTTTATGCTGGATGACTTATAAGCAGACTTGTAAGTCTTTTTCTTTTAGGGCTGTGCCTTCCATATGCATAATTTGAGTCCTTAAAATGAACCCCTTGATCTGGATTCCACCTGCTTGGGAGAAAAAAAAAATAATAGGGAAAAAAAAAGTCTTAGAAATATATAGCAACAAGAAACTGGCAGGACAAACTCACACTCCCACTGTGCCAAATTGCAAGTTTAGTAATTCTGTTTTCTTCCCGCTGAGTGGAAGGTGTCATTAGCTGCTGTATTTAGAGCCACAGAAAAGGTTCTTGGAGCAATCCCCAGCCTCTCTCTGAACCAGGTGGCTGCTGACCATGGGAGCTCTCTGCAGCTGGGGACCTTCACCTTCACCTTCCTGCAGTCACTTCTATTTGAACAGCAAAAAAATAAACAGGGAGAGTGACACTGTATGAAGAGAAACCCTCTGGCTATGTCTTCCTTCTCAGGGCTGGAATTCATCCCTGCACCACAACCACTTAAAAACCCCTGTTCTACATAAATCACTCTCGGGTGCTTTTAACTCAAGAATACCTTTCCTTCTGGGAGAGGATTTCTCCTCTAGACCAGCACCCATTGAACCAAATCCTCATTTCTGAAGATTAATACAATTCAAAGAATCATCTTCTTACTGTGGGCCTTGGAGGGGGAGCACAAAGGCCTGGAAAATGTCCTGCAATCACACACATGGGCAGCTGGGCTGGAGTCTTGTGTGCTGGCAACATTCCTACAACACTTCTGAGAACCTCAAGCCCATCAGAGCACGAGGAGAAATGTGCCCATCCACTGCTGAAGGTATTGCTGGCAGTGCTGTGCAACAGGGAAGAGGAACAGCAGAGCAGGGTTGTGATGGCTCAAGGGGATTTTGAACAAATAAAGATCCAAATCCAAAACCAAAGGGGGTCTCTTCGTGATGCACGGAAGGAGGAAGGAGGGGGAATGTGAGGAATTGTCCTTTTCATGTGGTGACCGAGGATGGGAACACCCTGCTGTTTCCAGAGCTGTTAGGGATGGTTGAAAAGAAGACCACCTGCACTGTCTGAGAATTGGGAGAATCTGTGCAAACATTCATTATTCATAAGATAGCTGTCCAGAGGCAAATTGCCTGGAATCCATTAAAGGGAGAAATCCCAGCTCCCTCTGGCAGTTGCCTGGCACAGGCCTTTTCCACTGACAGAAAAAGGGAGGGAAAAAAATCACTTTCATTTCTAATTAATCTTTCAGTATATAATACTTTTAATTAGGGAAAAAAAACCCAAAACAAACAACCCTGTGTGCTCTTTGAGAGAGGAAGGAAAGAGCCAAAAGTGAAGGAAAAAGCTCTGGCATCTTGGCTGTAGTTCAGAACCTTGTCTTCTTTAAACCTGACAAGCAGGTGAGACCTGCAGTGGGGCTGCTTCACTCCCCTTGGTGGGACCAACCAAAGCCTCCCAAAGCTTCAGGGGCTGCTCTGGAGATGAGGAGTGAGACCCTGTGCATACAGAGTTGGCTCTCTGCCCTGGTAAAGTAAACCCAGGTGAAGAGAAGCAGGAAGGAAAAGTATTGGAAAGATGCCTTGGAGAGAAATAAAGCAAACTATGTTGGACATATGGGCAAGACAAGGAAAAAGGCCCAGAGACAGGGAAATACAACCCATGGATTATCTCTACAAAATAGTAACACCCAAAAAACATTCCTTTCCCAACCCCAAATCTCCTAGCCCTTCTTCCTCCTAATGTCTCTCTTCCCTGTATTCATTATTAATGCCACTGGGGGTACAGATTTGCACTTTGGTTTCTGAAAAATTAATTCAATGATTAAAATTTCAGTCCCTGAGTAATGGAAGCAGCTCAGGCAAGCTGGAGATGCCCCTTTGCAGTCTGAAGGCCTTTGGTGTGCTGCTTGCTTACCCCCCTGCATGAGGAGCCTTCCTGTAGACCTGGTTTAATGGGGAAAATCTGGTAGAAAAATGTGATTTTGAATTGATTAGGTTTTGGTTAGGTGGAGAAGCCATTTCAATTCAATACTCTACCAATGCTCAACTCAGTGCAGAGAGTAAAACCCAGGTTCTTCCAAGGCTCAAGTACTCGTGGCTTTCTACATGACCCCTGGGGTAAAGGAAAATCTCCAAAGAATGCAAATGTTAATCAATCACTCATGGACAAGCTGACTTGGGCTGAGAGACTTTTGGTTTGGCTAATGAAATTTTCTGTGACACTGTGGTAAAAAATAAAAGAATAGCAGAGAAAGGCCCTCAGAGAAAGATGTCATCTCAACTCCCCCAAAATGTCTATTCCCTCATCCTTACTACACTATCAGAGAAAGAGCAAGACCCAAGGAATCTGGTGAACAGGTGAGGAAAGATCACACAGCACCTGGATGACAATTTCATCTCATTCTAGAAAAAGAGAGGCTCCCACTGCTCCACTCAGTATCCACTCAGGAAGGTCCTTTCCCAGCCTGCAGCACAGCTACTCTTCCCATCAAAGGGTAAAAAGGAAAAAATGGGCAAAAAGCCTGCAGAATTCTCCACCCTCAATTCCTGGCACTGTTATTTTTCTTTATTTTAAAATAAATGTGAGAGAGGTGTCAGAGCTCTGAGCAGCACAGGGAGCTGAGAAGCTCAGAACCATTCCCCAGACTGGGATTAGAGAAGGAGGTAGGGCTGGATTTAAATTTACACATCCCAATTTCATTCCCAAGGTGCTAAAAATGGCAAAATAGACCAAACAAACAAAAAAGACTGCCTTTTCCACGACACTTTGCTTCAAGGTTTAGTTGGATTTTTACTCAGGACAATAAGCATGGCAGAGTCCTTGGGAAGAAACATCTTTCCATCATATCAACAACAGGCTGAGAACATGGTGGGACCTCAGGGCAGCACTGGCAGAATATTTCCTACCACTCACTGCTCCTGCTCCCATCACAGGGTAAAATAAAGGACAAAGAGGAACAGGAAGCTCTGCCAAAGTACTCCATGGGCAGGAAAATAGCAAAGCTCTGAAACTGAGAACAAATTTTCTCTGAAGCAACAGGATTACTGACAGCCCACGTTGGACTTCACTGGGGTCGTAACTGTGGGAACACTGAACACTCCCTCAAAGCCAACTCCTGGATTCAGATGTTGTGTGACTGCTCCCTAAATATTTTATCAAAGCAAAGCTTCTAAAACTCTACTGAATTGTGAATTTGGGGGGAAAACCCTTGGCTAGCTCCAGAAGAGCTAGTGTATATTACCAGCACACTGCTGCCAGGAACAAAAAGCAATGCAAGGAAACCTACTTTTTACCCCTTTTGCTGAAACTTTGCAGGGTGAATGTGCAGAACATCAGCTGCTTGGAAAACTCACTGCTTTTCTTCTTCAAGATGCAGCTTTGTGGAGGTTTCAGAGTACGTGGGCTTTTGTGTGCTGTTCAACTCTTGAAGTTATTCTGAGCTAAGCTTTAACACTCAGCCCTGTATCTACAGGGCAGGCAGAGCATCAGTATTTGTAGGATTAGCTCTCCTGCAGGCTTTCATGTGCCAGCCTTCCCACCTTGGGACACATTCATTCATCTTGCTTTTACAAAGTCCAGGTGGTTTTACTGAACCCACTGTTAAACCTCCCCTTCTGAAAAGTCTTCAGAGCAGGATCCATCCCACCTCTCCAGCCTTGTGACACCAACACACCTCAGAGATGATGTGCTGGGGTGCTCAGCCCTGATGTTCTGCACAGAGCAAAGAGAAAATGGAAATGCTGGAACAAGCACTTTGGCACAGCTTCTTGGCTGGGCTAAAGGTTTATTCCTGGGATGCTGCTTTCCTGCAGACTAAGGAAAATTAAATTTAGCACTTTGCAAATAAATAGGTTAGGGCTGAAAGGACACTATTTAGGAATTTACTGCACACAGCAGCCTCAGAGATTATAGATCCATCACCGTCTATTACCTTGCTAGTTACTGCTTCCACTCTGTCTATCTTCCCTACTTACAGAATGGTCCTTTCATCAGGTCTTTTTCTGTTCCAACTTGAAACTGTCATCACTCTAATGGAATTATATGAAGAAAAACAACTTTGGGCTGAAGCAACTCTGCCAAATAGCCAAGGACAACTCCTGTGCTTTGCCAGGACAGCGTGGTGAGATCCTTGCTTGACAGAGACATGCACAGATGTCTGACAACCTCCTGAGAAGCACAGCAAGACACAGCTGTTTACACACATGTCCAAAACCTCAGGGCCTCCCTGCAACTGTCAGCTGGGCCTTTTTAACACCCACAGACACAAGAGGCTTCACAGGGACCAGCAAACAGACAGCTGATGGTAACCCCTGCTGCAGATTCATCACAGCTACATTGCATGTGGCAGTCACTGAAGGCACCACACGATTATAAACCCCACCTTGTGCTGCTCTCCACTATCTACTTCATATAAAATCATCTGCACACAGTCCCCTCTCCAGAGCTGGATCCATCCCAGAAATGCAAAGTGACAGCAAGCACATGAAACGTTCCCCAGAGCCTTCCATTAAGACAGACATACCCTTCAGTTAAAGGTTGAAATTTATGGCAGCTCCCCAGAACGTGGCTGAGATGGATCCACTGCTATCAGCTACCTGCTTTAGCTGAAACAGATTAGGGACAAATTAAAATTTTCAAGCCTCAGTTTGATATATTCTCTTCAAGATACAAGCAGACAGGCTTGTCTTCTTGTGGAAGCTAAAGATACCATCAAAAGATAATCCTGGGAGTTACCAAAGCCGGAGGTCATCCTCAGCTCTCAAATTCCCTGCTTCCCCTGTGGAGGAGGAAGCAGTGATGTGATTTAGCTATGAATCTTTATAAGACAGATTTGACATAAAATACTTTTCAGTACTTCTTCCTCAAAGGACGTTCTCATGCAATTGGCAAAAAGGAAAATACATTAAATCCAAAGACCTAAAATAGTACTAAGTTACCTGCTCATAGCACTAATGCTCACATGGTTTTTGTGTGGAGTTATGATGATTCATGCACTTGCCTGTTTGAAGAAAATGTGAGAACAGGATAGGGGTTTTTTTTATTCCCATGAATACGAATAAAGACACATTAAAGATACATTATTAAATCCTTAATATTATCCTTAATATTAAATTATTAAGTTGTATCCATGTGAAGTATTAATTCCTTAAGTATACAGAACAAAAAGAGCTGAGCTGCAAGAACTGTTGCTTTGTAGTGTTGGGTGGAATTCCACCAGAATCCCAGCAGTCAGTCCCTGCAACAAAGCTCTCTGGAAGGATTTTTGGGGTACTGCTGCATTCTGTCACTGCTCCACAGACACACCACCACAGCAAGGACAGCAGCATTAACAGACTGCACCACTGATGGGACATGTAATAACCTGGGGAGCCCACATGGCACATGATGCTGAAGACTCCCCACTGCTGTGAAGTGCATCAAATCTTCAGGAAACCCCACGAGTGAAGGCCTGATGTGCTTCCAACCTTCTCCAGCAGTAACTGCCTCCAAACAGCAGTGGGATGCCTTGGAGCAAAGCAGAAGGTGCACTCACAGTAGTTGTTATTTTTGCTTTTCTACAACTGGCTTCTTAAAAAAAAAAGAGACCTCTGTTCAGATGAAGGTCTCAGGGAAAACCCAAGCATGGGAGAGACTGGGATCCCATGAAGAAGAGCTGTCTACAAAGCTTTGAAATATAGGCTCTTATCTTAAGCTGGGAAGCCAGTTTGAGAGAAAGTGCACTAACTGGTTTCTGTAATACCAACTTCGTGGTTCAGATTCATGTAAGAACTGAGCATTTAGACTGTGAAATGTGGAAGAAATACAAGAAAGGCAGAGGAATTGTATGGCTGGGAGACTGTCACTCCTGATGGTGGTGGCCCTTTGGCTTCCAAAGGGGACCTGTGACCACAACACCCCATTCTCTGCTCCTCACTAGTCCCCCATCACATACCTTCACAACTCACCTGCCAAATCCTGTGGGAAAACGCCAACCAGCTCATCACCCAAACTAAATTTAGGCTGAAACCTTTCAACTCTGAAATACTAAATGAGGGTACAACACAAGAATTCATATTCACAACAAATAAAGAAGACCTTTTTATGAGACCTATATCCACTTTTCAGATGGAGATGATAGATGTCCCCAAACCACACCATGGAAAAGATGGGAATCTTTTGCTGTATATCCACACTTGGGAACAATTTCTAGACACACAAACACACACCCTCTTCCCTCACTGAAAGTTACAAAATCTTTTGTCCCAGTCAAGCATGGGTAGTAGCTATAACTCTCAAAGCAAGAGATAAGTCCTAATTATATTTGTATTTAAAAAATGTGCTGCTGATTTGAGACTGAAGAGAAGCAACAGCTGCCACCCCTCCCCCTGGTGGCCTTGTGCAGGCTGAGCTGTGCTACCATGACCTGGGCACTCATGCTTTGCTGGATGTTGCCAGCTGCACTTCACCTCAGAGCTGTTTCCTGTACCTAACTGCTTTTCCTAGAGGTCTTCTCACAAACCTGTTCCCAGAACACACAGGGATAAGGTGAAGGAGTGGTGCAAAAGCCATACTGAAGTCCCTTGGCAACACTTTGACTGAATGCCCTCTGTAGCACCAGCCATCCCTCAGAGCCAGCTAAAGAGAGACTCCAGGGGTGAACCACAAGCAGAGGAAAGGTGCATAAGGATTGCTGAAGGCCCTAACAGCATCTGTCACACAGGGATGGCACAGAAGATGATGTGACAATCTCACAGCAGCTGAAAGTGCTGGCTCAGAGCAGAGCAACCACTGCACAGAGGCCCAAACTGGACCCAAGGCAGGAGAGGGGACCTGTCCCCTCCTCGTGTCCAAGGGCAGACAAACAACTGACACTGTGGAGCAGCCAAAGAAGACAGCTGAGATGCTGGCTACCCAGAAACTCCACAAAAGGATAAAAACCTCCAGCAATTTCCACTCCTTTTCATGTGCAGCTTTGAACACAACCATACACAAGCGACCAGTGGCTTGTGGTTTGCTGACACGGCTCTGCGTGTTCTGCAAAATCACAACAGAGCAGCCAGGGACAGGAACAAGTGTGCATCAAAAGCTGCTTTGCAAAACACCCATTTCATGTGTGCTGCAGCCAGGCTGGGTTTTCCCCCATCACTCGGGCTCCAAGGCATTGCCTTTTCCTTAAAGAGTGCTGATCACAGAGCTCTAAGTAGAACATCTTTTGAAAATACCAGAGACTCAAATAAATAAATAAAATAATTTAAAAATATTTAAAGCCAGTCGAAAGTACCCACAGAAAAGAAAAAGAGCAGCAGTGCTGCCCCAACCCCCCCTGCTGTCCCTGCTGGCTGCACCCCATGCCTGAGGGACATTTTCCTGCATCCACTGATGTATAAGAAAAGTCGGCTGCCCTGGTTATATCTCTAACCCATCCACACGCAGCTTTCCCACCAGAGATGTTTTGAAAAGCTTCACAAATCCCTGTGGAAGTCCACAAATGGTAATATCCTGCACCCGGGTGAGAGGGACAGAGAAAACCAGGAGGTCGAGCGACCCTAGAGCAAACTATGGGAACCTCCCAGAGATGGGAGGGGTTTTGCTTATGTCCCCTTTATCCCTTATTTAACACCCTCTCGGTCTCACAGTGCATAAACACTTTCCTGCCAGCCCACACAGCCCTTTGTAAGCTGTTCAAACACAGCAGCAGGCGGACACAGACATCCTCCTCTCCCGAGCCCTCCCACAGGGACACGGGCACAGCCAGTGACAAGAACAACTCTTCTCCAGCAATTTGCTGGTGCTGGGGACGTGGCGGGGGGGAGGAAGGAAGGAGAGGGTTTTATTATAGCAGGTAAAGCAGCCAGGACCTGGCTCTGCCTCCTGTTTGCTGGCACTGACACAGCAGCCCCCCTGTGCTGTCTGGGGCTCAGGCTGTGCAGGGCTGCCCGGCTCTGCCAGTGGCACAAGGATGGAGTCAGAGGCTGCCTGGTTTGGGACACAGGCAGGGCCTGCCCTGTGCCCACCACATGTCCCTTCAGGGCCACATACATTGCCACACCAGCGTGGATATTCTTGTTTAATTAACTTCTCATCCGTGACCTGTGCTCTATGTTAGTGCAGAGGACTCTCCCTAGAAAGCACAGGCTGTCACTCCTGTTTTATTAAATAAGAGATATTTTAATGAAGGGGATTTGGAGGGAGATGAATCACAAACTTATTAAAAAAGGGTGTATTCCGCTAATTTGGCTCCTTATTATTCAGAATTACAGCCTGCAGTTGTGTTAGGGGAGGTTTAGATTGGATATGAGAAAAAGGTCCTTTCCCCAGCAGGTGGTTGGGAACTGAAGAGGTTCCCCAGGGCAATGGGCAAAGCCCCAAGGCCAACAGAGTTCAGGAAGTGTTTGGATGATACTCTGAGGCACATGGTGTGACTCTTGGGGATGATCCTGTGCAGGGACAGGAGTTGGACTCGATGATCCTTGTGGGTCCCTTCCAACTCAGCATGTTCTGTGATTCTCTGATAAAATCATGTAAGTTAGAAAAGACCTTTAAGGTCATTCAGTCCAACCACAAACTCAATGCTGCTGAGGCCACCAGAAGCCAAGGAAACACAGTGAGGCCCTTCATCTGGGATGGCTGATGCCTGCTGTGTTCTGCTGCCTGGGTGAGGCTTTCAGCAGCACTGACAGTGATGGTGGCTGAAGTCGAGTGAAGAATTTGTTTGAATAACTTGAAAACTGTCTTTTTTCAGTGCCCTGCTCCTTTGAGAAGAGATGAGAAAGATTATTTTGTGAAGTGACAGGTCATATATCTGCCTCACAGAGAGGACACACCCACCAGCAAGACAAAACTCTGACCTTCCTCACATGTACCATCCTCCTGCTAGTCAGGAAAGACTCAGTCACTGGAATCACCCTCCAACATCATCAGTATTAATTACCTGAATGGCTGGGTCTACCCTGGCAGACTCTCAGGCACAGCAGGAAGGGGAGCAAGTGGTGCCAACATGCTGGAAAATGGGTATTGAGCCAGACCAGCAGGAAACAGGGGAGTGTATTCCCCAGCCCAAAAGTGCTCTATGTTCCTCATGGGCACAGTCTATTTCTCCTCACAACAGCCTAATCAGATTGGCAGGAGCATCACCCACCTTGTACAGGTGGGAAACAGAGGCAGACAAAGAACATTCACTTTGCTCATTCAGAAGGAGGCTTCAGCCCAGCCTCCTCAAGCCTTTGCTCAGAAATTCTGCAGTAAAAAAAACCCCTTTTTGTTAGATTTCTCCACTACCTTTGAGGTGATTGGCTTCATTTAAAAAAAAAAAGGAAAAAAAAGGTAAAGAAAAGAAAAAACCCTAATCAGCACTAAGGAACAGGCAGTTGTTCAGGTAATCACATGCAGTAAGAGAGAAACTGTGAAAGGAAGAAAAAAGTATGAGAAAGGGCAGAATAAGATGAAGACTGTAGCAAGAATTAAAATTAAGTCCTAACACAACACAATAGGCTGCTACAATATGTGAAAGAAAATGACACGTAGGATGTTTAAAATACAGGACTTGATGCTGTAACACCACAGACTGCTCAACAGCTCCCTTTTAAGGCTGTTGATTAATGCAACCCAAGCTGGGTCCTTGCTGACCCTTCCAGGAATGCCAGCAATCATCCAGCAGGAAGGCACCACGCTGACACAGTGCCAGCTCCTCTCCTGGAGCCCAGCAGAAATCAGGTCTCCAACAACCACGTGGGCAAATTGACAACAAACTATAAAAATAAAATAACTTGTAATTAACAAGAATGAGGAGTTAAGAGAGGCCTAGAGTCTCTAATCAATCTCTAGCTGCCTGGCCTGCTCCACCAATGAGCCCCATTGTTAGTTTTGATTGTGTGTGCAAGAGTGTGAGAGGGCTGCTGGAAGAACAGCACTCCATCAAAACGGTGATTTCCTCCTCCCCTCAAGACTCATCAAGGATGAGGAGGAGGAGAGGGGAGAAGATAGAGATACAAAAAGAAACAAACAGCTAGAATGTGCTTCTCCAAGACACTCTGCTGGGTTCAAGGAGGAATAACTTAAACTGCATATGCCAAGTATGCAGAGTCAGAATCACAGCTCCCAACAGTGCTGTCAGCTTCAAGATGAAACAAGAGCACTCAGGAGAATAAAAGCAATCCTTGCATTAACATCCTGCTTAATCTGAGATGTACATCATTCACCAGTGTGCCCTGGCCAAAGTGATACTCAAACTGTGCTGCAATCTCAGTAGACCAGACTCTCTCTGCATGTTTAACCACACAAGTTTTGTCTTCCCTTTTCAGCCAGCATCACTTTGTGTTTGAAAAATAGCCTCCAAGTTCTTTCTTATTCAATCCAGCCTCATTTCCCTCCTCGAGAAAAGAGAATTAAACTATTTCATCTTGTTCTCACTGCTGCCCTATTGCATTTCACATATCTTGTCAATACAGCAGCAAGAGGACAGTGAGGTACACAAGCCACAGGGCAAGCAAGGGAGGACTGGGAAATTAAAAGTGGTGCCTATCCTTCCACCATACCCTTCTCCTCTTCCATACAAAGGATCATTTTCATTCCTTTCCTCCCCCATGTTCAGCCTTTGCAGCCACAGTGACCCCCATCACAAGTGTTTATTTTTCAGGTGGCCCTGAAGTTTGATGGCAACAGTTCCCTTTACAGATCTGCAAACTAATTCTGTATTTAACTCCTTAAAGAGGTGTGCAAAGACTCTGTGCACACCAGCTGTTAATTTAGCAGGTTGCAGAAAAGCCGTTGATTTTGTTTGATTTTATGACCATATTACCCATCCAAGAAGACACCAATAAAGGTTTTATTTTGCAGCAAGAAGTGCCAGCCCTGGAGCTGGCCATATTCTCAAGCTATGTCAAGATGTTTTTGGTTTTGTTTGCTTTCTGGTATCTTGGGTATTCTCTTTCAAGCAATACAGCCTATCAACCTGAGGATGCTCTTCAATGAACTACTGCTGGTGTTTGGGTTTTCATTTGATAATTTTGACAGAAAATAACAACATGGTTGAGACCTGGAAGCAGAGAGAATTCTGTGCTTGGCAAGGCTGGGCTCTGAGGATACAGAAAATATCTGTCTAAAGGCAGTCTTTTGGCCTGGATTATTTATGAGCTCAAACACATAACACTGCTGTGATACCAGAAGGAGTTTGTCTGGCTTATCTTCCTTACCAACCAACTTAAACCCAAACAATTTATGTATGAATTACTAAGAAATCTGAGCCCTCCTTCCTGAGAAAGTAGAGGAATCTGAAACCAGGGAGACTGCAAACATTGACAAATTTGATGCAGTCATCACACAGGATCTGACTGTTCAGCCCAGGAAAAAAGTGACCAGCCCCACATTTATGCCACAAGACAGGAAACAGAAGCAGAGAGAATAACCAAGTACTGATTGCTCTCCTCAAGCATCCTTCTTGCTCTCTCTTCTTCACTCAAGTCTTCAGTCCCAAATATTTCCAGAGGATGGAATTGAATGTTTCCAGGTACAGCAGTAGCAAAACCATAAGTAGGCACAACCCAAAAAATTGGCAGCATGAAGGGAAATTCTCTTCCTAATCTCTGTAGTAAGAAGTCACCTTTACACCTCCAAGCAGAGCTCTCAGAATGTCCCTACTTAAGGTAAATGTACACATTTAATGTAAAATTAGGTATTTTTATTTGTCCACAATATATCAACATTTTCAAAGATGTACCAAGCTCCTGCTCTTGGTAGTTCCTTGAAGCTACAGGGTCTATCAAATGAAAGGATTTCTACCCCTTTTAAATTGATTAGCTCCAAATGCTTCGACTAGAACTGTCTCTTTAGGCACACAAAAAGAAAAAGCCTGTGATTTAATTTCTCTCCACTGTTTGTTCATTTGTACAAGTGTCTCCAAATCATCTCCTCTTCAAATTTGACCAGTCTTCCTGTTTACTGAAGGACTTTCTTTGTCTGAGACAATTGTCATTGCCTTTCTAAAGACCTCATTTCCTTACTCCCATTCAGGACCTCCACAGAGACGAGGGTAAACACAGCACGATGTGCACCCAGCCAAGTAATGACAGCCTGATGTGCCACTGCCTCATTCCGAGTTGGCTGAGAGGATTCTGAGGCTCCCTGGAAATGTTTGTTTGTTTCATCAGGTACCTTTAATGACTTGTTACAAAGGAGTCGATGCAGCCCCTGGGTATCTGATGGGTGGGCTGGTCTAGACACAGCAGTGAAGCCACAAAGTCTGTGTCACAGCCAGGCACCTCCGAGGTCCCACAGCACAAAACTGTCAAGTGCCCCAATAACTCTAAGGCATTACAGCCCACAAAAAAATCATCACAGACGGAACTCCTGGCGAGGAATCTCTAACACTGCTTTTCACAGCATTTAATTAAAAGAATAAAAAAGAGCAAACAAGAGGGAGCGAGCTGTGAAGGCTGAGATGTGCCTTGCTGCCCACACACTCACAGAGGGTCTGGAAACGACTGGAACATCCTTCAAGGTGATGAGCTCATCTGTGGCATCGATAGGGATCACCAATAAATACTGATATGGTTTTGTGGGAATTCAGTGCTCATTTATAGATGCAGTCATTGACATGCACAGCACAGCACTGTGATTAACCCTTTCCCTGGAGCTCTAATCCCAATTAATGCAGACTGGCTGGACACATAGAGCAGGTAGATAATCAGCTCCACTACAAGAACAACACAACTTGGTCAGGAAAACCAAGCATGTCTTTCATCTTCATTTAGCTTTGAAGGGGCTGCATTACAGTAGCTCTTGTTGCATCCCTGCTACTGAAGCCTCACACTTAAAATTAAATGCCACCAGCAGTGCTACTGAAATATGCTCTTAAAGTTTACAGGCAAACTACAGAAGCTTGTAAAGTGCCAAGGGACTTCACTGGTTTAATTATATAGACCCTGTTCCATAAACTGCTTGAATAGAATAAATACAAATAGCATTCCCTGCTTTGTGACCTTTTTGGGTTAATGAAATGCACACAAACACCCACAGTCTGCAATGGCTCAGAAATTCCACAGCATAAACACACAACCCCGCTGGAAGCCACAGTCAGGATTCAAGCCTTGATACACACATGAGAACCAACTGCCTGGGCCCAGCAAGGAAATAATTTGTTGTTTATATTCTACTACTATTCAAAGCTGCAGACAGTGGGAATTGTCTGTGATTTACTGAACAGGGGAAGAGTCTGAGATTTTCTTCTTCAGGTTCTAATTAACAAATCTGCTTCTCCCATCTGAAGAGGTGTGTGAGGTAAGAGAGGCTGAGGAATTCCAAGAATCAATAAACAACCCATCCTTGGCTCTGGGAAATGTGAGATTTGCTCTACCTGGTGACACCTCAATCCTCAGGACATACTTGGGAATAAAGACTCCAATGAAGAAGAGAAAGTAAGAGGAATCTGTACTTTATTATCCACCTTCCTGCATATAAATTATTTATATTGCCATGCCATAAAGAAGAGTTCATTGCCACTGGAGACAAGCTCCTGAGCTGCCAGCCAGTTCTTGTTCATGTGGCTAGTAGATAATTTTCTCACATTTTCTTAACTTTCTCCAAGCCTGCCCTCTCTCCTACTATGCAGAAAGAAATTCAACTTGTACTGTCTGGCCAAGACATCCAAGAGACATCTCCAGGAGTCTGCAGAAGTTTCATCCACTAAACATTTAACACTACAGGTGTGAACACAGCTGACTGGAGGTGTTAGAGCAGCATGGCACCATCTCAACACAGAACTGTTTTCAGGATTCAAGGGCAGCACCTTAAAACCAGCAGTTATTCTCCTCCCTGAGTACTGAGCTGTCTTTTGTTGCCAGCATTTGTCTCAGTCCAGCAATACAACTGTTCTGAGGATATTTCCCTAGTTTTACTAAGGATCCTACATGCTGCCTTATACATACTCTCATTTGCTTTATTTGTTGGTTTTTATTTTTCATTTTTTTTTCCCTGAGGCTCTAAAGTTGCAGAACAGGAAAATATTTGTCCTATTATGTAGAGAACCAATCCTGCAGCAATCCACATGTGGTAGAAACACAACTGCCCCATTTCCTGCTTGTAGAGTTCCCTCTTATACTGAACACCTTCAAACCCTCATCAGGCTCATTAAGGAAACTTGTCCTGAGGGGATCAGTGGCAGACAGGTATGATTTTAAGTGTAGCTGTGTTTGCCATGGCAGTTGTGTTCACCACCGAGAAGAAGAAAGTTCTGACCTGTAAACTTGGGCTGTTGACACTTGAACCAACACAAAGATGGAACTTAACAGCTTGGTGTGACCTCAGCTCTCTGACACCTCAGCCCAACTGTGCTGTTGGAAGGCAACACAGAAGGAAAACAGCACCTACATCAAGTCAAAACCCAAGAGCAGCCCACCCAGCCAGACCAATAACATCACCTGACTGACAGAAGACAGACTGTTACTGCTACTCATCTGTGCTGTTCACATAAATGGCACTTCACACACACCAGGACGAGTTGCTGCTTAAAAGGGATTCCAATTTACATAAAGACAAGATGATGACACGCAGACAAGCTAGAGGATAGCAAAAAAATGTAGGGACATATATCTTGTAGTGAAGTAAGGATGAAACCTTGATGGTTACATAAGGTTTTATTACTGCAGCATATAACTGATAATATAAAAAGGTGAAGTGCAAGGCCAGATGCCTTAGGTATTATGCATATATAGTCTCTTCTCTTTACTCCAGACTTTGATATATAAGTGAGAGACCAGATGTCAAACCTTCTACCTTTTTAATAGAAGAAAGAATCTTTACTTCCCTCATAAGGAACACTCTGCCACATAGCAGGGGGCAGCGATTTTCCAGTCTAATCACTGAGAAAGAGCAAGTACATCCTGGCATGTTGAAAACCATGAACTCCAAGAAGCAGGTGCAGCAAGGGGTGTGCAGACCTACCTTAAAAAGCAGACAGTCCCCCTGGTGCTCGGCGTAGATGGAGCTGAGGCGATACTGGTTCTCCGTGGTGATGTCGATCTGGTACCCGGTCAGTGTGTAGCACACCTTGCGGAACTCCTGGATCTTGGTCTGGAAAACTTCTTTCAGACGCTGGTTTTTCAGTTCTGCACTTTCCACTTGCTTCTTCAGCTCTGTGGAGGGGAAGAAAACGGGTGTTTTCTTACATGGCATCGGCACAGAGCCCTCACGCTGTGTTTATGGTGGTAGCCAAACTAAGTGAATTGAAAAGGTTAATTAAAAAGTGAATTAAGCAGGCAGGGTAAAGAAGCAGGCAAGCTACATTTCTCTCCTGGCCCCAGCAGATCGAAACAAAGTAAACTGGAGAATAAAGAAAACAGACATGTCTTGGTGAGACGGATTTTTCTTTTGCTCAGCCTGTCTTTTAACAACACACTACAAAATTCAAAGCTATAGCATCCATTTCCCCACGTGCACACGTCTTATTTTCTACAGGGAACCCAAGAGAAGGGTGTTACACTACACAAAGCAATAAAGTGGAAAAATGGTACGAAATCTGCCTCTGTATGGTTGCAACAGGAAGATGCTGCCTATAAGGGAAATCTCCTCCAATGGACTCTTGATTTGATGATAAGTGCTTTGATCTCAAACTGACACACTGCTCAGGAATCCCTCAAGGTTTGGGAAGGGGCTTTTATTGTGATAAAAAGCCTGCAGAGCACCATTGCCTCTTTGCATTTGCTACCTTAACTGGACTAGTCCCTAGCAGGGAGGTCCTGGGAGACTGCCTGCCACTCACCCTGTGTTTTATTGCTACAAAGAGAGCTGCCAGTGCTGTGAATCCTTCAAGAGGATACACAACAATTACCATGAATCTTTCACCCAAGGTGCCTTCTGAGTAATTAAACCTCGATTTATCATCCCATTAATTACAGAGATTGGCTTTACTTTAATATACACTAGAGATGTCTCCCAAGTCAGCCTGTTTTATCAACACTGCAGTCCAGGGCTAGAAAAAAACCTGACTCTTTTTAACAGCAAACAAATAGACATCCTCACTCGAATACCTCTTTGTCATTCTGAGGTTTAAGGCTTTGTCTGTGCTGTGATCAGAGACATAATTGCAGCACTTGTAGCCAATATGTCTTTAGTTTAGCTACTTCAGGTCCAGCAGTAGGATAGCAGGAACTCCAGTGCAAGGTGACTGCTGGAGTATGAAGAAGGTTTTTGGCTGGTTTTATAAACCCCACGCTAAAACATTCTTGTTTCTCAAGTGAGCTGGAAATTTTTTGCTCGGTTATTTGCTGGAAATGTCTCCACTGGCCCCCCAAGCACAGTGCAGGGAGGATGTAGGATGAAAACTGCAAGGCCATGGACTTGCCATTGATTCACCTCTGAGCAGGCACACCAGGATCTCCTGCACTGCTTTAGTTCAGCACTCTGGGTGGGACAAAAGGATAATTCAATGTGTTAAGTTAAAGTGCCTTAAATGCCACTGAGAATGCCCCTGCTCAGAAGTACTTTGGCCTTAATCCAATTCAGCTTAATCCCCAGGCAAGGACAGGAACTCTTTAATGGTTAAAGAGAACTACATGTCCCTTTACTTCTGAGTGAGAGCATCCACGCAGGGAGAGCTGACACTGGGCAGCTCCTTACCTTCAGCTAATCCAGCTCCACCTTCCTGAGCAGCATGTGGACCTGATGTACAAGTAAATTATTTCTTTCACCCCAGGCCTCCCCCCAGCTGCATCTTGCTTTTTGAAGGGGAGCAAGGCAGTTGTGGGGAACATCACTAGTTTGTTCATTAAAACCCTGCTATACAGGGAACCCCCTGTTGCAGGGGGATGTAAGGTCAGTAGAGTATCCAAACCACCCTCACAAGCCCAGAGTTGTGGCCTACAAACAGTCCCTTCTCAGGAGCTCAAAAAGGCTCTGTCTTTTCTGACCACTCACCTTCCCACTCACAGCAACTCATCACTGTGTGATTAACTCAGCCCTTTTTCGGATTGTTACAACCCTTTTCCCATTATCTCAGCTGGGTCTGGTCTTTGATTAATCAAGTAATCAGCCTCTGAAATTAGGAGGTTAGTGGGCAGCTGTGACCTCAATACTCTCCCAGTTTTCATTCAGCTATGCAACTGTTGAGGACAAAATCCTATATCTGAAAGTAAAAATTCAGTGACCACACTGCAGTGGTAAATAACATTTCGTCACTGTCAGAGACAGCACTGCCTTTAATATATTGACCATGTTCAACAGCAATATTTTTTTTCCTAATAAATGCAGCCTAGCCTTGGAAAAGTAAATCTGCCTCTTCCTACTGCATCTCAGAGGTTGCCTTCCCAACTTTTATAACCTTGGAGGTGGATGGCACCCTAATTCATTAATGCTTTGAGCAGCTTTCGTTATTCATGAAGAGTTAGTGCCTTTTCCACTGTTTTGTCTCTCAGACTTGGCACTGCCAATGGCACCATGAGAATCCTCACACTTGGCTGCAGCCTCATCACCCACCCACCAACACTGGCCCAGTTAAACAACATCTGATTCTGCAAAAGCAACTAAGTGATGGCAACTGCTTCCCTCCACTCCCCTCGGGGTGGAAAAAGGAAAAACCTTTCACTACAATCGGTCTTTTACACAATAAATCCGGAGCTTTTCAATGTGACTGAAGCACCAGGGAGCCTTCACTCCTGACAGTGTGCCCTTGCCACCTCCCTGCCATTCCTCCTGGCCCTCTTTCCAGAGCCTGTGGTAGTGCTGGTGTATCACCATCCTGGCTGAAGGGATTTATCTGCAAGAAAAACTTCTCCCTCTGTCAGAGATGCCTTGTGTCAGCCACTGGCACAAGGTGCTGAACTCGGGAACTGCTCCTGTGGATGCAGCCAAATGTGCCAGCAGCAGTCAGGGGTGGGATAAAACCTTGCCATCCCCTCTGTGGCTCCATCAGCAATTCCCCAACAGTAGTTCTTTAGCTTGGGGACAGAGCAGAAAAACCAAGCAAAGGGCACAGGGACACCACAGGAATGCCTGAGTCTGCAGCTGCCCCCAGTGAAAGGTCCATTGAACCCTGACTGTAAAACACAGATTGCTCTTCCTTTATGCCCAATTAAACCACAGTCCTCAGTAGTTGAGCTACAGCAACTGCTGCTGCCCACCTCCTGCAGTGTTTATCCTGTGGAAACAATTCAACTCGGGGCTATTCCCAGATTAACTCAGGACAGCACTCAGGACTGAAGTTTCCTCCTCTGCTTTCCACTGAGGGCTCTGCTGACACAACCAAGAAAGCACATTGTGAGGAGGATCCACAGAAGAGTAACTCCATAGGAAGGTAACCTGAGACTTGAGAAACATCAGATGGGATCTCACTGCCAAAACAAAACCATTTGAGGTGCCCTAGGATAGTTTTTATACCTTTCCACTCTGCTTCTGTAGAAAGAGATGCCCTGCAGGTGCTGTGTGATACCAACCAGCCCCAGTCCAATGTCTGAGACACTTTGGAGTGTCTAAAATGGCACAGGATGTTTATTTTTAGGCACTGGGTACCAATGGATATGCCAGTGTACAGATTCCCTGCACCCAGAGAGCAGCACAGCAGCATTTACACTGACTTGGGGACAGTAATTAATCTTTCTAATATGTCCCCCATCAAGTGAAGATGTTAAGCTAAGAAGCAGCTCATTGTTTGCTCTGCATCTGAATCCAAAGCTGTGACTGTGTTAATTCTTAAGCCTCACCTAATACCCCTAATTCCCACCAAATTTCTAGCACAGTCAGGAAAAATGGATTTAAAAGCCATCACTTGCACAGAGTGCAACTCAGCTATTTCAGAGCAGTGTTTAAGGCACAGCTGTAGAGGCCATGGAAAGAGGGAGATCCTTTAGGGTTGGGTCAGGGGCATTAGCACAGCAGAGTTCTGGTGGCAGCATCATCTTTCCACCTGCTTTATCCACCACCTACAGAACCTTGAACGTCTTGATCCCTTCAGATTTACATTTGTGGTATTATGTACTTAAATTATATATTTAAAAGACAGTTTTTGAAAACTAGAATGTCAATATTTAGAGAACCTGAGTTGCTGCATTAGACCTTGTTACTCTTGCACAAAACAGGTCAGAGAAGCTGCAGAGGCCATGGATGGGGAAAGTCACATCACAAAAATCCTTCATCCCAGACAAGGGATGGCAAAGCATCTCCAAGTTAATGAAAGAAATAAGAGCTGAGAAAATAAGTGTGAGATTTGACAGGCCATGCCTTGGACAGGGATAAAAACTGGATCTTTATTTTGCCTGAAAAAAAAGTTAAGAACAAAGAGAAGAGGAAAATATAAGGAAATACTGTTCTGTCTCCTTGTATTCAGGTCAAGAGTATGTACAAAATGCTGCCTGCCCTGAAGAGTTTGATGCAGAAAAAATATCGACACTGAAAAAAAATCATTAATCTGTTACAAAATTAATATTGCCAAATTAACTTCCCCCTAATGATGCTGCTTCTTGAAGCACCTTGTATTTTCACACACTTATATCGACTTTAATGAATAATTCAAACTATTTTTGATAAATAAATAAAATATGAGTTGGGCTTTTTTTGATTTCATATTGAAAATGTCACTGCTTTTTATTCCATCCCTTTGACACTCCTTACATCTGAAACAGTTCACAACTGCCTGGAAATACCACAACTCTTGCTCCAAGTTCAGCTGGGTCTATCAATAACAATAGCAGTCTCTCCACCAAAGAAAACCAAACTCACACTTCACCTTTTCCCCAGGGAAAGAGGAGGAAACAACATGGCTCTCAGCATGCCAAAAGTGGCATGAAATTAAATGTACCACTAGCCTTTCCCAGGAAAATACAAATTTGTTCTGCCCATCCTGCAAGATGCCACAAGCCATGTAGCTGCACTAACTCAGCTGCAATCCCAGCTAATGTTTCTCTTTCTCAGAAAGGTCTGCATTAAAGGTTAGTTTCCCCTAGTGACACATTTGGAGGTCACTCACTCCAACACACACAGGATAAAGTGAATTCTTGCCCCCTGCCAGGATGCTCAAGGCAGATGCCACCCAACAGTGCTATGGAGGACACTGCATTTTGTTTCCAGCTCACAGCAGGGAATCCAGAATGACCTTGTTCACAAAAGGTCCACAATGGGAAGAGGAAATACTATTTTCTCAGTTCCAAGGCCATTAATTCCTCTCATTCTCCCCCACCACCAGCTGCTGCCACGCAATGGCCCAACCCCAAAGTGACAATGAATTACACCATCCTCTTGCAGGTCCACCCTTCTCATCTGACTCTCTGCAGCTCTCCTGCACCTGGGATCCTTCCAGTCACTCCCCTGCTCAAAACCCCAAGCTGAAATTTTCTTTGCCAGCTCCCAGTTTTATGAGGAACAGAATCTGAAAAGAGTTCTGTGGTATTCTGTGAAGGGCACAACATAAAAATAAATTGTATTGTGTTAAATAAAGGCTAATAGGAGAAGAGCTGAACATTTTCTGATGTAGGCAAGTTTACGACCGTTGCTTTTGAGACATAAAATTCGCTTTGCTAGATTTTATGGGCGTGTTTTATGCCCTGGGGGGGAGTGGGACCACACAACCCAGCCAGGATGGCAGCCCCACACCACCCCTGCCCGACCTTACAGTCTGGCAGCCTCACACTGCTCTCTGCAAAACTTGCAATTTGTGACATTACAACCATGAATTATAACTTTTCTTGAAGGTAAAAAACAGTTTTATATTCAACAGACTGCACTGGCTGTTCAATTTGAAACCTAAGTGGTATTTATTTGATCAGTCAACATTGGTTTATTTTTAAACCTTGTGTGTACCATATGGTTCAGTGCACCTCCCAGCCCCCTGCTCCAGCCACCAGCCTGCCCTTCCAGCAGCTCAGGGGAGAATTTTCAAAGGCAGCACAGCACAAGTAAAGGTCTCCACCACCATGACCAGCTGCAGCTCTTGCACTGCCCAAGAACTCTCCACTAAAAAAAATTTCCCAGATGCTTCACTGAAGGTGATTGGTTGAAGGTCCCATTTCAGACAACCCATGTACCTTTACAAGGGTACCACTTCTTGGAAGGAAGTCCATAATTAACCTTTATCCCCAAATAACCTGCACAAAGTGGCAGAGGACACCAGAAGGGCAGGGTGAAAGCAGCAGGACACTGAGGACCAGAAAGAGGGAGCTGTGGAAAAGCATGAACTGTCTCTTGCAGCACCTACACACTAAAATACAGACTAGGATCAAGTGAAGGGTTACTTTTCAAAGGGTTACTTTACTTTTGATTACACTGAGATTACAATACAAGGTTGCAAAACTGACACCTGAATTTGGCAAATGTATGGGATTCTGCCTTGGCAGATGAACCAGCACCCAGCAAAAGGCTCCCCCAGGGGATCCCAGCATGGGCACTGCTTGGAGCTTTCTCTGTCCTCCTCCTCCTTGTTGGCAGAGCTCTTTCAGACCAGGGGAAGGCAGAAAACAAGTGGGCTTTTGGAAGTTCAGCTCAGCTCCTCAGCCACCCCTGCACCATGCCCACTTAGTTCTCAGTGGAGGGAATGTGAAAATGTGAAAAGACCCTGGGTGTATCTATAGTCTCTGGTTTAAATGATGTGAACTGCCTGCTTGCAGCAATGCTGAACTCAGTGGGGATGGCAACACACTCCCCAGACACAGGATAAATGAACCTCAGGAGAGAGACTATTCATTGCCCAAGATGGACTTCATCAATTAGCATGACATGGCACAAACAGTTGGCCAGTCAGGGTTGTCACACTGGTCATAAATTGCAGCCCAAGCAAGACACCCCCCAAACAATTATTAAAGTCTTTCCAGCCACATTTCCCTTCTATATGGCAATTATAGACCAACAGCACTTCCTAGAACAAAGTGATGTCAGCCAGAGCTGGTGCAAGTCATTAAATTCAGATGCAAAAAATAGCCTCACCTTAAAAATACAAATATACTGCATCACTTCAGTTTACAGGGAAGCACTTAACTTCTGCTTCTGCAACAAGCCAGCAAATACCAGGTATAAGTCTATCAGCCTACCTGGTTTCCAGGTAATCTATTTTGGAGTTACTTAAAAAGAAGTCAGTGGGACTTTTCATGGGCAGAAAGTCTGCTGGCAAAAACAAGGGCATAACTTGTATCACTCGTCTGAGGAAGGAGAACCACTTCTCCACTAAGCTATTTCCAAGAAAAAGAATGGTTTGAAGCCACTCAACTGTCTAGTGAAAGAATTAATCCTAGGAAGTATATAATTAGCATATATAATATATATTTTTAACTACATGTGGTGGTCTACAGAAACAACTAAAAGACAATTTTATCCCCTGTCTCATCACCTCCCCTGCACTCTACCCATTATTTTGTTCCCATTGGCACATCACTACTATTACTACTCCCCCCAAAACACTGGATGCCATTTAAACCTCTGAAATGGGACCCAACATCTGCTATTAAAACAACCACAGAAAAACTGCTCCAGACATAGTTTTTTGTTTCCTCTCCCAGTGAAGATTTTTAGCAGGAGTTATCCTCATTCACAGTGCAGGCTGGACAATATTCAATCATGCATCAGAGAGTGCTTCACAGTTTATTAGCTAATGATGTTCACAGAGCCTATGAACAGGAGTTTTCTACCACTGGCAAGAGATGATTTCAAGCCTTCCCAGGAGCAATGCCATTCTGCTCTTACTCCAGGAACTTTCTACACTCAAATTCTGATGCTGAGACTCATTAAAATGCTATTTTGACTCAGTGACAGTGTCCAAGATTATGTTACTTACGGTGTCTTGTCTCCTTCTGTTCCCTGTACTGCAAAGTCTGTGCTCATGACATGAAGATATTGTGTTAGGAGAAGATAGTGGAGTTTGTTTTAGGGCTTTTGTTCCAAAGGAAATTAACTCTAAAAGGCTTCCACTTGCCCCTTCTATTCAATCCTTTTTTTTTCCCTTCCCTGTTTATCCCCTTAATAGTGTTTTGAACAGTTGACCTGAAAGCACTCTGGATGCCAACTAGTCAAACCTTCCCCAAACCCTTCTCCCTGCTCTTTGTGCTGCTGCAGCAGGACCCAAAGGCACTTTCTCTGGTCCAGAATCACACCAGATGTCTCCTCTGAGGGTTCTTATGACTGCCCTCGACCTCCTCTCACAGGAGAACAGGTTCTGCCCCATTTTTATTGGTGTATTTTTCATGTTCTGCTTCATTTTCTGGTGTCCACTTTATGAAAACAATCCTTTAAAGACGATTGTGCTGGTTCAGTGTGGAACAGCAGAGCAAGAAGGGAAAATGGGCTTTCAAACAGAACTACAGGAATGTGACACAGATGTAAAGACAAGCAAACTTTTTTCCCTGGAGCATGAAAGATGTTTGGAAACAGAGCCATCTCCTGGATAACCAGGCTTTCAATCACATTATTCCAGCCTCTGGAGCTTTTATTTCCATTGTAGGAGTCTGAAGTGTTATTATGAACAGGGAGGGTTATTTCCCTTAACCTTGTGCAGGTGCTCTTGGGCAAGAGGTAAAGGCTTGATGCCTCCAAGCAATGTCCACAAACTGTGTCAAGACTGGACAACACCAAAATCATCTCTGGGCAGGGAGACAGGAAAGGTAACATCTGTCTCAGCCCAAATGCCAAAATCTCCTCTCCCTGTCCTGAATTATTCATCACGTGCTAACTTCCAAGCCATTTTAAATTTTTAAATATTTAATAACTGAGTTATTAAATATTCATGTAATTTTATTAGAAATTTTCAAAGATGGGCACTAAGGCTCTAATTGTTAAGTTCATCATTGGGAATGACTGGCGACTCAGAGAGACTTTCTAGCTGTCTAGAGAAAGAGAGAAGGAAGAACAAAAAAGGTAAAACAAGTATTCATGAACCTCTCCACCTCTGAATCACAAGACAATACAGATACCTGAGCCATTTGTTTTCAAAAAAACATCCTATTTCTATGAAGAAGCTGAGAAATCTACACTGGGAACATGCTAGAAAGCCACCAACTGCAGTTTAGAGTCTTAAGAGTTTAATTCCAGTGTCATTGAGAAAGATGTCCACCTCAGACAGCTGCAGTGGCTGCTGAGGATTCTTGAGCAGCCTCTGACTACAAGAAAAACGTGCATAAGTCTCAGTTATGAGTCAGGGGAGATGTGGGGAAAGTTCAGCTCAATACCCCCCAGAAGGACACAGATTCCTCCCTTTCTCTGATGCCTGTTCAGAGGGGACATCAGGATGCATGATCTCCCCTGAGCTGGTCTAATAACTTGGATTCATTAAATATCCATGGCTGTTTCTCTCCACACAGTTCCTGCAGACCATGTTTAGCTCTTTTTTAATAGATGACATCTCTTTAACCCTGATTCATGCTGAGAGCAAGCTCATGTTCCTGTCCCTCTGTATTATGAGCACACATTCCCCACCACGATGGAAATTGTATGGTTTACACAAAAGATGACAAATAAGGCCTGGAATTATATGCAAATGAATGGATCCATTCCTCACTTCTTCCCATCACAACCCTGACTTTCCAGCAACTGCACGGGGTAATTTCTGCACCAGCTTTCAAACAAAGGGCATCTCTGTGTTATTAACATCTCACTGTGGTGAGCAGTTTGTCACCTTTCACAAAAATTATCTGAAAAGACACCAGCAATTATTCCCAGGGAGATTATTGGGTGGCTATGGCCCAGCCCAGCAGTTGGGAGCTCAAGTGACATAATATTCTCTGGGAAAACTCCTTTTTCAAGGAATATGGAACAGATTAAGAAGTGAACTAAATTGGAAACAAACACAAAAAACTAGTCAAGTTTGTTTCCTTCAATTCTGTTCACCTCTATACCAACACTAGGAGCACATTATAAGAGATCTAAAAGCTCCTGATTATGACTCCAGATGACAGGACATTAACTTGGAGACTTATCCTGGGAAGGAGCTTGTTATGTTATGAATAAAAGACCCTAAGGAAGAATGACTCAGGCACCTCTTCGAGCTGCAGAAATCCAGCTGATTTCTAACTCTTGTATATTTGACTTTTCCAAGACTTTTAAACACCAAGGACTGAACAAACACAAGACAGACAAGTTTCTCTTCCTGGGATTGTTTTATGATTCCTGGTTGTATCTTCCAGCACAACCCAAAAAGCAGCATTTGCTTGGCCTAATGCTTATGAGTAAAATGGGGCAAAGAGTAGAAGTCCCACATAATTCCAAGTAAATAATTACTCAGGGCTCTTGGACAGGAATGAGTAACTAGGCTCCATGCCTGTGCAAGAAAAACCAAAGGATCCAGTCACACAAATTTCTCCATCAGTGGGGAAATTGGTATTGGAGAAGGTGATGTTTTACTGGTTGTCCACTGAAGACAGGCCATTTCCAGTTACAAAGAATCACAGAATGTTGGAAGGGACCTTAAAGATCATCTTGTTCCAACTCCCCTGCCATGGGCAGGGACACCTCCCACTAGATCAGGTTGCTCAGGGCCCCATCCCACCTGGCTTAGCAGGGTTTGGGTGAATTAAAACCCTTAAAATGATGCTCCACCAGATGCTAATTCCACACTTTGGCTGGAAATCACACCCAAGAAACCAAGTTCATAACCTTGGGATGCCAAATTTCTATTAAAAAGAACCAAAAACCCAACCAACAACAAAAAAGCAACAGTCTGGCCTTGGAGATAAAAGTGGAAATCTCTTACCAAGTGAAATACTTATCAGGTTGCTGAACCAGCTCATTTCCTACAGCTCTGTGAAAATATGCTTCTTATTACTTTGAAGGAAATTCTTCTAAACACCAACACCCAGGATTAGAGATCTCCTCTCTAGAGCCAGAGAAGCCCAAGAAAATCTGAGCAAGTCTCCTGTTTGCAATGTGGGAAAGAAAGAACTATTGCTGCACTTTTGAGTGCATATTGTTAAGAACTCTAAGCTCAGCCTTTCCATACAACCTATAAACACATTAAAATAATTATGAGTTCTGCCTGTTTCGAGCCTGAGAAACATCCATGGAGCACATAATGGTCCAAAATGGAGCACTTCAGTGTGTTCTTTTCTTCAGTGACATTTTTAAAGGTTTCTCTGTATCACCTGGGAGATACTGTCCAGAGTCAGACATCATGTTGCTGTCACACCTTCACCCAGGACATTCCACAAGCAGAAAGCCAATATGTAGAATAAAACAATCAAGGACAGAACAGATCCGTGAGAAGACAAGAATACAAAGGGATTTTGCAAAGTTAAATTAAAGGGTAGTTCATAATAAATAATAATAAAAAAAAGGTGGAGGAAAATGATTTCCAGAGAGAGAATGCAGAAAAGATTACAAGGTGGAGACAAACACTCTGATACCTAACAAAAGGGAAAAAAAAAAGTGGGATTTGGAAGAATCAGAAAACAGAGATGGACAAATACAGTCAGCCCACAACCATCCAGGCTGCATGAACCTCCCTGCTAAAGACAAAATCTACTATGGATTCTCAGAGCTCTTCCAAAAAGGACAAGGGCAGCTGGAATGAAGGATCTAGACAAATCACAGAGCATGAAATTAATACCACTTTTAATTCTTATCAGCTGAGGGACTGTGGTGGAGGAACAAACAGGGGTGGTGACTGATTTCACACCTGCATGTGTGAAATTCAAATTACCTAAAATGGGGTAAGCAGGACCATCTGGGAAGACCTCAAACCACAAAATAAGCCTTTCTTTTTTTCTAACAAAGAGATATTTTACAGGCTTGTAAGAAAAACATACCCAAAGGGAAGATTCTGCAGGAGGTTCAGGATCTTCCTTCAAAGGAAGGTCATTGAAAGAGTCAAGCAAAGGGACTCAATAGCTTGAGAGTTTCAACTAGAGCTTTTGGCATAATTTTCACTGCAAATAACAACAAAAAGCTCTGACAGGGGCAGATTGGGTGGAGAAAAAGGGTGAGGGAAGCAGAAACATATCCTTAATTAAAATCTCATTTAGCAAATTTTTTTTTATGTGCTTAAAAATTCCACTGAGGTCGCCCTTCTGGAGAGATGACAAACTCCTGGGATAAAGGCCGGAAAATCCTGGTAGTCGTGTCACATTTAGCAAGTCAAAGATATGTTTGTATAAGGCTGTAGAGGGCTAAATCCATTTTACATGCCACATGTATTATTAATTTCTGACAGTGGGCTTAGAAAAACCTAATTCGCTGGAATACGAGCTCCCTTTGAGCAGAGGGAAGCCTTTTCAAAACTCATCTTTTATTGACTGAGTCATTTTTGAGTCAATCTGTCTGCTTTCGGCAAGACAAGAGTTTTAAATCTTCTCTCTTTTTTTTCCTCCTTTTTGAGTCGTGGCAAGTCTATTAAAACCTGCTAATGTATGCAGCAAGGCCTCTGATTTGAAATGTAATGAATTCTTCAGATAGTGGCAGATTAGGGGGAGAAGATGATAGAAACAGCCAGAGCCACCAAAAAAAGAACTCTCCAGAAAAAAAGGAGGAGAAGGGTGAGTGGGAACAAGGAAGATTAACCCTTTTTATCCAGAAGAAGAAAATCTTTAAGCTCCATTAACAGAATCAGTTAAAAAAGCAGAACTGGAAGAGGCAGAGCATCTTCAGGCTTGCCTGGGGCTGAATGAGACAAAGAATAAATGAATCTTTCCTCCCAGAGTCTCTTGTAAGATTAGGTAATTCCCTAAGTGAAAAATGAATAACTTAGAGAAAATTAGCTCCATCCATATAAATAAGCCTTCATATTCCAAACCCATCACCCAGAGCTTCCCAGGCGAATGCCCTGAAACATTTTTGCTGTTGTGTAACAGATGGTTTCCTCCTCCCCCCTTCCTTGGGATGGTTCCAACTGCAGTATCTTTCAGGTGATCTTGTTTTAGCACAAAAATGAGCATTTTGGGTGTAAATCATCAATCCTGTTAGTGAAAGGCTGCTTGGCAGTTTTATTGTCTTTGGCACCTTTGAAGTGCTGGACAAACCTTATGGAGTTACACAAATGAGAGATTAGCACTGTCTCCATTTTATGGGTAGAGGAGCTAAGGAAAGGAAACTCAAGGATAGAACTTAATTTGACAGCACTGATCTGGTGACAGCCCAGGCTGAGAACACAGAATCTGCTGAATCACAGCACAGACCTGGGATATCTTCCTGTAACAGAAAAATTCATAGTTCAGCCTTGAATTTGATGGGTTTCAAAAATAAAATTAGCACTATAATAAAGTTCTAATGAAACAAAACCTTAGAGAGAAGAGTCTGATGGAACACAGGTGACCCAGTGGATTATAATGAAAATGAAGCTCAGCAGAACTGATGCAGGTGAGTAAATACGGGAAATTGAGAAACTGGTCCTGTCAGCCTAATGTCCCTTTGCTAATGACAGGCACTGAAATGTTTTAACAACTGAGAAATCCCAAATAACAGAGGCAAAATCCTCCAATTTAGCATGCAGCAGAGGTGTATAAACCCATGCATGTCTTGAAGGAGAGACCGTCTTTCCCTAAGTTGCAAAGCATTCAGTCCTTTATCACACAACTCAAGCTACAAAAGGCAAAAAGTTTTAAGTCCAAAGTTAGCTCAAAAGCTACTGGAGGCACAGAGGTTGTGGAAAGTAACCACGAGCTGGAGAAAACAGCAGCAGGAAACCTTTGCAGTGGGACACAGGACACAGGTAAAAGTGTTATCTTGGAGGCCAGCAAGCCATGGGAGTCAGCCTGGCTTTTCAAACTGCTCCCAGGTCCTGTCCACTGGAGAATAACAATGGCTGTGTATCTGTGCCCACGTCTCCTGAACTCCATCAGTCCTTTGATGTGATTCTCCCCAGCTGGGAAACTGTCTTTTCCTACCTGTGTGCTTCACAACCCTGATGTGAGAGCTGCAGAATTCACAGAGGAGAACTCTTACATCTCCACACATTAGTGCTTTGGGGAAGAAGAAGAGGTTACATTTGCTTTCATGTACGTAGACACAATCCTGACCTTTAGTTTGGTCCCAGCCCTCTGATTCAAGAGCTGGAACTCGCTCCCTGAATCACTAATGAACTCAAGGTTATGGCAGGGAGCACCTTGTGCTCTGGATACACCATTTTTCAGAGAAGATAAGAAACTCAGACCTGGAATGGTAGAGAAGAGGTAAAGCTTTTTCCTGGCAGAGCAATCTTATTTGGGGACAAGGGCACGAAGCAGGACTGTGGTATCAGCCCTCATATCCTCACAAATGCCACTCACAACTATGTTCTGCCCCATCTACTTTCCAGTTAAAAAGACACTTCTCACTTGCTGCCATCAGGATGGTTCCTGTGTGGCACTAAGCAGTTACTATACTTCAGACTGGCCACGGATGCATTTAGAGATGGATGAAGCAATTCCTGTGCAGATTTCCTACAGTTGTGAAGTTTGCAAAGCACTTTGGAATCCCCGGGGGGCCAACATGCTCATTGCATCACACCACCAGCAGCAGCAGGCTCAAAGAACAGCCCACCCCAGAATATCACTATTTTTCTTCTCCAACTGCAGCCTGAATTTCCCCTACACATCCTCCACATCCTTTTTCCCTGCCCTTGCTTCCTGATCCTCTTGCTTCTTGGCATTGCTTGAACTCTTCCACCTCTCTGACTCTTGAAAGCTCTGAACCAAACTCTGTCCTAGTGCAGGACTAGCCTGTTTGGAATAAGATCAGTCAAGAAACCAAGATTCCCACTGCTGAGTCACCCAAGAGATTATTTTGGTATAGAAAAAGAGCACAGCATTCAGATAACCTCAACTCTTGGCCTCCAATGGTCCAGCCCACACCAGGGAGCAAGTGCACAGAGAATCCTGCAGTCTGGCACTGCAGCCTCCCACAGGAAGGATTCACTTCAGGTTTTTACTCACTGCTGCTGTGGATTCTTCCCACTGAGGTCAGTGACACCCAGTGCCACAGAGACAGAGCTGCTGGCATGAGCAGCACTGCCCAAACAGGTCAGAGTGGCTTAGGAAAAGAGGAACAAGTGAGGAAAGGAAAAAAGGGTACACACAAGAGGTCTGTGTGCATGGCATGTGTAAGCAACAAGAAACAGATTCACCCAACTTGGCTAAATCAATGAATTAGCCCTGTGCTCGAAGCAAAAGTTATCCTTAAAGGCTCTGCTATTCAGTAGCTCACTTTACATCTGAGAAAAGTCTGTGAAAATCCTCCTGCATTATCCTTAGCCTTATAGATTTTCTTCTTTTCATCTGAGGCTCAGAGTGGGGATTACCCACTAAGGTGCACTGGCCAAACCACATTCAATCTGTTCTCTGCTAAAGAAGAAAAACTTTTATTCTTTCCTGTCCTCTTCCATCTCATTTCCTTCCCATGTCCATATCCCAACTTTCAATAGGTGCATAGGTTCTGAATATCAAGAGGACACACAGGATGATACTAAATAATAATACTCACTTCCCATCCTACAGGCTGCATTCTTCAGCTTCACAGAACAAGGGTTCCTTTAAAATCTTTATCTACTTCTCTGTCCAGGAAGGATACAGTCAGCACTGACCAGTTTTGACCTGCACATTTTCCACAGTTTCATCCCTCCCCTTGTGAATATGGATAAAATGGTGACAGCAGCACTGGCAGGATGGTAGCAGAGCATCTGGGCACAACCACACCACAAAGCTAAAACAGCTGCAGTGGTTCACATCTGGCCACCCTGACTCTTGACCTGGCAGCACCAGCTTGGGCAGATGTGTTCAGTGAGGGAGGAACTGACCCAGCTCTGCCTCTTCCCCTGCTCCAGGAGCCCCAGTGGGACCATCACCACGTGGAGTTAAACAAAGGAATCAGTAAGTACAGCTGGGGAGAGGTAATAAAAGCAAAAGATTACTAGAAAAACACCTTCACAGGCAGCAGAAGCACGTAACTACAGGCAACCAAAATGCTTTTACCACACTGAGTTTTTATAGACACTTGTTTGCTTTTCCTAAAGCACCCAAGTCAGAGACTGCAAACATCTGCTCCTCCATGCAGTGTCTCTCCCACAATGTTTTGATTTCGGTATTTTCCTGTAATGTTTGCAACTTCAACACACCAGAATTGTGCCAAGGCTTCAGTAACAAACAGTAAAAGGGATTGAAGGTATTAGAAAAGTGAAAAACTAATAAACCTAAAAATCATTCAAACAAACTGACAAGAGCCCTGGCATTGCACTGAAGAATTCCAAAGCAGAATTTCCAGAGCTGAAATTACCTTGAATGCATCTTTCCAGTAAAACTAAAATGACCTCTCTTTCAGCATGAGATCTATTGAAGTATCTTGACCCTTTGGACATTACAATCATCTGGGCAGCCACATGTGAGTTATAACATCTAAGTATTTTAGCTGATAGACATTATCAACTGTTGCTTCAAGAGGTGGTGAGCTGGAAGCCCAGCATGACTGTTTGTCATGGTTTAATCCCAGCCAGCAACAAAGTACCACACAGCTGCTCATTCACTTCTATTCATCATCCACAGGACTCTCAGTGCAGTTTATTCTGCTCCTCCATTAATTTTATTTATTTGTATAGGGATTCCGAAACAAAAAAAGTCAATTATTGCTTACTAGGAATTATAAAGGACCTGTGTAATTGGGCTTCTGATTCAGTTATCAATACAAAAATACATTCTGCTGCACAAAGAAGTAAAAGATAAAGACATAAAGCAAGGTTTGCATTATTTGCAGCTGCTAAGAGTAAAAAAAAAACACTAGAGAAAAGCTAAAAAGATTTTTATTAATGCTTTAGATGACTTGGGAAAGAAGTCACTTAATCATAACATTGTAAACAAGGAAGTTCTACAGCAGTATTTAAAAATATCCAAAATTGTTTCAGGAGCCCCATTGATTTGAATTAGGCAGCTGCATAATCACAGGGGCTGCAATTTTAATGAACATTTCAACAGGAAATGTAGAGCTGATTATATATATCAAAACAGGAAAGATCCGAATGCTGCAGCAACTTTTTTGTTGTAGTTTTGTTCATTACCTCACTGTGCATTTCCAAACCAACTCCAGAACTAACACAGAACTTACCTGCTGGCCCCTCTGTCCTGGCTCCCAATGCTTGGGGCTGCAGCTCTGATCCTCCTGTCTTGATACATGTCATTAGGCACAGCATTTTGAAAAATAATTAGTGATTCAATCAGATTTTACACTGGATCAAGTGACTGGAAACTTCAGTGCTGTGCTGCAGCTTTCCCTTAACATACTTTAGGGCATGTTATATATACTTAATTAGATAATGTTTATACAGTGCTTTGAAGAAATAAGGAACTCTGTAAGGGCTAGGTCACATTTTCACAAAGGAAAAGAGCAGTGTAGAGAGAGCAGAGCACAGACAGAGAGCAAAACTCTCAGGGAATGAACACCACCTTGTTTTCAGAAAGGTTTCAGGACATTTGAAAAAAAAAATACATCAACAGCTTCCACCATGGAGGCACAGAGGAAGAAACAGAAACTGTGAAACAGGGCTGAAATGAGTGTGTTACTGACACCAAAGTGAGGACAGAGGTCCAGAGTCACAAATGCAGCAGCACCTGGAGAGGAGGAAACTTTGCATGGATTATTATCACACTGTCAGGGCAATTTGCAATGTAAAGACTCAGAGGCAAAGTCCTTGATGAAACCAAATGCACTCCACTCCTGTGAATGCACTTATTCATAAGAGTGGGAACTAATGGAATAAAAGTATCTGGCTTCCTATTATTTTGTAGCAAGAGAAGCTGGGTTTTTTTGTTCAAGTTGGGGTGTTTTGTTGGCTGCATGCTAAAATACACTGCAAAACACAAAAATGTGTTCATCCCAAGTCTCCCAAGGAGGGACAGGGACTGGCACATGGCCTTCACCTGAGTGGGCACCCAGAGCAAGCACTGAGGGGATGCAAAGGTCAGGTTCTCCTCTGGCTCAGGATGAGGCACCACACAAGCCCTTGCAAAGGGCAGCTCATCCCAATCTCTGTGAAAAGAATTTGGAAAGCAACAAAGCAAGCTGTGGCTAAATCCACTCAGAATGAACAAGTGAAGCTGCATCCAGACATTTGGATCCCTACAGGGCAAGTGGCACCAAGAGGGCTCCAAAGGGTTTCCAGTGAGTGATGAAAGAAAACAATGTATGCAGGGAGCTTTAAAAATGATTGCAAAGAGAGCCCTGAGCCTCTGTTCTGTGCAGTTTTTTTTTCTTTTTCTTATTTGCCTATAACTAAATTACATGATTTCTTTGCAAGTCTAATTAAGCAGTTAATTGATGCTGGTGCCCTTTAGCATCTGGCATTTAAGATTAAGTAAATAATGGAGAAAAGTGCATGCAGCACCCAGCTATAATTAAACACAGCAAGGGTTTGTTCCCCCACCCTCCCCCACTTTAACCTGTTACATATAGATCTCTGAGGATAACTGTCTTTAATAGCTTAAAATACACTTACACACCATATAATGGATACTTGACAACAGTACTCTTCCTCACAGAGGTGCTGGATAGGAGGTGTATCTTTCATTTTAATCAGGAGCTTTTATTTTATACCTTGCACTCAGGGGAAGGAAAAGTTTCACTGTCACAGTTCTATCCAACTGAAGAGCATGTTAAATGGATCTTCACGGGAACATACTTTTAAATCCAGGAGTGTGAGTCTTGGCATCATGCATTAAAAGATTTGTGGTCAATTTTTTCCCTTTTACATTACTTACTCCTTCCTGATGGACCATACAGTATTATTCCTCCATTTTCTGCACTCTATGAAAATGCAGACTATGAAAAAGAAAGACTGAGTTATCTAAAATAAAGCTGTATAAAAAAACCCTAAAAAACCTTTGGACCAAAAAAGTATCCAAAGTTCTAGACATCCCTACAGAACACGGATCCAACTGGGGAAAAATCCGTGTTATTTGTAGTAATTTTCAGCACTGTCTCCAACATCACTGGTGCAAGGCTCACTATGGATTGCACTTCAAGTCACTGCCTGCAGGAAAGGAGGGATGATTCCACACACAAAAAGTGTGAGGAGGAGACACAGCTGCTGGGGACTGAAGGCCTGACTTGATGGGGATTTGGGATGTGGGCCCAAATCAGCCTCAGGAGGTTCAACGAGCCCAAGTGCAGGGGACTGCACCAGGTCAGGGCACTCCTTGGGGATGAAGGGATTGGGAACAGCCCTACCAGAAAGGATTTGGGGTCTTGGCACATGAAAAACTCCACGTGAGTCAATGGTACCTGCAGCCCAGGAAGATAACCCTGTCCTGGGCTCAATCAGAAGTGTGGCTGGCAGGTTGAGGGAGGTGATTCTGCCCTTTTACACCCATGTGGACAATTGCATCCAGCTCTGGGCTCCTCAGCACGGGACAGACCTGTTGGAGCAGGTCAAGAGAAGGGCCATGGAGATGATCAGGGGGATGGAACAACTTCCAAGGGAGGAAAGGCTGAAAGAATTGATGTTCAGCATGGAGAAGAGAAGGCTCTAGGGAGACTTCATTGCTGCCTTTCAGTTCTTAAAGGGGGTTTTTAAGAAAGACAAACTTTTTAGCAGGGCCTACTGCAGTAGGACAGGAGGTAATGGTTTTCAACTGAAAGAGGGTTGATTCAGACTAGATAAAAAGAAGCAGCTTTTTACAGTGAGGATGATGAAACGCTGGCACAGGTTGCCCAAAGAGGTGGTGGATGATCCACTCCTGGAAGCATTCAAGGTCAGGCTGGATGGGGCTCTGAGCAACCTGACCTACATGAAGATGCCCCTGCTCATTGCACAGGGGTTGGACTAGATGATATTTAAGGGTCTCCTCCAACCCAAAGTATAATATGATTCTATGATTTTTTGTACATGTAGAGCACTGCACTGAGCATTTCCATCCGACCTGAAGAGCCCAGTTTCCTCATCAGGCCACATATTAAAGCCTGGACTCAAGCTGTAAGACCTACTTCAAGGCTTACCCTGTAAGAAACTCTGAAACAGCTCCTGCTGCTCCCACAAGATCACTGAGGAGAATAAAGCTCAGTCCAGCAGGTCAACACGAGTCAAACTGCCTTCCTAATACAGCTCTGATTCAAACTAAGAACAATATGGAAGGGTTTCAGTTCTTCCAGAGCTGCCTGATGGAAGGAACTGCTGCCCAAAGATTAGTGCCACAATCCCTGTTAGACTCTGCAAGCACAAAAATCTTGTGTGGAGACTCCTGCCCACCTCCTATAGGTGCTGTGAGTCTTAATTAGTATCTTTGGCATACTCAGAGGCCTTTGGGCTGGGGGCTACTAAAGAAGTGGAAAATATTATCATCATTATGCCATTATTATCACCAGTGCTGGCATTCAAGGTAGAGCCTTCACAGCAGATGGGGAAGTCAAAAGCAGGGCTGGCTATGGTTATAATTTCCCTCATCACAGACTCTCCTTGTTGGAGCAGCTTCACCTCTTGATGCCTGAAGAACAGACCAGAACCTGTGCTGACAGGACTGCTTCCTGCTGGTCAGCATTGCTGACACATTCAAACAGGCCAGCACTCAAATCACTAGAAAGTAAATCATCCAAGGGACTTTCTAATTAAAAAGAGCTTCACTTTGATGGCAATTCTTTCCCTCTCCTGTCACAGTCAGCCCTCCCCTGAATTCTGATCATTAAAAGGAAAATAACAAAGAATTAGTCAGCTTTTGTTAAGTGTCAAACACTCCCACTCTAAACAACGAGCAAAACAAGTAGAGGTGTTTAATAGCTCTCAGAGCAACTTTATACCTTCCTAAACACTATTTCTGTACCTCTTGCTAATTGCTTATTTGCCCTGGTTGTATGAAAAAGCCTGGCTCACTCCATCTTTGACAGAGGAGAACAGCAGTGTTTAACATGCTGCAGTAGATGTGATATGCCTAGTTCTAATTTTTATCCTTATTTATTTCTGTTGGGGTTAGCAGCTGAGGACTCTGAGCTACCTGAGGCGTAACTAAGATGCCATTAGCTTTAAATCTGTTCCCAGGTGCTGCAAGCAGCCTCTCCTTTTGGCTTAGGGCATCACCTTGCAGATGAAACCTTTGCATATATGGGAACGTTGTGCTTAAAATTTCTCCTTTCTCCAAAAACTTCCTAGGGACTCTGGAATAGAAGCACAGGGTGATGCTCCTCTCCTCTTTCCCAGGGCTTTTCAGATTGTAAAGTGTGAAGGATCCAGTAGTAGAGAGAAGTGCTTTGAATTGGAAGTGAAGAGTAATCTCTGCTACTCCTTGTAGCACCATGGGAGTCCAAACACGTTCTGCAGAGAGCTTGGAAATACATCAGCACCTGCCCACGTCCCGAGGAATGGACCCATCATGGAAACAACCTGACCTGGAGTTCCTTCCCATGGTGGCTGCTGATGGAAGAGCCTTAAGCCCACATCTCTTACACAGCTCCATCATCCCCAGTTCTAACTCAGGACTTATTTTTATCACTTTTCTAAAAGAAACTTCCCCTCGTTTCTGCCTCGTTTCAGGGAAGGCATTGCAATATGGCAGTCTAAAAAGGGAATCACACGCCGTCATCATTACCAGCCTATTCAGAAACCCTTTGCTGCATCTTTCAGATCTGTGCATCTCTCTGATGCCACCAGCAGTGAGATTTCTGATGACACATCCACACCCTCCAGTGAAGGTGGTGCTGCTGCTGCCGCCTCCAGCCCTTGCTTACAGAAGCCTCTGATCTATTTAATTGAAATACTTTTTCTGCACACCTATGATGGTGTCTGATCATGGCAGAAGGTAACTTTACAATACTGCACACCTACCCAACAACCCACCATGCCATAATCCTCCAGCAGGACCCATCAAGACTCTTCTATTCAACAGAGACAGAAACACACTCAGAGAGCCAGAGAGTGAAAAGGCAATTTGTGAATCTCATTTCATCTTCAGCTTTTCATCTCTCTGATTTTCATCCATTGAGCTGGAGCTGGTTGTATATAAGAATGAATATGCTGTTCCCTAATGGAGGTTGGATTGACTTGCTCCTCTCTAACTGGAGATCATGCCAGATAACCTGGCACTGAAATGAAGAAAACACAGAAATACTGCAGTAGTGAGGGAAGACTGCATCAGCTGCTGTGACACACAAACCACACCAGGTAGCTTAAGTTTACTCTAAATGATGGACTGCTTCCAGATGCTCAGAAATCCCTGATGGGCAGACATGATTTCCTTGGATTTTAGGACTTGCTATGATTTAACACGATGTCTTCTCCTCCTTGGCACAAAACCACACCAGCAGCACAAGATGCCCAGCTCAAAGCCAGGACCACGAGAGGGTCTTCAGCCTTTTTGTTCAGGATACCATGTGATTATAACCACAGGACAAGCTGCCCAGAACACCCAGACATTGGCAAACCAGGCTGATAGGTGTGAGGATCCTAAGAGAGGTTTTTCTCTCCTCCTTTTCAGGTCCTTATGTCAGCACCACATTCAAAAGGCTATCACAGCATTATCACATCATGGTACTGATGTCGGTGCCATGATTAAGACAGCAAAGTAATTACAAGTGTCTGCTTTTATACGCTGATTGCTTTCTAAATAGATGTTCTCCATTCCAAATAAATCCACTATGGATTAACATTTCTCCTACTTGTTCACCACCTAGAATGTATTTGATTAGAAAAGCCTGATCAAAACTCTGCTTGACCATTTTTCAGCACTTCACCATTTTTCTTTTCCTCATCAGGGAGAAAAGTGTATCCATTAGTTAACCTTTTCAAACACATTCTTTTTGTAGTCTAATTCAAAGAAGGATTATAAAAAAGTCGTCAGGCTCGGCATGTGAATAGCTTTTTGTGAGCACAGGGAACAAGCATTTATATATCAGAACATCAGCATGGGGAGATAAGGGAGCTGTGTATGTGAGAGCTTATCTGAATGCAAGATCAGCCCTGTGAAACCAGCATAAACATCAAGGGCAGAATCCATATATTGATGTAATTCTTAGTGCTACCTAGTGCATTTGTGTGAATTTGCAATTAAATAAAGCTTATTCCTTACAAAGAAAACAAGAAGTTAAGGATATTATTCAAGGTCTATAGAGATCAATGGAAATTTTTTTGATTGCATTTGAATATAGCTTCCTCTCCCTGCCTCCCAATATGTCTACTAGAATATGAAGAAAGAAATTACCTAGAGTTTGTTTGTACAACTTTGAAACAGACCAAGATATCCATGATTCTCTCAGTCTGCTTTCTAACCCAGCAAATCCAATTTCATTCACAGCTAACATTTAATGTATTTTAATCCACATTAGTTTCATACCTAATAAAGTCATTGAAAATACCACAAATAGATGTGGGTGGCAAATTAACCGAGGCAGGAAACATAACTTTGAATCTCCTGACTTTTAGGCAATTAAAATATCAACTTAATTGTTGGATCTGTGTAGCTTCTCTCATTTTAATATGTAAATCAGTCTCTATTACACTATAGCTCAAAGAATGTGTGACTCGGCTCACTTGATTAGGCTGGGAATTGCTGGTCCTGCTGTCACTATGTTTACACTTTAGTGACAACTTTGCACATCAAATTCACATAATGCAATGTCATCAACTTACTCATCAAATACAAACTTCTTAAATACAGCCGCTGCTCTAAAATATCGAAACAGCCTTATTTTACTTCGTTTACAGCTCCTAAATAATCAGCCTAAGTGAAAAGAAAAAACTGGGAATTCAACTGCAAAACAGTATTTTGCAGAAAAAAAGAGCTTCTCGCAGACAGGGAGATGAACCAGAAAAACAGTCAATGGAAAAAATGATCCTTTAGCTTCTGAATTGTAGTTGTATGATCCCCCTTAAAAACGTGGAATAAGGAGACACACTTTATTTCTCAGTCTCCACACATTCACCCCACCTCATTTGGGATTCAGTGTTAAGGAGCCCCGATTTATCCTGTGAAGAGTCAGATTTCAGCTCCCAGCCACGTATACTTACCTGGAAATTGAAATGAGGACTCCAGAGAAAACCAGCAAACTCAGTCATTTTTTTCCTGTTATGACCCTGCCACAACAGAAAACCCACCATCTTGCATAGTACTGAAAGGGAGAGGGTAAATAGGCTCAATATTTCCCCATTCCTGTAACCTTTCCTGAATCTAATAAACATCCCCAACCACGAGGATGTTCACCTTGCCAGCACAAGACTTCCCAGTATCCTTGACACCCCTTGCCAAGTTCCTCCACTAGATTTCCACCACTCTCTACTGCTCACAGAGGCATCAAGCTTTAATTTCCAGGAGAAACAATACATTGACAAGATGCAGAGCAGAGATCTGAGGCTCCACCACGCTGCCAGGATGGTTTTTCTGATGTCAGGGAAATCGTGTCGGCCCGAATTGGAGACACCAGCACAAGCCTTTCTTCTCAATCCTGCTGATGAATGAAAGAGCATTTTCAATTGTGTACATCCAGAGGCCTTGTGGCACATCAGGTCTAATCAAAAGCTGCTCCCTGCAAACTGCTGTCAGAGTCAGCTCATAGCACAACCCTGCAGGAGCCAAAGGGCACATCATAGTGCATTTCCTTCCCTTCAGGAGAAATGCTGGACCACAGGGATCTAGTGGGAGCAGCCTGATTGTCACACAGCCACAAAGGAGGCCACGACCAAACAATGAGGTTTGACTCAAATATGCAAGCAGAAAAACACAACTAGTAAAGTTTACCAAGACCCATAAAGCTCAACAGCTTTATGGTTGATAAAGAAACCACCAGAACAGAGGGATATTGAAGAACCAGAGGGATGTAGAACTGTGGCCCCAAAGGGTGTTATGTTTCATGTAGCAGTTTCTGTGCAGCACAAATTTGATGGTGTTTTATAAGGATTAGGGGGGAGAAGTGGAGGGTGGGAAGGAGTTAAACACAGAGAGAAGGGGTTTGGATCCTTCTGCTGCTCATTTATTTCTCTCCTTGCAAAGGCTCTGAACTTTCCCTGGGTAGAAATGAAGGAGCACAGCTACTTCTGAGGGTTACTTCTGGTAGTGAGAACAATTCTTCCTCATGGTCAATTCGTATTTCACTCAGTTATTGATGGACTGGGAAGCAGAAGCCCAAGTCAGCAGGCTTAAAAATACTGTTTCTATCACCAGTTTTTACTCCATACAGAGTAAGCCAACAGGAGACAGAATACTCCCTGTCAGCCCATGTTTTTCTACACATTTTATCTTATTTGCTCCCAGAAGTCACCTCTGACCTTGCTCTCTGCCCATCTGTAATGCCATTAGCTACCTCTAACCTTCCCCCTCACCTCAGCAAAGGCAGCCTCTTCCTTCTCACAGGTAACACCACACCTTTACTGCATCAGTACGAGTAAGGAAGGTGCACCCACCCAGGAAACCAGAGCCTTCTCCTCAGATGTACTCTCTTGCAGTGCTACTCATTTCCATTACACCCAGATTCAAGGCAGGATCAATAAGCCCAGACAGTTTTCCCTTGGGAGCCTCTTTCCTCATACTGCTACAGAAACCATTGCAAATGTTCTCACAGTTGTGTTTAAATTTGGTCCCCCTCATCGCATATACATTTTCATTTTCTTTTCCATTTCCTTCTCTCTCACAACTTACTGTACTATTTTTTCTTTGCAAAATGGCTTTATTTTCTCTGGAACAAGGCTTCTATTTCTACTAAATGTTTTGTTATAGACTTCTACCCAGTGCCTGGCAGAAGGGTAGGAGATGCTTTAAAAAAAAACCCTTATAGGAGTCACTGAAGCTGTATGGAGGTATTATGCAGGTTCACAGGCTGCCTCTTACAAAAACAGAAATATTGAGTTCTCCAAGAACTCCTCACATGAATTGGATGGAAAAGAATGGCAGGAAGAAATCCTGCAGCTCTTTTGCTCTTTGTGAAGGCTAACTATAGACTGGATAGTAACCTTTGACTGACACCAAGTTTTACACATTCGGTAGCTACAACAAAACTACATCACAGAATTTATTACAAACCTCTGGCTCCCTGGACAGCAGACAGAGTCTGAAAGTCCCAGCAATGTCTCACTGGCACCTCCCATCACAGTTTCACAAGGAGCTGTGTGCTTCAGGCATCCCTGGGGGTTTGTTTGGTCAGTGACCCTTGGCCCCTCACAGCACACAGATCATGTTGTGCTTGGGGCAAGTCTCTGGTTGTTTAACAGACTCATGGCATGTTGCCACAGGCAGGGCACACTGTTTGCAATATGCTGCATGACTTCATAGCTGTATTATCTCCAAAAAAACCTTGGGAATCTATCTGGATGACAAATACTATATATGACAAAAGCAATTTTTTTTTTTAACCGGGGAACATTTCTTCCAGCCCTCTTGAGGTACTAGACTTTCATTCAAGCCAGGAAATCTGATTCTTTATAGGTTCCTGCACTGATTTCAGTAGTGCAGAACATTTACCATCAAAGGCCACTGTTGCTGAATCAGAACACAAAAAGGCCTCAAGGTATTTTCCCCTTACGCTGCCTAAATCCACTGACACCACTGTAATGTCAAAGGATTTTATGGACTCTGCCCCCAGCCACTGTAACTCTGTCAATATGAAGTACAGGAGGTCCCAACCCAGCTGGAGTCTTTTAGGAAAACAGGTATATTTAGCAGCACCACTGGTTATCTGTGCTGTGCTGGGACAAAGGGATATGGATGATAAGGAAGGGAATCAAAGTAAGCACTATTTAAACCATCACCTTATTCCCATCTTAATATACTATTCAGGTCCCAGATTGGTCTAAATGTTTTTTGCAGAGGAGAAACTAGCAGCATAGAAGCAATAATGAGAATGTCCCATGGAGGTCCTGCTCCTCAGCTGCAGAGTCAGCACAGGAGGGCACTGGCTCCAAGCGGGTCAGATGGAGCAGCTCCCAAGCACTGCTGCTAATAATGTTCATCCTCTGTGCTGCTTTCCACACCATTTGTGGTTTGCACATTGAAGCTGTGCAACATCTGGGATCAGGGAACAGCAGGGAATGATTTCTTCCCCCATCAAGGATATGCAGCCATCTCGAGTGAAAGAAGACAGACCTTCATCAGTGCATGGCAAAACACCAGAGGCAAAGTCAAGCTCTTTATTAACTTCAGATGAAATTGAGATATGCAGAAAGCAATTTATTGAGATACAGGCAGGGCACAAAGGCTAACATCCTGCTCTTACCAGAAGTCCCTCAACATTTGAAGGCAGCAAATGCCCTAGACCTTTGTATCTCTACAACGAAGTCAATTCCTTCAGTACAAACTGAAGGGGAATGGGAACATTAAACATCAGTGAAAGAAGTCTCACCTAATGAATCCCTCTGCTACAGGAAGAGGCATTACCTGACTGAAGGAGGGCTGCCCTCTCTGCACTCACCTGGCCCAAGCCCCTCTGACCAGTGGGAGGCTGGGAGCCAGTGGCACAAAGGGAGGGGTGGAGGCTGTTGCACGTGTGCATCCACCAGCAACTAAGGTCATGGAAAAATCCTTCATCAGGTGGGCTCAGGTTTCACTCACAGGTGCAGCCCTCATCATGTGTGGATTCCCTACACAGATGGTAGGAAGCACCAAGGCTTCCAAGCACCAACAGCTCAGCCAACTGTGGATGGAGAATGGCAACTTCTAAATTCCATCTGCTCCTTTTTTGTCGCCTTCTGTAATCAGAAACACATTCATCAGAAGCACAAGCACACTGGGACAGTGACAAATTTTACCATCTCTGGCTTGTCACTTCAACAAGATTAGATTATTTTAATATTAATTCATTACCCAGTTTAAATTCAATTAAATACATTTTTGCAAGGCCCTGACATGGCAGTGATGCTGGGGGCAGCCCCTGCTGAACAACAGATGTAGCATCTCTGTTGGGGCCAAACATCTGCCTCAGAGGGAGATTCCCCAGTCCTTCTTCAAGGACCCCCATTTCCTACTTTTTTCCTAAGAAGAAAAAAAAGGACACTGAAACCATCGAGAAGGACGAATAACTTTCCTTTTTGGTGGGACTATGTTCACTTCCAAAATTCTCCACAGATGGTTGAAATCAGAGTTGATTTCCCCATCTTCCTTTCTGGTAGGGGTGCCAGCCTGTCTCTCACCAGAAAGAATATTAAAAGCATTTTTCCCCTTTCTCATAGAGAGAGGCTGTATGAAGTAGGGAACGCTCCACTGTACCTGTGGGATAGCAAAAAATCATGAGAGCTCATGGAAAATTCCCATTAGTGCATTCTTTTAGTCAGGAACCAGCTTCCACGGGTCATCCATTCCTACCTTCAGATATACTACCTTTAAGATGAGAACACAAATGGAGATAACAAGCACCTGAAGCATTCTCTCTCATTTCCACCTGTGCTTTGCTTCAAGTCATTACTTCTGTCAGCTCCCCATTAGCTGCCACCTACATATTTGATTGCAACTAAGCCCCAAATCCATCTCTAGCAGCACCAGAAATCAAGAGGCCCTCCAGGACCACACACACAAAAAAAAAAGGAAGATCTAAACTGAAATGGCCTGGAGAGAAACATTAAAAAAAAAGGGAAAAGCTACAGAGATAGAAGAAAAAAAGCAGAAAATGCAGAGTGAAATACAGAAGGGAGGTGGGGGGAGAGTGCCAAGAGTACAGGAAAGAGAAATGCAAAGCTGGAACAGATTCCAAATCTGGGCAGCAATGCTCCACCCCACCTTTCCAAAGCTGTTACAATCTGCATCCCTGTTTCCAAGACAGGAGGACTCAGAGCCTCTCCCCAGCTGCCTGTCTGACCTTGGGGCACCCTGCTCTTACACAACCCAGCCCTGGGCAGCCACAGGCAGGGAAACACAACACCCAGGAAGGTGCAGCCCATGCCCAGAGTGCAGCAGCCACAGACCTGCCCTGTTCACACAACACGAGCCTGTGTGCAAATTTATAGTTTGAAAAAGGACAGCATGTTGTTAGAGCTCACACTGTTCAAAGCTGTCCTTGCAATGGCCCCAGTCCCCCTCTGAACAGAGACTATTACAGCACAAATGAGAGGAAAGGACCACTGAAATACGTGGCAAGTTGCCAGGCTGTGCTGCAGCCTCCAGCAGTTATGCTCAAAGAGATTTAGAGTCCAGTGTAACCTTGATTTTTAATAGAGTCACATTTAATGAGCTTTAACGTCCACAGTAATAATTTTCTTATTACCTATCCAGGAGTCGGAACTATGATCAGAAAAAACGTGCTAAACTCCAGTCCAATGAAGGGATTTAATAATGGCCAAAACATTATTATCAAAACCATCAACATCATTGTCCTTAATGCCTTTTTTTGGTTGGTATATTTACAGTTCTGTGAACCATAAGTGTAGCTGCTGCAGACCACATAAGCTTGCTGAACACAGCAAACCTGACTGGCTGCAGGCCACTCAAATCCCTCACCTCTGCCAATGGGCCAGTCAGGTTATATGGCAAAATGGGACAATAAAATCTTATATTTACCTCTATTTGTCTAAGGGCAAAATGCAAACTTACATATAACCTTTTTTGTCCTCCCAGCTTTTATCCACACTCCTCCTGCTCTGTCCTCGCTCTCTCTTCATCCCATTCAACTCTGACACCAGGGACCTCCCACTTCAAAAGCTCAAGAGAACTGAATTTGCCTCTTGCATGTGTCACACCAACGAGCTGGATGAACAGACAGATGGGTCTTGCAGCTGACAGAAAAGGGTGCAAGAAAAAGTCTATTTCTTGTTATTTCTATAGAGAAACAGCTTCAAAACCTCACTGAAACCTGCTCCTTTATTATGCACAACAAACATCCCTCTGCAGGGCAGCCAATTGCACAGTGACAAACAGAGCAGAGGGAGTTTCTGCCACACTCTCCTCATTTCACACCTTGAAAATACACTGAAGGGGAAGGCATATGGCAGCTGCTCCTGTGGGCAGAGCTGTTGGAGATCCTAAGAAAACAGCAAAAGCTGTATCTTCCATGTCTTATCCAGAGGGAGACAGAGTGACTTTTCTGGCCACGTGAATCCATGTTGTTAAGCCACTGGTGAAGAGCTGCTGCATCCACACTGTGGATGGAGTGAGCACAGAAATGGGTGCAGCCTGCACAGTGTGATCAGCTGTCCCCTCACCCACCAGGAGCTCTCCCTGCCCCAGCAACAAGGACAAATCTGGCTTTTACCTGGCCAATTTAAAGCCCAGAATCACCCACTAGCCCTGCAGTCAGTGCTGCAACATCCTCAGCGTTTCTTGCACATCCCACTACTCAAAATCTTCATGCTCCAACCTGCTGAATTCCTGCAGCAGAAAGGAGAGTTTAGGAGTATTTAAGCAGTGTGCCCCATGCATGACAATGATGCACTCAAGTACATGAAATACAAGAAAAAACACCAGATCTTTCCACATAACCTGGCTTACTACACCTTCCCCCTGGTCTCAGAGTCATCCACAGGGCTTCTCCATCCTTCACTAACAGCTCTTTTCCCCCATTTTGTTTACAAGAACCACTTCTATATGCACTTACAGGCACTCTGAGAATGCAAAGGGTCCTCCTGTGACTGTGATAAATGACACTGAAGTATTTCCCACCCTGCTAGGCTCTGCAGCTGATGCTTTCTCCCATCTGAGCCGGTGACCAGGAGTCAGAATGCTCTAACTTGGGACTGGGGTAAAAGGAAAAAAAAAAAAACCCATTGCATACATGAGGCTGGAAACAACCTGAAACCCAGTGAACTGTTTGTTTTCCTGTTGGAATCAAAGGCAGAAGAGAAAACAGCTTTAAAAATGCATCCCTTCTGAGCTAGCAACAAACCTGGTAACATCCCAGCACAGAGGCACCTCACAAACAGCTAAAAGCAACTGCATGAAAGGCAGCAGAATAATAATTCTGACACATCACAGGAGGCACACGTGAGAAATGCATTCCCCCAGAAGAGAAGGTCTAATTACTGCAGATGATACCCCAGAGGTTCATTTGTCAGCAGCAGGGACACAGAGCCAACCTCACCTCAGCAGCCTCTGTGCCCTGGCCCTCCCTGGGCTCAGGGCACTGTCACCCCCTGGACCTGCAGCATTAGATGTGCTGGGTAATTTGGGGACATAACAACAGACAAGGGCATCAGGCAGCAGCACCTACTGCAATTTAAACCCCTAAACCCCAGGGCATTTCAAAATCAAATTGCAATGAAAGAACTATGCCTAAGAACTGCTCAGCAGGGGTCTCAGACTGGGAGCTCCTATGGGCAGCCACAGTCTCTCCTAAATGTTTGCCAAGTGTTTCATGCTTATGCATTTGTTAGAGCATCCACTAACTGCAGTGACAGACTGTCACTTACCTCTACCATCCAGTCAGCTCTTCACTTTACAAACCACCCCATCTGCACTTCTCCCCATCACATTTTTAAGGCTATATAGTGCCATAATCCACTATGAGATGCTGGAACAAACACATTCTCAGCAGTAATAAAGTGCCATTGTTTGAGTGATGGGAAAACAAGATGCTTTCTGAGAATTTCAGTTTCATAACAGTGAAGGATATTTTCTTCTGCCCTTTTGTGGGTCTGAAGTCTCCAGAACATATGGCCTTTGAGAAGAGCTCTGCTCTCTCAGCCTCATCTGAGGGAGGATCCTGACCTCCACACACTGACCACGTACATGCAGCTGGAACACACCAGGTTAGTTCCACATGGACCTTCAGCTCTCTTTTATTTTTCTTTTCTTTAATAAAAGTATTTCGAGGGCATGGGAGAGTTACAGCAGTAAGATCTCCTGGGCTCTGCAGTATAACTCAATTCTGCCTAGTCCCTTGCAGGTGATGGGCCAGGCTTTATTGATATCCTTGCCTTGATTTAGAGTCTGAGAGCATGTCTGGAGGTGCTGATTTTGGGGTTACTTTACTAAAAAGTCTCATTCAAGTATGTGAAGGGAAGACAGACTGTACTGGAGAGCCACAGATTCTGGGAAATGTATTTAGCTTGGTGAAAGATGTACTCTGTTTTCATGGAATATTGAATGTAGCTGTGATTAATGGGGCACATATTCACTGATAAACAATATTAATTTGTTTTAAGCCAGGTCTGAAAAGATTTCAACCACTTGCTTCCCTGCAGCTATGAAAGTTATTTCCTGCTGTCTGTACTACCTCAAGGGCTAAACCAGCCCTGAAAGGAAGGAAATATTTCCTTTCACTCCGTCGGCAGCACCAGCCTATGAAGGCTGTTGTATTGGTATTTCATTTATCACGAGGAAATGATATGTATTATTATTATTTAGCCTTACCACCCACCCTCAACTAAACTGCCACAGGATTGCCAGCACACATTCACTCTCCCCTGCATCAACCCAGCCTTTTTCATTTCCCTTATAAGCACTCCATCAAGCACACTGTGCAGTCTCCATCTGCTCCTGCAGTCAGTTCCTTTGGCAACAGGGATGAATTAAATGCACCTTCAGAAGCCAGCAGCCTACCTGCAACTTCTTGTGATGACTGAAAACTCCCAACTCCTTCCAGACTCCCAGAGATGGAGCCACCTCCTTCAAGGACTCTCACCAGCTCCCGCAGCCTCTCACACTCCTCCTGGAGCTGCTGCTGCTCCTCCCTGCGCTGCTGCTTGGCCAAAGTCGTTGGGTTCATGCTGAAATGAACAACTTTGGTTCTGCTGGGGTCATAGTCACCCTGTGTGGCAGAAACAACAGAAGCACATTGAGTAACTGATGCAACCTCTAACCCCATGCAACCTGTGCCTCTCTGTGTGAAGTCAAAAAAATGTTACAGAAAGAAAAAAGGGTGATGTTTATGCAGTGATGATGTTTTATTCCAACAGCTGAAGTCAGCCAAACCCAGTGTTGTTTCTCCTTCTCTTGGTACTCCATCTTTAAAAAGACACACAAAATGAAACAAAAAGAAAAGAAGAAACAACAAACCAAAAAGAAAAAAAACAAACCCAGAAAAAACCCACAGAAACATCTCACTCAATAGAACTTGCTCCTTGGCTGACACCTCCTCAGTTAAATTTAAGTCCAGAAATGAAGTTTTATAGCTGTATTTTACATCTCTTGATAGCAGGAGATTATAATGAACTCCCACATACACCCTTAAACTACAGCAGGACACTCAGTACCAGCCTGATTTACTGCTCATGGAGACAGCAACATCCACGTGAGTCCAAAGGTGGAGTCATTAACAAGTTGTATCAGCTCACCCCAAGCAAGGGAACAGATATTCCACTCTTTCTTCTCAAAGGTGAGTTGTACTTACAGCAGTTTAAACAGTCAACTCCTATGATGGCAAATTAATACTCTCTCAAAGTGAAAGGAAAACACTGATGTTACATTTGTGATTTCAGAGAGACAATTTTCATATAAACTACAGGAAGCCTCACACCCATAAATGCAGTAAAGTGTGTGCTAACACTGGCTGCCACAGCACTGTGCCCAGCTGAAACCCTATAGCACTGCCTGCATAAACAGGTATTTTATATGGTAATATTTTTCCTTCAATTAAATCTCAGGACCTAAAGTGATTTTGTAAACATTAATTAATCCTCAAGAGCAGCATGAGGTAGGTATTATCCCAATTTTATCATTTCATTTCCATTAAAGACGTGCTAGAACTTTATGTGGGGGTTTTTTCACGCAAATCAGAGCAGAGACTGAGTAACTTCATCCTGCATTTACTGGTCATTACTGGTAAGAGACCCCAGAAGATCCCATTCCCAAACATCTTTTATTGAAAGTACTCTTTCACATGCTGTAAAGCCCCTCAGCAGGCAGTGAACTGCCAAAAGTCACTGCCCCAGACATAAAACTGCTTCAAAAATGGGCTTGACAAATTAAGGGACAACAGCTCCATAACTGGGCTGTGACAGGGGAGGACAGGGGAGTATCCTCCAGCATCTCTGGCTGCTGGGACAGTGCTGGGGACCTCTCACAAAACAGCAGCTTCCACCACTGTGGGCAAAGATGCTCTTCTGGGTTATTTTAGCCAGATGGGGCAAAAGAAAAAGGGGGTGTGGTGGTTCCTCATAACTACTATGAGAAACCAATTTGGTGCTTACCATGAGAAATCAGTTGAACCACAGCTGTGCCTCTGGGTAGGAGAGACAGTCACTATTCCACAGTGTAAGTACAACTTAAAAACAAAGAAAGAGAGGGTAGGAGGAACCCCCTAACACAGGGGGACATGGGAACCCCAATGGTCTGCCCTAGTCCAAGACAGCTGGGAATACTCAGGCATGGAAACCTTGGTTACCTGTTTGCATTCTCCACAGTCAGGGTGTGTAAATGGCCCTTGGCCATTTACTGGGCAGGTGATGCCTGTTCCCATCCTGCCCAAGCCTCACAGTGCTCAGGTGATCTTCAAAACCCCAGGGAGGGCAGGACTGTCCTGCAGCCCCACAGGGACAGGGCTTTGTGACCCCTTCTCCACGGGGAGGTCAAGACAAACAGCCCAGAACTGACAGACAGTCAACTAGGACCAAAGGAAAAAATAATCCCATCAACAGCCTCGGCCAAGAGAAATTTAGGTGAGAACTGAAGGATGCAAGCAGCATCTTGGATGTGTCAAACAGAAGGAGAACAGAGTCAGCTGCAACACCAACTTATTAGATACGTTCTCCTCGGCAACACACTGGCATTTACAAACCAGTTTCCACACCCAGCTCTCTACCTTCTTGTGCTACTTGCACTTCAGGACTCTTCCAGACAGGCCAGGCCACTCCTTATTCTCATGTTTGCCTTTCAAGGGAAGGGATTCAACCCCAAAGTCTGTGATGGGGTTTACACTGGGTGGCAAAAGGATGCTCTCAATATCAGCACCGGGGAACCCGGTTCTCCCTGAAGAGCTGGTGGTTCTGACCAGCCAGGAAGGGCAGTTCTGGCCCTGTCTCCCTTACCAAGGTCAGGCAAAGCCCAAGGCTCCTCATCCTGGCTGCCACCACCATTCCAGCTCCAGCACAGGGATCTCCATCACTACAGACACTCACAGATGGCACGAGACAGCAGCAGGATCCCAGTGTGAGGAAAGCCATGCACACCTGGAGACTGCTGCTACCTCCCTGCTGGGGTTGCTGGACCCCTCACCACACCAGTCTGTTTATTTTGCAGGTTTTTTACTCTTTACTATCATCTCTCTGGCCTTTCCATAAAGCCCTGACATGAAGCTGCAGTGCTTTGGCTCTCGTAGATCTTTCAGACCATTTATCCTCTCCTTTTATAACACGTCTGCCTTGAAAAATCATGCTTTAAAACTCAGCACCACGACTCAGCCTTATTTTGGGGGGCTCACTGGCTCTCCTCAGCACATCAGTCTGAAGCTACACTGAGACAGGTGAATCTCCTAAAAGCTCATAGTGGAACGAAGGCTGTGCCAGAATCCATCTCATTTAACATTTCTGGGAGCTCACTAACATATTTGCTATGCTACCCACATTTTTGGACTAGGGGCAGCAGCTTTCTCTTTCCTCTACACAGCACACATCAAACCATTACATTTCTCCCTAAAGCTAAAATATTAGTGCAGCTGGTTTATATTATAGCAATGCCTAGAAGAAACCAAGAGGGACAGGGATCCCAGCGTGCCAGGTCCTGTACAAACCCCACAGGAAAATACCACCTAAAGCCTAAAAAGCAGACAACACAACAAAGGCAAGACACACCACGTGAGGGGAGTGCAGGTATGGAAAGATGCAGTCCCCAGTTCCAGATTTCTCAGCAGCACTGTGGCAAAAAAATAAGGAAAACACATCTCCAGAGCTTCCCCTCCTCACCACTGGATTGTGACACTGCCTTACACAGTTGCACCAATTTTACTGACATCCTATGGAGTTCCCAGTAAAGGCAGGGAGCTTTCCAAGGAAATGCTGCAGACCAGAGGCAATGTCTGATGAAAGGCACTGGTTGCATGTGTTGCTAACACAGAAAGTCAAACCAGTATCATAACTTCGATCATTTGGAGTGTTCTGCTAAATTTCTGAAGGTTGGGAGTGACTTTGTGTTGGGAAATGAGTGGTTTAGGATTGGCTCCAGGACGGGTCATGGCTGGAAACTGATAAATACGACAGCCAGCAAAGCAGCATTAAAACCTCACTAGCATTTGAAAGACATGGAACTCTAATGCTGGTAGGAAACTAGGGACTGAAGAAAGCAAACAACCTCCTCCTGGAATCCCTTTAGCCCTGAAAAATGTAAATTGCTGTTTTTCTCTGTCAACTGCTCTTCTCCCCAGAATAAATTAGTCTTACTGATCATAATTTTGTCCTTTCAGCTCTGCAGCAGAAGACTCTAAAATGGTGTTTCAGGCACTGGGAGAAGAGAGCTAAACCAGATTTGCCCATTTAGGAAATCATTTCTAATCTTGGGCCACTGAAGAGCAAGACCAAAGAGTGGCATTTGAAAGGTGGGCACAGAAGAGAGAGCTGTGTTCCCTGAACAGGAGCTGGGAGTCCCTGAACAGCTGCCCAGGTGCAGCTCCAGCTGCTGCTTCTGTGCTGAACCAACACATGCAAGGAGGTCTTGCTTAACAGAGTTAAAATGCATCTTGTGACAAGAGGCAATGTATCCCTGCTTTCTCCAACAAGCATCAAAACCATGCTGCAGGTTTGGGAACTTGGCCTGAATGCAAGACTTGACCAAATCCACTTAAGATCACGGTGCCTTTATGAAGAAATTTGGGGGATTCAATCCATGAGTGACCTAAAGATCATCCCTCTGTTGGAAAGCCACCCTGGCTCGTTCAGAAGGTAACTTGGTAGCCTTGTTCTCCTCATCAGCACATCATGGCCAGTGTCTCAGAGAGTAAAGATGACACATTACTGCCAGTTTCTCAGCAGCACCCTCTCTTTACCCCTATTTTCACCAACGCCTTAAAAACTGGAATTTGTAAAGATGCTGAAGAGTAAATGACTTGGACTAGAGAGAACTGCTGGCATTCATTGATTCTTTTTTCAAAGAATAACATTGAACGAGTAATTCAGAAAAATGTACACAGAGTTTCAATTTAGGGGAAAGCAATAAATACCTTGATTGATTGCAACCAAGTCTGGTTGACACTTAAAACGGTGAATTATTCATTCCTGGAAAGCAAGATGCTAACTAGCTGATTTGGTGCTTAAGGCAGCAAAACCATTTTTGTGCTCTCAGAAGGCCACTGGACATTTTACAGAGATGATTTGTTGACTCCACACGTTAATATGCTCTACAACTTGTGAAATAATGTTGTTTTAATGCCTTATCCTCAGCCTCTCAGGCACAAGCCCCGGGGTGTGCACAAGGGAAACTCTCTCATGGACCACTGAGAAGAACCATCCCACCACTGCTGTGTGAGACAGACACTGCAGATGCCACACACAAATATTGGCTTATTGCAATATGTTCCAAGCACACTCTGAGACATGGCAGAACTATTTAGTACGACTCTGGCTATCAATAAACTTTCTGACAAAAGACTATGGAAAAAAGAATTTGCAACAGGGCCAATTTGTCATCTAGAACAGAGGTACAAGCTCAAGTCAGATGCTGCTGCCTCCCTTCTCACTTCCATCTCCCAGCTTGAAAAAAACACCCCGAGGAGATAATTGTGCTGATGCTATGTGTCATTTTTTAAAACTGTATTATTGGCAAACAGTCAGTGTGTTGGTCTACGTGCTGAAATTACAGCTCAGAAACTTCCTAAGTAATCTGCCCATTAGGGAAGAATCAGTCAAGTGCCAAAGCAATGAATGAAGACAGGACTGCTTTAATCTCTGGAAAACAGAAACTTTTCCTTTAGAAGAGGAGTTGTTTAGAAGAACAATGAAAGCTGCCAGTGACAGCACCTTGAAAAGGGATGAACTTATTTTGGCATCTCTCCTCCTGGTTGTTTGAAAAGTGCAGTCCCAATTCAGGGATGTCTTTCTCCAGGAGCTATAAAAGCTTTTCTCTCTACTCCACTCACTTTCACAGGCACATAGGTAAGAATAAAGTACTTAAAACCATGTGGATTACTTTACATTTGATGAAACATTCAGTGTTTAACAACTCCATTTAAGGTCTATTCATCCACTTGCAGGTATTTCTGATCAGAAGGTAGAGCTGGTAGCAAAGGGAATAGTCTCCACTGGTGTGAATATGTTTATCTAACATCTCTAATGAAATTAAAGAAGTCCCAAACAGGCAATAACTGTCAGGATACCATGTCAGCAGCCACTGTCAAAGACTTGCAACTGACTTCACACCCTCACAGGCTTCTCCTGTTTAATGCTTTGGAAAGCAAAGCCATCAGACCCCATGGGTGAGGCTGACACGTGCTGAAGTGCCTTATTTCTTCACAGTCCTGGTGTCTACCAGCCTTAAAAGATTGTGATTTCTGAGCAGCACAATAAATTCTGGAGGAGCATATGGACAGCTGAGTTAAATCTCTGCTCACTGGCAAGACAACAGCTTGTGGTTGCCCCTGCTGAGAAAAGGCTGGGGATTGGAAGCTCTTCAAGGAAGGGATTGTTTGTTCCTCACGCGACTCTCGCACTCAGTGAGTGCCACCCAAACATGAGCAACACACCCTGCTGCCTCCTTAGCTGAGGAATTTCTTTCCATGCTGAATTCTTCAAAGAGGAATCTCCAAGGTTTCCAAGCTGGGACATGTTATTCAGTACTGGAGAACTTCAACAGAAAGAATTTAAGGAGCTTAGTAGATGGTATCGGCTTTATATGGGTCAGTAGTTGGAAGAATATTGGAAATAAAGACTGCATCTAGCTATGGGAGACAGATGGGCAAGTTTCTTATATACAAATATAAAACATAAAGCAACAGTTGGGGGGATGGTGGAAGGGGAGTGTTGGAAAAGCATCCACCTGGAATGCTCTTGCTTCCTTCTACTTGTTACCTCTTGTAGGCAGAAACTAGCTTAAATTGTGAATGCTAACACATAGCAGATAATTGGGTACATGCAGGTGGTAAATATCCAAAACTGAACTTTTGAACTCTCAAGCATCCTCACTGCAGATGCAGCCTAGTTGTAAATTTTGGTAAATCCTGGACTAAGATAAAATTAGCACATCCTGAATCCCCTAAAGATAGCATCACTGCTTAGGAGGTTGTTCAGAAGCTGATCAATGATTTAGGCTATTTAGATGGGGAAAAGCAGGGGCACAGGGCTCTGGAAAGAAAGGTGCTGTTAAAAAGACAGGTTCCCAAAAAGAGAAGTGATGCCAAAATGAGGGCCTGCAAAGAAGGCAATGATCCTGGCTGGAGGAAAGATGCTGAAAGTGGAGGAAAACCCTGGAGATCAAAGAAATGCACAGGGATGAAGGCCAGGGAATGCTCAGGGGCTTTCACCAATAGCACCTGCGACTGGTGACTGCAGACAGGACTTTCTGCCCAACCATCCACACCAGCAGCAACTTTCCTGCAGGGAAGGGATGTCAAACCTGAGAGAAGGCAGCACTGAGGTTGAGGACTGAGCAAACAACTGTGTGAAAAAACAAATGCTGCTTCTGGGGACCTGTGAACTTCTGGGGAGTCAGTGCCTTCTCCTGACCATGGATACTTTAAATAAGAAAGTATATTTTCAAGCTGCCACAGAAATGCAAGTCTCTCCCAGGGCTTTGGGTTTCTGGAATCGCTGTTTGGCTTTCCTGAAAACATGTGGTGTTTGTGGGTAAACACAGCCACATGGATTTTCCACACAGCTAATAAACACCCTGTTGCTTTCTCTGAGTTAAGAAAACAGAGGAGTCACATATCATTAGAAGTTGTCTTTGAACGTGTTTATCTTCAGCTTACAGTTAATGGTTCAGAATTTATGTCAGGAATTGTCTGCTGTTAGTCCTGCATCAATACCCGCTGGAAATTTTACTCAAAGATGGAGAACAAAATAACAGTGGGAAGGCAAAATTGGAATTTATCACCTGAAAGGCACATGCAAGGTCCCTGACAACTATAGCTGTTGCTACAGTAGCTTATTAACTAGAGTCTACCTGGCTATACAGGTGAGCAGCTCCTTCTGGTCTACCTATATTTTAACTTTAACAGCTTTAAAAAAAATGGGTTACTCAACTCTCTAGTACAAAAGACTATCACAGGCATTTCTGCACCCAGTACAAGGCAGTCTCAGAAAGCTTAATCCTACCTCAGGAAATGCCATTTTAATGGAAATTCTGTTTCTTGGTTTTGTTCTTTTTGTTTCTTTGCTCAGGCTTGTTAAAGTGATTAGAGTAAAACCCAAAGTAAACTGCATCCCAAAGAATTCCCTCTGTACCCAGTGCACAAAGCACAGCACGTTCACCCACCCCAGCTCCCTCTGTCACACAAGATAACTACACCAAGGGATCTTTAAAGCCTGTGGAACAGGAGCTGTATTAACAAAAATGGATTGCAAAGATGAGACAAAGCAAACTAACAAATAAGCAACAACCACCACCTGCTCCTCGCAGCTTTGCCAGTATGTGCATGCTCAAAATCAGAAACAGTTGGGGGAAAAAAAGGAAAACAGAAGGTGTTGGGTGTTGGGAAAAGGCTCATTTATTCCCACCAGATCTCATGTCAGTTCCCTGCCTTCTTTCTCTCACCATCATCTTTGTGTGAACATCTGCACACGCACAACTGTGAAACCTAGCACCAGAAATTAATTTGGGCAACCTCTGCCTCCTTCTCTAAGCCACTTCTTTGTCCAACACCTGCTACTTATCTCACGAAACAGGAAGACCTTTCTCCTTGCCCAAGTGATGTGACCTCTTGTCCATATATCTTGATTCAGGCACCCTTTCTCCTATGGCTCCTGAACACCCATTTCCAGAACACCAAGGCTGAAGACAATCTGTGCCAGCCTGAGTTCTGCCCCTTCAATCCCAATAAATCCTTCACAGCTTCCACCAGCACAACAGATTTCAGATCCTTGCCCTCACTTGCAATCCCACATCACCCTCCCCACTCCATCAATGCCACCTCCACCACCTGGATCAGCTGCTCCTCCCAAAAATGTCTCTACAGGGCTTTTTCTCTCATTTCCTGAGCAGATTCTCTACAAACCCCCATTCACTGATATTCCTCTCTATGGCCTCTTTCACTGCAGCACCTACAGCAAATCAGCCACAGGACAGGGAGGCAGTTGGAGTTAGGTTGTATCACTGACAAAAAACCTCTAATCACACCGTTCTAACACCAGACCATATCTTTTAGTACAATATGTAACACATTTTGGACACTGCTGCAATAGCAGTAATAAAATAAAATGTCTCAGCAGTGGTGCTGAAGCCCTTCAGGTACAGTTTTAAATGGAGATCTGTTCTCTATACCCCTTTCAAATGTGTTGTTCCCTGGAGGATGCAAGACTATAATTTGCATTGAGTGAGGCATTCAGATGAGGTCTGGGATGCAAACAAACGTGACAAGAAGGTTAAGAGTCAGGACAGTGAGATGTGGAATGGCTTGGAGTTGGGATAATCTAGAAGATAAAATGCATTCAAATGTTCACTGTCCTTTTCAATTGCTGCTCTTCCTTTTATTGAAATGGAAGAAAATCATAGTCTGCTCTAGGATGGCTTGTTACCACCTAGAGATTCGAATTCCAGGGTTTCTACACTAGTTTTTTTCAAGTCAAGGATTCTTGTCTTTCCAGAGAACAAAGTCCATAAAAAGTTGCTATTATTTACAGTCTAGTAGCGTGCAGAGGAGAGCTGTGCTGGTTCAAAAACCTCTGATAAAGACAGTGAAAATAAAAAGCACACAGGTTCTGGAAACAGCCCCAAAGAGCTTATACTGTGAGTTATAAAAATTCTTTTTCAGAGATAAGACTTAACTATATGGTGAGAAATGCTGGCTCTCACAGATCTGAATTTCAAAAAACATTCTATCAACTTTCCCATACAAATGATGCACCTTTGGTTGAGAACACTGTTGAGAGGTGTCAGGCCAAATCTAGGTTTTCAAGAGAAGGACACATAGGTTTTTTTTTTTAAATTAACTATTTCTTCACTGCTCTGATTCTTATTCTGCAACATGCACAAACAGATATTGTTCAGTAGACCAGAAAGACAGAAGATGCTTCAAGTGAGGTTTTTTGTGGTATTTACTCCAATCCAGACATTCAACCACTCAAAGCTTTCCCTATAGCATTGTACAGAGCATTGCTATGCTCTGTAAATCTTGCTTTGATGCCTCTATAATTCTGTGTTTTCTCTACTTTGGAGTCGATTCAGATGGGATTTCAAGGGAAGTTCCCAGAGGAGAGAGGCAACATGAACTGGCTGTGCCAGCCTGGGACCCTTGGTACTCAGACAGGAAGGGAAGAGTCAGAGTGAAGTCTGACAACAGAGGTCCCACTTTCAAGATTTTATAAACAAAAGTCAAACTGCAACGTAATAGGATTTTCCAGTTAATAGATCTCATTAGCAAAAAGCAAAACCTCTATGGGTATTTTTTTTAGATAGTATCTGATACAAAAAGAAAGATGAATAATTAAAAATTATGTAAAAGCCTTCACGATCTGATGGCAGGAAGCATCGAAGTTCATCTGGGCATCTGAAAGCCTGAAAAGTAAGTGACAAGAAGAGCTGTCAATTTGTACAGCAAACACATGGCATGGGCTGGATGCTGAGATCAACCACGACAGCCTTAACAGCAATACTGGACCTCCTAAAGCCTCCAAGTACACCAGGACGTCTTGATCCTGTAATTTAATGGATATAAAAGTACTATTTTGTGTCCTTGCATGTATAATTCTGACCTGGCAGGGCACAAGGCAAACCCTTGCCTTTCAGTGAATGGATGTGCCCCCCTTGGCTGCAGCCCTGGCTGACAGATTCCCTGCCTCAAGCTGGAAGCACTTCCACTTAAAGAAGTCAAGTTCCCTTTGACATCATACAGAAACCATTACAGATGCAAATGGGCTGGAGGACTCACCCCTGCCAGTCCCCTGGAGCAGCAGGGCAGTGTCTGAGTGGGTTTCACAGCCAATGTGTGCCAGGTTACAGAAGCTCCACTGCAGCCTCTCCCTGCCAGGGGTCATCGCCCCCCACGCGCCTTCTGCTTCGGCCAAGCAGACAAAGAGAACAGGAAAACAAAACCTGTCCCTGCGGATAATCTAGGGGAAGAGCAGCCACAGTGAAACGGCCCAGTTTTATTCTTTTTGTCACGGTTGCTTCTCCTCCCAGAGATGTGGTGGTTGTCTTGTCCCTGGGAAAAGCTCATCTTCCCCAACGTCACCTCAACACCCAACGCGGCGCTGGAGGGAACTCCTCTGGCAATGGATAATTTGGTAGCAGGAAAAGTGAGACAGCAAAGAGGGAGCTCCCAACACCTCAGAAAAACATGTATCTAAGTATCTACTGTCCTGTTAGCCATGTAGTTATCTACATTATTCACTTCAGGTTCACTTACACAGGTGGAACAGGAAGAAGCCTCTTCTGTTTGCTCTGTTCTTTCCCAAGTAAGAGATTTGAGTATCTAAAACATCCAAATATCGATTCAAAGGGTACATTTCCTTCCACCTCCTCAGGGCAAATAGACAAATGTTTGGTTTTCTCTCCCTTTTCACCATTTTATCAGGTTAATTTTTTTTTTAATTTAAGCAAGCTGTAGGATCCCCGATGAAAAGAGCTCTTTTCCCCTTCTCCAGGAGCATGAAAAAGGTCTCCTTCATCCACTTCCTTCTCCCCACCTTGTGATGATCACCTTCTGGCCCCAGGTTTCCTCATCCAGCTTCTCAGAGAGCTGCACTCTGCTCCCTTGGTTCCTATGCAGAAGGGCATCAGTTTGTGTCCTTTTATTCCTTGAACATTAAGAGTTTCTACAGACTTGGGATTAACAAACATTAGAGAGGTCCCAGGCAGTGAGAACAGGGCTGTCACAGAGCAACTTGCTGTGCATACAAAGAAACCCTCAACTAGAAGAGTCAGCAATGCAAGGAGAATTAAAAAGCACAGTTAAATAACCCTAAATCCTCATGCATATTTATAAACTACATCCCATCAAACCTAAATCAATATCCCTCACTAGTTACATATGGCCCAAGAAAGCAAGAGCTGGTAACTTGGTTTTGCTTTACCCATTGTATTGATGAGACCCAGAAAGTCTTCATAGGGGAATAAATCCTTGGGCAGAGAAAGGGAATTTCAAACTGTAACACTGCAGGGTAAGAGGGAGCAGAGGGGAGAGGAGGAGCAGCCATCCAAGGGATGGCACAAGGGATCCAACTGAGCCTTGGCTATGGAGAAGAGTTTTAGTTTAAACCCTTCTATTCCCATGACAAGGAGAAGAACAGTTTTGCCACGAGAACAGGTTTTGCAACTTAAGCTTCACCTCTGTAGGTGACATAAGTTACATCCCCCACCATTTCACACTCCATGTGCTGGGTGAGACTGTCCTGTGAGAACCATCTGCTTAAATACACCTTATTGGCCTTCCCTGGGGGAAAATACTTCTTAGTTGCCTTCAAAGCTTCAATTACAATTCATCCCTTTTCAATTAAATGCAGTTGGAACCAAACATATGGGAAAATGCTTAAGAACATCACACTGGGATCACTGACCCATTAGCAAAATGACTCTGTCAAACACACTAAACCTGACTTATACCACTTCATTCCCAACAATACATCTTCCTTACTCAAGCTTAGGCTGCCAAGCTGAGCCAAAACCAATCTGAATCTATCTTGAAATATATTTGGTAGACACAAAACTGTCTGAACAACACTACACGACTTAATGGTCTGAAATACAACTGTCCTGTTTCCTGTTTGATTTTATTTCAGCAGTTTTACGTCACTGTGCTAATGGACTGGAGAGCAACCAGCACATTTTGCACAGAGATGTGAAGGGGCAATGATTTTAAATTTTACTGCCAGGTTTTTCCAGAATTATGACTGCCAGGTCATCCTCTAAACTGTTAAGACCCTACAAAACCTCATTTAAAACACAGTACTTCCTGCTGTATAAAATTCAGGCTTTGATTTTTATCATCACTTCCCTCATTGCCAACATACATCACAACATTTTTATGAAAGAAAATCGTGAATGAGGGCAAATCCTAGTTTTCTAGTGTTTCTCAGTGAGAAACCAGTTCTCCAGCCTTTGTATAACAAACCACCAAGGAGAGGACAGTTCAGCTACCACAACATGCTCCTGCACTGCAGTAGTTACATCTTTCCCATGAAGTTTTAATTAGACAACACATGCATAACTCAGAGACACAGCCTGGCTGCAGCTGAGAAGGCATCCTTTCAACTCCATTTGAGCAAACCTGAAGGAGAGCCTTGCTGTACTTCTCCAACCACAGATTTTCTGGCAGCATCCTTAAGCACACAGTCACCCTGACTTCCAAGGGTCAGACCACATTTGCTATGGAGAATGCAATTTTCCTTCCTTGTGGCAATTACCTGGTCCTTTTCCATATTTCAGTTACTGTTTTGTTTTTAATGCAGTTTTAATACCTTAAAATTACTGCTACTCCAGCTGCACTTTTCAGCAGTACACAAGGTCTCTGAGGGAGCTATTTATTCTCAGTTGTTTGCATGAGCAGAACCCCAAAACTATCTTTGGTGCATCTGGAATGTACTGACAGGGAGTTTCTGCCTGAAACTGAGACTGAGTAGTAGACGAGCACCTTGGAATTCGTTTGACTGAAGCAGCAAAACTTGGCTTCAAGAATAACGACAAAAATCTCAGTTGCATAAATTTAGACATTTTTATCCTCCAGCAGGTCAACAGCAAAAAAAAATATATATATATCAAGAGAGTTGACAATGGAAAAGCACATCTGATGCTAGTTATTTCAGAAAAAAAATTATTTTCTGTAATCACTGTCAAAGAAGTACAAATCTCTGCCATCATCTTGCTCAACAGAGCTCAACAATGCTTACATTTTACTTGAGAGGAAATATCTGTTTTTGTTATTTCAGCCCATTCAATCACTCCTTCTTCACTTTCTTCCCCAACTTCAAGCCTTGACTCGGATGTATTCACTTAGTGAAGTTTGCAAATTGCTAATCACCCATTGGCAGTATTGATCTGCACGTTTTACTGCAGTTGGAATGAGACAGCACTGGCTGGTGAATACACTGTGAAGACTGAGAAATGAGATTAACCAGCTCGCCTCATACACACTGAGTTATCTGCTGCCTTGTTCACTTTTCATGAAGCTTCCAGAATGCAGCAAACTGAATCTCCTTAACTCACAGGACAGGGCTGATACATAACTCCATTAGAAGGAAAGATCAGAAAAAGCAAGTAACACAATTTCATAGAAAAAAGGTCTTGTCAAACAGGCTTGAAGAGATTTCAAGTCTAGTTAACTAAGATAACTGTGTTGACACAACAGGAATAGGAATTCTGTAATATATTTGCCTCAGTACCAAAATCACTTTTTTTTTTAAAACCAGCCTGATACAAAATCAGACTATGGCAGTTTTTAAATGGCCCAAAAGCTGATGAACTAATAGTGACATTTCCCTGTTACTTCCAGCAAGAACTGCTTCTTGGCTGCTGGTATGCTGCACACATTCTCTAAGATACATAAGAAAATACTAAATGCCTACTAAAATATGCAGATAACACAAAGGCACAATTGTAGCAAACAACAAAGCCTGCAAAGACAGCTTAGAAATCTGATTGTACTGGGCAAAATCCTTCCCCATGAATTCAAATGCACTGAGACATCCCAAAGAGCAGAAGAGTCTCAGGTGCACAACACAGCAGGTACTTTCTGGAAGACAGTGCCTGTGAGGAGGGGGTTTGGCCACAGTTAATAACTAAGGGTTACCTCCAGCTTAATGCTGTGGGGAGAAAAAAATAAGGAACAGGGAGGATCTTTATGTATCATTGAGTAGGACTAAAGAAACAATATTGTCCCTGAAGGCAGCATTGATGAGCTCTACAGCAATAACACACCCAAGGGACCTGTGCAGGCTGTTTGAAATTAAGGAAAGTTGTGAGAAGATTTCCATGAATGATTCACAGTCTAAAAAAACACATCTTCCACTGAGAAATGAATGGAAATCAAACTATTTCATTTGCTATGGAGAAGGCTGAAGCAATTTGATCAGGGTCTTCAGTGGAAATCTGATATTAAATGGTTCTTTAATGTAGCAAACAAAAGCATAGTGAGAACCTGATAGCTTCTCTTCACGGTGAAGCCAGTGAAATGGAAATAATATATATTTTTAATAGGGATGGCTAACCAGGGAAACCAATACATTGTCTATTACTTAGTGTCTTTAAATCAATATTTGATATCTTATTAAAAGGAGTCTATGAAGCAACCACAAGTTACTGGGAAGATTTCTCTTGAAACTGTATTTTTGTGCTACATCAGACTAAATGGCTATTCTTTTTGGCTATAAACCTCTTAATTCAACTCATTCCACTTCCTCCAATTCAAAAAAAGTGTTATCCAATACTTTTATCCATTCTCTCTCTTATCATTAATTCCTTCTCTTACTTTATAAGCCTCCAGACAATTCTGTAACTTCAGCATTTATTCCTCTTAGACATAACAAGAACCTAGATGTTATCACTGACAGTTTAATCTTTTTCAAGGAGAGTTTTAATTTGTAGAGAAATTATATTAGAATCAATGCCTCTAAATATAAAAATACTTTAAAATCTATGTTCATTTCAATATTCCAGAGTGGCAGAGCTGCTCAGATCCTCAGGTGATGGAAAATCAGAATGACATTTAAGATCCAACCACTGAGATTGTGCTTTTGTTCCCTAAAGGAAAAGTCTTTTTGACAGTTGTAACAACAGCTTGAACACGTGGATGCTGATCCATACAGATATAATCCAGCTCCCTGGAAAACTACAAGGGTTACCTGGTGATTAAGAGTGCAAAAGGCCAGAGAATGGAAACAGGTTTGCCACCTGCCACCTTTCTTGGTCCCTAAGCTTTAAATTAGGGAGTCTCCATCCTGATTCAAAGGGAGTAAAGTTAATTTAAGAACTTCCACTTTTCTGGGAGATGGTGAAGACAGAAACAAAGATGAGATGTGAAATCCCTAGAAGCCACAAAACACCAACACATCTCTATCTATATCACCATGTGTACACAGTCTTTACAAAATAAGCATTCTGCACACATGTGCATCATGATTGAAGCCAAAGCTTTAACAACCTATTTCTCCCATTTCCATCTAAAATCCTGCTGCCAGTCCTCCATCCACCTCCCACAGCTCCCTCAGAAGGCAGTACCTGCCACTAAATGTTGAGCACTTTTAGGGAGGCACCCAAAGGATTGCAGAGTGGAAGGGGAGCAGTGAACAAGCACCATTTCCCCCTGAAATCCCATATTATTTCTGCCCTCACATGCAGAAATATGTGCAGTGGTTGTGTCAGTGTAACAACCACCTGACTGTGGTTCTTCATGTCCATCAAGCACAGGTTCAGACAGACCAAAATCTATGGTTCTGTCAGGAAAGACCTGGAACATCATGAGAAAGGCAGCTGCACCAGCCAGCTACACACTGGTCTTCTGTAATATATGAACCCAGCCCACTAATCCCACATTTGGTTCCCTCCACTGACCTCCTTGCCACTGCCAGCAATTCTAATCCACATTGCAAAAACCCTGCAGGAGCCCACAACATGGTTGCCTCTCTATACAAATACAAAAAAGTCCTGCACATCCCACATTCCTCAATACACACCTGGTTTCTCTGGCTCAGTAATGAACTTGTCCACGTTGAACTGGAAAATACTATTCAATTTTATGAATTCTGCCTGGATCCCTACCAACTGCAAACTCTAATTTGTTTTCTGAATGTTATCTCAACTGTAAGAACTGATCAGTGCCTTCACTTCAGCTCTGCAGCCTGTATATTAAGTTAAACCACACAAAAATACGTTTGCCTCTCTCAAAAGCTGTTGAATGAGACAGTCTCCTATTGAAAACAGAAAGGTACCAGGCAAAGAACCAGTGAAACCAGTGCTGCTCTTCCTGGCAGGAGGGTCAGTGAATTTTGGGTCAGACAGTCCATGGAAGCTCCTTGGGAAGAGCACAGGGCCCAAGGGACCAGTGTCTGTGAAGATCAGCCAGCTGTGCCCAAGAGGGGCCAAAGCTGCTCAGGTCCAAATTTAACTGTGCCAAAGCTGACAAGTACTAAATCTGGTGGATTTGGCAAAACTGTTTTCTTTCAGAATTGTTTTCCTCCCTCTGTGTTCTCCAAACCACACTGTGCCAACAGGGACTGCTGTGGCCAAGGCCCTGAGCATCTCCTTTGCAGCACAAGGGACCAAATTTCAGGGAAAGAATCCATAAATTCCTCTGAAGCCACTTACTCACACTCTGTCATACCCACAAAAGAGCTGGGATTTGCCTCACCTCCTGCCTGCCAGACCCAGGCACTGTCAATAAACCAACCACATCCCCACACTTTGTAGTACTACCAATCCCCAGCTCTGCTGTGCCATCTTCCTCTTGCTGCTGGTGAGCTTTCTCTCCTGCCCCTACCCCTCAGGAACATTTATGTGGGAGGTTTTACTTTTCCAGACAAAATATTTATAAATAAGCGAAGAAAAGAGCCTGAGTCCCCAGGTTTTTTGCTTAGAACAACCCTATGGATGATCTGTGCTTCTGTCAGGGATGGGGTTTGCTAGTGTGCTACCAAAGTAGTTCAGCATCACAGAAACCCCTCAACCTTTGTATTCAGGAGATTATAAACTTGTTCCTGTGTCCCTGATACAGAGTTGGGAGTGGAAAACTACTCTTGTTGTGGGTAAGTCACAGTGCTGCACTGCCAGTCCCCATATAGGCAGCTGCTGTTAGTCCAGATCATTTATCACTGAAATAGTCATGTGAAAATAGAGTGCAACAGGCACCCTCAAAGAATAAGGTACTTGGAGGCAGAAGATGGATTAAAATCCTTTTTTTTTTCTAATATTAATTTCTACAAGTGAGCTCTCAAGTGCTCAGTCTCTAATCTATTGGGAAAGTACAGTAGCTGAAAAAACACAGGGACACTGAAGAACATCAGGGAAGTGGAATGATGAGAGATTTGTCTGCTAGTGCTAACATTTTAAAAGACAAATTTTACTTATTTTCAAACAAGCAAAATATTTTCCAATTCTCTCTCAGGAAATGGGAATGTGAAGACTGACAGTGGATCCAAGGTTACTTAAAACCTGATCTACAACCTGGCTGGTCAGGGCAGGCTGCAAGGGATTTGTAACCTTCAGCCTTGGCTGGTCTCTCTCAGACACACATCAGCCTTTGAGCAGCAGTGACAGGCATCCCAAACAGTGCAGCAGAAAGGGAGCCAGTGTGGGAGAGAAGCTGGAGAAGAGGATGCAGGTGGTTTCTGTGGAAAGAACAAGAGAAGAGAGCAGAGAAGGTCCCTCCATGGGACCACACTGGTGCTCCTAAGACATTAGCAGATCCCTCCCAGGATGAGCAAGCAAACCAAAAGGAAAGAGATTCCAGGCTCGATTTAAACACCCTCATCCATTGCAGTCACATTCACCACAGCCATGTGAAATCTCCATTTATTTTAAAACTAATCAATACCACTGCGGGACAGCAACTTTCTGTAGAAGCAGAGAACAAGATGGCCTTGAGCCCTGGAAATTCTCCCTGTTCCCCACCAGCTTGAGACCAGCTCTGCTCCCATGTCTGCATCACACACACACAGTGCTGTAACGTGGCCCTAAACAATGCAGCAGCAGCCACTGCTTTGCTTCCAGCAGCTCCACAAGCCTCGAGCTGTGAGTAGAGAAAGAGCCCCCTCTGCTTGCTCCTCCACAGCAGTGTGTGCACGGGACTAAGGGTTTCAGGAAAGGGAAGGAGTATGTGGCATTTGTAGGAGGTGTTGGCTCTGTTGTAAACCCAGGAGTGTCTGTGTTGGGAGAGTTTTGAAGGGGAGAACGACTACTTGAGAAATAGAAAGAGATGCAGTTTGCAGGTACACACAGCACTCCAGCTGTAATTTGTGGTGTCCAGGTGGCTAAAAGGCAGTGAGGAGGGACTGAGCTGAGCTGTACTCTGTGGGCACAGGCAGCAAAGTGCCATCCCACTGTCCAAAGAGTTTTTAAACAGTTTTTAAACAAAGAGTTTTTCCCAGCCAAGAGAAGCTGGGAAGGAAGTTCACTAACCAAGAGAGGGACAGAGGGTGGCTCAAGTGCAACAGAGGAAGGCAAAGATGAGAAACAACTTCTGTGCCCCCTTAAACCTCCCCATTCTTTTTCAGATGTGTAATTCCTGTGGTAGATATTACCAGTGGTTCAAGTGTTAGAGCCCATCTGAGTCTTGTCACCACAAGAGCCTATACTGATGCTACTTCCAGAAGAGATACACCCACTGGGAATTAAATATCCTGGCTTTAAACTAATTCTGCTCTTTCCTTAATTCAGTAGTCTTGCTAGTAGCATACACATTAAAAATAGCTGAGGAACCACGCACACTAATAAGACAAACCACAAGTGTTTGCATTAAGTTTTACTGACCTCATATGTAAATCAGCCTGTAAAGCCTGGTAGCCTGTTATATACTATTCAATTACTACAGCAAGCATCCATCCTGTGCCTTTCACAGTGATCTCTAGCCTGGAACAGGTTCATAAACAGCTCAGAAAGGCGACTGCTGTAGATTTCACTTAACTCCTTATCTATCTGCTTTAAACAGATTAAATGACTGTGTCATTAAAATGCTTGAAGTAAGCCTTTGATCATAAACTTCTCATCATTTTACAGTTATTGAATCTGATCCCTAATGAATCTTATTCTGCCATATTTCTCTGTCTCTGCTCCCAGTCTTGCTCCCCATTAGTCCTGGTTCCTCAGCCCTAATGGGACTGCTTTGTATGCCTGACCACTGCCTCCTTACAGCCCTCGATTGTAGCTGCTGATTGCCCAACCCTGAGGAATGGATGAAGTGCAGGAATTTCATTTGAGGAAGGGTCAGAAGGAGCGAGAAAATAATCCACAAAATACAAACCACAAGGAACACTCTTTACATATTCACTGCACAGCTGCGTGACTGCAATTCCTTCCCGAGGGCCCCGCACAGGGCAGAGAGAGGGATTTGGGCACTGTGCTCTCCCACATTTTAAGGAAAAAGGAAAGATCCATTATTTACATAGTAAAGGGGTACAAGGGGGGAAAAAACAGGACTACTGAAGTCAGAGGATTTTCTGCCACAGAGCATCATCCGATTTTACCAGCTGTAGTGAAGGATGTGCCTGATCTCAGTGCTGCAATGCCCCAACACAGACACCAGCCCATGTCTAATCAAAGCAAGCAGAAAGCCACTGCAGATCCTGGGAAAATATCACAAGCCTAATCAGAGGCAACCAGGGAAAATGAAGGGAGACAAAACATCCAGTGCCCTGGTCCAAGAGCCGGTGGGGTTGGGAGTAAAGAATGAGAACAAATGTTTACCAGTCTGCAATGACCTGTAGAGTTGGGGAGCACGTGGGTTTCACTGAGGTCATTCAGTGTTCAAAGATTTGTTCCAAACTCCATCATGGTACAAAACTATGTGGTGCTAAACCTCATTTCTTGTACTAGTTTAGTTTTGACAAATCCAAGGGAGTCACTAAGGCCCACACAGGAAGGCTGGGGATCTGCAAGCAGTAGAGTAGAGATAACAAAGAGAGAGGGTCCTCTGATGCAAGAGACTTTTTTATAAAAGTATTTTTTAGAAGACAATGTCAGGACTGGATATCCTCAGTCCTTGTAGTCTCTCCTTGAGAAGAAGACAACCATTTTCTGAAATTTCAGAGGGTTTTTTTAGGGAAGTCCATTTCCATCAGGAGGAGTATGCCTAGGAGTTCACATCTGGCTATCATTCAAAGCAATGTAGAAGGACTCCATGGTGGGAATGGCTTTTATCCTTCAGTATCAGTACACACAAAAGGAAAAACAAGAAGGTACTTCCAGTAGCCACAGGAGAGGAAAGGTATTGTACAACATTACATAAGAACCAAAGACCTGTTTCAGCTGTGAACTCTATTAAAGTCACATGAAAGTGTTAAATTGAAAACTGCACATTTGATATGGAAGAGGCCTATTATGTCAACTTGCACAGTCCTTGCCAATGCAGCACACTGACTAATGTTAATCATTCTGTGTTCTAATTATCTCACCATTATAGCAATTTCCCTGATGATCATCTTTTTTTTTTCCCCCTTTTGCTGTTGTTCAGTGTTTTTCAATGTTGCAGGCTGGCAGGCTTGGTCCACCTCTTGGCCATCTGAGTGTTTCCAAAGAATATACCAAAGGGTGTGTTATTATCTCTCTCCATCATTCCCTTGGCTTACCAAGACATACTTCATACTTTTAAACAAAAAGGATGAGAAAGAGGCAGATGCTGCTTTGCTTCTGTTCCCTCACATGCTGTGCACTGAAACAGATCAGCTGTGGAAACTTCCCAGTTGACCCAGTGGTGCTCTCTGCCAGCACTGGTCTGGTGACAGAGTGTAGCAGGTTTGGCTTTGATGGGACAACAGGAACCAGCATCTTTGCTATTGCCCAGCTGGAGTGAGACTGCTTTAGTAATTGCAGAAGAGCAAGAATGGATTTAATTTATTTTCTGCTTCACTCCAGTGGGAGAGAGAGAGAGAGGCCACATTTACCCAATGGCCTCATTCCTTCTCCCAGACCATGAATTACTTGCAGATTTCACAGTGAGCAGATAGAAGCAAAGACACAGACAAGTCCCTGGAACCAAGGAAGTGATGGTCCTTTCTGCTTCATCACCTTCATGTACCTATAGTGACATTTTAATTAGCTTCCCCTCTGTCTGACAAACATCCTCAGTCATGCAGAGAAACCACCATTTACTTCCTACACTCCCAAAATTTAAGACCTTTAAAAAACCCCACCAAACAACAAAAAACCCCAAACGAGCCCCCTCTCTCTTCCTACCCAAGGAATTCAATTACTTGCCAGACAGCACTAAGAATCCATTAGAGAAGAATATACTCTGCATTTGCTCTGGAAATCTCCTGGTGATCTTATCTGTCTCTCAGTTCAAGCTCAAAGCTCAATTGTTTTTTTTCTGCCAGTGCAAGGAGACTTCAAGCAGCACTGAAATCTTTTCAGATGGTGAGAGTTGTCTCATCTTCATTTCAATTTTATAAGAATAAGAGAGATTTATGGATAAACTGAAACAATAAGAAGAATGGCTATGGGGCAACCTACTGGATTCTGAAGGGCTTTAACTGCTCCAAGCAGCAAATTCAACATTTTCCTGAGTTGCCTGTCTAAAGAAATAAATACTTCAGAAAACCGACTTTTCCAGTTACAAGTTTTCAAGTTATCATTGATTAAATTGGTAGAAGGGCATCCTCTCTAACTTTCACACATATCTAAAGGACTCAGACTATCTTTTAGATCCCCTGGAAGCATGAAACATCAGTAAGGAGCATTAAGTTGAATGAAAGAGCCAAAGAGCTGAGACGGGGGGATGAAAGGGTTGGCTTAGAAGGAATACACTGGTGAATTGACTGACAGGTCTGGTTTGCAGTATGTCCAGTATTTTTTTCTCTAGGATGCTTCAGTGAATGGACCACAAAAAAACCTCCAGGAACAAATGCAGATCTATCTTCCAAGCAATGTCAACAGCAGCACCACACTCAGAAGATATCAGAGACCCTGAGAAAGCAGAAAGGTCAAAAGAGATTGGCATTCAATCCCCAAATTACTTGGCTCTAGAAGTTACTGTGTGCCACCCTGGCACAGCCACGGGGCAGTACCAGGAAACCCATTGCATGTTTTACAATCACTATTCCTTCCCACCATCCACCTGAAGAGGACCCTAATGAATGTCTATGATACTGCCACCTCCTTCATTTCAACTTCTAAACCTAAAGGGACCAGCCTGACAACTGCCATTGTTGTAGCAAATCCAAGGCAGAAGTCCCTGACCATTCCCATTGTCTGTTCTTCCTCCTGAGCAGTTATTTCCCTCCCCATTTTGCCACCTTTACCATCCCTCTGACCACATCCCAGCTGAAAAAATCCAAGTGATATTTGTATTTTATGCCCATACATATTGAGTCATGTCTACATTTAAATATGGCACACATTTTAATAATCTTCTGCAAATATATATATGTGTGTATATTATATATATAAAATGTATTAAAAAATATATAAATTCCCTGTAATAATGATGTTATTACAAATAAATAACATTGTATTTAAATGTTCAGGCAGCTCCATCACCTTAACATTAATCATCAGAGCTCACACATATCTAATCACACTTTTCCTTGCACACTGAACAGACTGATCTATAAGCAAGCCGTGACTCCTTGGGAAATAACCTTAAGGTCAGCAACTCTAGCTGTGATGGATCTAGAGGGAAAGCAGCTCCACAGCTGAGCTCCCTTGCAGACTGTGCTGTCAAGAGCTTTTCACATCCCCCTACTCATAAAAATGAGGAAATTTCTATAATTACTAATGATTGCAACCGTGGTAGTACTGCACAGAGAGAAAGAATATATCCACTGGAAGACAACCAGAAATACACAAGAGGACCTCTGGAGAGCTCATCCTTGCTGCACAGCCTTCATGTTCCTGTTTTTTCAAGTTTTTCATCTTACTAGAGCCAGAAGCACAATGAACCCCCTTTTCAAAAGCAGCATCTTTGTTCAGAAAGGTCACAATCTCAAGTGAACATCTTATGTCATGTCCAACATGCACAGCAGCTTTCAGGGAATTTTTATTTCATTTTAAATGTCCTGTCAAAAATGCAAAGAACAGGCACAGAGCTTCTCCATCATTTAGGAAACATGGGGTTTAAATATCATCAGAAGAACAGTGGAGTTCCTGTGGAGCTGAACCCCATCCTTGGGTAAACACAGATGTGATGGATCACCTGGGAATATTCCCATGTGTATGGGACACAACTGGGCTTTACAGACACCTCTGCTGCTTTGTATGCACAGAACCACCTCATGTGACCACTGATTTTTAAAAAGATACTTTTCCCACAGCATTTCACTTATCCTGCCATCCCAACTGTCTATTCTCATGTAAAGAGAACAGCCTTTCTACCTAAATTAAGCATCATCTTCCATTCCACTGTTACCTGTCTTTCAAATCCAGGTAGGAAAGCTGTCAAAAGCAATTACTTTTTTTCTGACTTGTCTGGATCTATGTCTCTCTAAAGTCTTATCAAACAACAGCAAGTGGAAATTGAGGCAAATCTGGACTAGGAAGAGACTGTATCAGGGTCTGATTGTGTTCAGGGTGTGCTGGCAGAGGATGCTCTGACATTGGGGTGTTACTTTGCCCCACTTACACCCAGGGTCTCCCTGGGCACCCCACGAGCTCTGATCCCTTCCCAAGCCTGGACTGCAAATGCTCAATGCCACACATTTGAGTGACAGAGGCATGTCAACTTTCCCTTTTACAGTTTGATAAAATTCTTCTGGGAAAACCCTTTTTCTTAATGTAAATCTCTGCCTCCAGGTGTCAAATACGTGGCAGGTCACCCTGCTCAAAGGGAAGAGTTCTGGGATACATAAGATAACTTATCAACTTCTCACACACTTGAATTCCCTGGCACAGGTCACATGAAGAAAACACATTTTGTGATGCAAACTGCCACCTCCATCAGTGGCTCAGCTCAGAGCAACTCCCCATTTCCTCACATGTATTTTAACATCATTACAACTGCTGCCCACTCTTCACTGTGACACAAAACAGGCACAAAGCATTGCTAAACTCTGACTTACTTCTTTTCCATTGTCTGGATATCACATCCTGGTCTTCTGTCTCTTACAGATGGTGTGGAGTTTTCTGGGAAAAATGTGTCACCATAACCAGTCTCTTTATCAGACTAAAACTTTGACTTGACAAAGACCAGTGACAAAAATCCAGACCACAATAGAAGAAGTGGCAAAGACAACATGAACCTGTGACCTATCACTTTGTTCTAATCAAAAACTTGAAAATAACTGGATCAACAAACAAAGGCTGAAGTGATAATGAGTAATAAAAAGCTAAAGCCTAACATGGAGAGAGCTGTGACTTATGGACGTGGTACTTAGAAATCTGAGAAAAAGCACAAAGCTTCACTAAACAAACCTCACAAAGTGTTATTTGTGCTATACAGGTCTAAATGACATTTTTGTTTTGTTTCTGTGACATGGCAGCAGAATTCAAAGCAGCAGAAAAATAACAGAAAATGAAGAAAGAACAACTGAAAACTAATTTGTGCCATTGAACGACTACAGAAAAAAATGAACTATAAAGGGACAGTCACTCTTATCACTTCCTGAAACTTTGCTTTTTCTTTGCTGTGTGATAAGTAAGATTAGAGGAGTTTAAAAGTGAAGTCTAATTTTAAAATGATTGTGTCTGTCTCCTCAGCCGTGGCTTCCACCCAGAGGGTGGTTCTGGGGATCAGTGAAACACACAGGAACCCTTGGAAATTCCTGCTTCACTGGCTTGTATTGTAAGTTTTCGGGTGGGCATTTTACATACACAACTGTGAGTCTGAATGTGCAATTGAAGTTACTAACTTTTGTACATCCTTGCTCTTTTCTCCATACAAGAACAGCCCCAAGAGGGGTGTCTCTGTTCCCATACTCTGATGAAAGCAGCACACACAGACCACCACAGACAGAGTGGTTTAGTGACCCCCCTGCCACACAACCGAGTCTCACACGCCTTTTAAAACCTCACCATTCATTCTGCAACACCTGCTCAGAAACCCAAGGTTTATTCCAAGCCAGCTTCCTTGTACCACATCAGGACCGGAACAATTTCCCAGGGTTTGCCCCTGTGGAACAGAACGTGCTCTGGGAGCAACCTCCAACCTCCTCATCTGCATTTTGTGCTCGTCCCCAATTTTTCTACTCCAGCATGGATGGCACCTCTTAAAGTTTGTGCTTCACATGTGCTGGTACAGTGACCTTTTCCAGCAGGACATTTCCCAGGCCCCAGCTGTCTCCCTGCTTGCTCCCAGCTCTCTGTGCTGCTGCTCAGGTACTGACACTCAGTGCACTGACCTTTCCTGTTTCAGAGCTGTTCAGGAAATCCAGCTCTCACCCTTCCTCCCCTTTCTGCTCATCTAATGAGCTTTGTGATGCCACACAACTGCTGATATTTTCAAGGGTAGTGGCAGAAGAACATTAATGAATTTATTCTGGATTTTCATGTTAAATGTATTATGCAAATGTTAATCAGTTTGTGCAGAACTTTGAGAAAGGTGCTGCATGAAATAAACAATACGGTGGCGGCTCTGGCAGTAGAATTTATAAAGCTTCAGGTGTTTAATATTCAATGTGCAAATTCCTCTAAAAATATTTTTTTAAAGGGCATGTTGGTAAAAATTCCCTGCACAAATGTGAATCTGTGCACTCCTGGTCCCTGATGTTAACAAACATTAGCAAGTCTGTTCTGTGCGTGTCCTTGTTTTATTCAACATCCACTTTGCACATCACATTTATCAGGGCCACCAAGGCTCCTTCAACTACCTAATGGCAAACTTACAACTGGATGATATGCCCACGCTTCTCCTCTCCACTTCCACAGAATGTTTCCAATTCCTATTAATTCTAATAACTGCAAAGTATTCAGAATTAACACGCACAAATATTTGCACAGCCCCAGCTATTCCAGTGTCACGTAATCCCCAAGGGCTGGATCACAGCAGGTTCTACACTCCTTCCACTTAACACCTGTTCTGGCATTTTCTTCAGTACCTAATCCACATGGCACAAGATACATAATATTTTCTCCCAAATAACACGTATAATCCTTCTAGCACAATTCACAGGCACATTATAGGGAAGCTCTTTTCCCTCCCATCCATTTGGGTGGCACTTCAGAACATTCCCTTAGCAAGTTCACTGTGAACACCAGAGACACCCACACAGCAGAGCAGTTTGGNAGCTCTTTTCCCTCCCATCCATTTCACCAGACACCCACATAGCAGAGCAGTTTGTCCACAGTTGCAATTAATTAGCTCAAGTGATAATTGCAATGAAGGTGTAGCAGCACGACAACATGAACCTGTGACCTCCAGGACATGCTGAGTGACTCCACCCTGGCACGTTACTGCCTGTGCCATCCCATCTCCAGGACTGTTGTCACCCACAGTACCAGATTCTCTCAGTCCCTGCTGCAATCACAACCAGTTTGCTGTGTGAATATCCTCTAATCTGTCAAAAATTAACACCCATGATGTCTATTATATGCTCACAGTGAGTAGTAGAAGCATTTAGGTCATGAGGAGACTCCCGAAAACGTAAATATCTGAAAATACCTTTGCAATGAGGTTAAGAATTAGGAATGTTAGGAATGCCAATCCCTGAGTGAAATGTCTCTGCTACAATTGACCTATTGGGTCAATAACTAATCGAAATGGTATAAATTTAACCATTATTTAAAATTTAACACAGAGGTCTATCACATGTTTTTCATTGGTGTTTCAAGCAAAACTGTGGAGTGACCCCCCTGCCAACATACACTTGAGCAGACACACTTCCTTACATCACTGAAACCTTGCTGCAGCCTGTGAAATTCAGAAGATAATCTGTGCCTAATCAGATTTATTGCTGATAAAATCTGGGAGTCTGTGGAATGGGTCACGAATTGCTCTGTTCCCCCTCCACTTCCACATGAACCCACAAACCCCAATGCACTGTGGAGCAGCACAAGAGGACATGACCTTCTGCAGACACTTCATCTTCTCTTCACTGGGTCTCCTGCTGTATGTTCTCAGCTATTCTAGCTCATAATTAAGTCTCTTTCACACCCACACAAATTTGTTCCTACACCTTGCCAAAAGCCATACCTGACTGAAGAGATGCCAAGTGGTTTGCACTGAACCATTTAAAGAAGGCTTCTTTTTTTAAAAAAAAAAATAAAAGGACTGAACGTGGCTACCTGTGGTTTTCCATGGGAACCAGCTGTGCCACAGAGGTCAACACAGATTTCAACATGCAGAGATGAAGGAAAAAAGACAGGAAGTTTGTCAAAAGAGAGAGCATGGAGATAATCCAGGAAGAAGACTCGTGAGCTTTGAGAGGTCAATTAGAGAACATTGAAAGGTTGGCTATGTCCCTTTAAGTTTTATAATGGTCTAAATGACTCATTCATCATTCTTCACTGGTCACAAAATGAACAGTTAGACTGTTAAATGACCTCAGCTTTGCCTTGGGTTCTTAACTCCCAGCTAGTCACTGCCTGGCTGCCAAAGCCCTCACCATAAAATGAGTCATTAATGCTTAAGGAGGAGAAACATTCTCTGTCCACCTTCCCTTGGGGTACAGCTCCAAAAAACAGCTCTAGAAAAAGGAGGGGACCAGCCCAACCACAAAGGTTGCAGAAACACAGGGAAAGAGAAACTCATGAAACACTGGTTGTCCAGCACTTTCAATATTTATGGTCATTTAAATCCTGGAGAATCTCACCCAGGAGCACTCCCCCTGCAACCTGCTCTCCTTTGCAGAGCCTCCTGCTTTGGTGGGACCTGCTAGCTTAGCCAGGCCAATTAAAATGACCTGAAGTAGACAAACAGAGCAAAACTTCAGACACTTACTCTATTTGTATCGAGCTTCACCAATTATGCCAGCTACTCTTACTAAAAAATAATAATATTTCTGCTGGCAGAGCTTGCTTGTCTCTTATCTTCAAATCATTACAGCTACAACACAACTACCACCGAAATGGACAAGTGGTTTATGCTTTAATTTGTGCAAAAATAATCAATTTAAGGCCTAGAAGAATCTAAAATGTAATTTAATCAGATTAACATATTAAAGTCTAAATTGGTAACAATAGCAAAGTTAGACATTTAGAAAGGAACTACTGCACATGCATTAATGAACACCTCAAAACCCCTTATTGAAGCCACGCCAGCAGGAAAAAACACCCCCAATACTTTGTGGAGTATATTTTTTGCAGGCAATTCCCTCAAGGACACCTTAATAGGGGATTCAGTCCCTTGTATTCTGACAGCAAAATTTAGCATAAATACCAGCTTCTATCTGGGGAAAGTTTCCTGATGACTGTCCCCACATTATGTAGTTAGTCATCTCTTTCTGAGTTTTGAGATAACAGGGAAAAAACAGTTGTTTCAACATGTATGAATAATACTGCCTTTTGAAGAGTGTTGCTGTCCTATTATAGATTGGCAGAAAGATCAAACACAATAAAAACAACTGTGTGCAGCAGCATCACAATCAGGATTGGACACTTCAGACCCTTTCACACACCCAAACCACCCTTGTTGGGTTTTGCCTAATCCCTGAGAAGCTCTCCTGGTTTTCTGTCACCCTCTTCAGGTTTCCCTGACTGCCACCATCCACAGGTGGCACTGCCACCATTCCTTGTACTCAGAAACAAGCAAGAAAATAGAGACTTCTTCCCTTCAGCCTCATAAATACACATGCACACACTGGAAGGGATTAGGATGCTGGCTTGGTTATGGGACTAGAGATGATTTTCAAGCCCAAACACATCTCATTGTAAAAAAAAAACAACATCTCCTTGCCTTTTATCCATATAGATCCACTTATCTGAACTCTAACAGGAGTTTCATTTTTCTCACCAACCAGCTGTGAACTAATTAGGAGGACTTTAACTAGTCCTGCTCCCTCTCCAAGCATATGGATCCAATTAAGTCAAACTGCAGCTGATTTTAATCAATCTTCCTTGAAGCAGCCAACCTTGAAGAATCTCTTCTTCAGCTCCAAGACTGGAGGAGAGCAGGAAAAGCAGGAGAGTAGGATTTGCATAAGGAACACTTCACATCCGCTTGGTTGCCTGTAAACACGAGGCTCCTAACAGTAAGAAATGCTAATTGAACACTCCTCACAAGTCTTTCCTCCCACTTTATCCCAAAAAGCACTGATTGGATCAGTCTCTTTTGTTCTTGGCATGGAGCTGCACTTTTCCACCAGCAGCTCTGGAAGATCATTCCAGAGAACTGAGCAAACCAAACCTTTCTCTGAAATCCCTCTGGTCACTGTGGGCCAAGCAGTGACAGCCCAGCTTTCCTGGAAACCTTTTTTGCTTCATCCAAAGAAAGAAGAGTAAGGGAGAGGAGATAAAATTGTCTGTCTAAACCCACTCTTTTCATATTATTTGAATCCCTCTCCTGAGCCACATGTTTCCTTAAGATAATGTCCTGGGCACTGGGGAGGCACCTTCAATGGGGTGTCATTTCTCTACACTTCAACATCTCTTGTGTTTTTGTAATCTGAGGGTTTTATTAGCAGTAAAGACCTGACCAGTGAGTAATATCCATGCTAAAGTCTTTATAGCAGTGAAGGAAAATCAATGCAGCCTGCAGCCAGGTGTCAAGAGGAAAGGAGTTTTGGAGGATGGGTGTGTGGAGGTGGAAAGCACCTTCAGGCATAACTCGAGCTGTCCCCACACAAGCAGAGAATACAAAGAGATGTCAGATGTTGTACATGCTGCTGAGGAGAGCTATCAGGATGTCAGTTTATCTGCAATACTGAGCTCAAGGAGTGTGAGTCACACACCAACACAAAAGCACCTTTCCAACTGCTCTGCTTGCCCTCTGGACAGTCCCTCGCTCACAAAGTGGCCTGTTGTGCAGAAATCATTGCAAAATTCATGTGCTGATGCTCAGATACAAAAGGACGTGAGAGGAGGGATTTCTCCATAGAAAGAGTGATTAAATATTGGAAGGGAGGTGGTGGGGTCACTGTCCCTGGAGCTGGTTAAGGAAAGACTGGATGTGGCACTTGGTGCCATGGTCTGGCTGACCTGGTGGTGTTCTGTCAAAGGTTGCATTTGATGATCTTGGAGGTCTTTTCCAACCTAAATGATTCTGTGACTCTGTGAAGAGCAGACAAACATTTTTGAAGCTTTACTGCTCTCCACACACTGATACAGTCAAACTGACATTTTTAATTACCAAATATTAGCCACATCTCCATAGATTTCGTGAACCACACACAGCTTTGTGAACTCAACAGACTCAGCCCATGAAGTCAGAGCCTTAATTCTACAACCTGGCTCTTCCAGATTCACTTTAATACGTCCCTTCTATGTATCTTTCATTTAGTAGATACAATTCCAGAGTCAGAGGTTTTATTTTTAAAAAGAAGGAACTGTAGATAAAGATTTGCCAGAAATTGCCCTCATTCTACCTTGTTTAGTGCCACCTCCTTATGTTTTTATTTTATTTGAAATTTTTTTATTTTATTTATAACCATGATTCTCCCATGTTTGCCATTTCAGTCATCTTTCTGTTCAGTAAAATTTCCTTGTGATTTCTGTATGTAGTTTGTCTTGCTTTCTTTTCCCTCCATGACACAGACCTTATTTTAACCCACCACTTCCCAATTATTTCTTTCAGAGATGTCAAATTAGCAACATTACAGTGACCTTATCTGAGTGTATAACAACTTTTCAGCATATTTGCTCAGCCCTGATAGAAGAGGTGAATTTCTAAGCTCATCCTTAGCCTTGTGAGTTCCCACTATAACAAACCTTCTTTCAATGTGTTTATAAAAAAAGTAACTTTAAGCTTTGCCTGTCAAGATATTTGATTCTTACAGTGAATAAAAATTGGGAAAGCTGATGTTTTCCCCTCTGAGGACTTCTTGGCCATTCAGGTGGGCACACACTGATCAATACTGACACTTTGGCATTCAGCTTATATGTTCCTTTATTTGTGCTTTCCTCTCTACTCCTCCTCTGGAAGCCTTTCAAAGAAGCTGCTTTAAGCATCCAGACCTCTAAGACACAATAAAGCGACAAGTTAAAGAAGGGGGCAGCTACCTCCTGTTAAATAAAGAGTTAAAGCCCTGTCCTCAGCCTTGGCAAAGGAGATGTAAGAGAATGATTACCTGACTTCAGCTCACTGACTCACCTTGTGAGGGACTGGCAGATTTCTCTTTCTAAACCTGCTACTCAAGACTTGGCATCTCAAGAGAAAACAAAGCAGATATTTGTGATGTCTTGAGATATCACAAAGAAAATAGGAAACTCCTCTGGTCAGGCCTTCTTGGAAAGCCAGCAGCCATTGAAAGATAATGTAGGCAAATTAAACATGACCTGAGTTGTAATCTACTTTGAAACCAAAGCTGCTGTTGTGTTTGTTGGAGACCTAAGCATCCAAACACCAGCCCAAAGCTTTCATCTCCTTCTGATGACTGAAACCCAATTAAAGGGGAGCTGGGTGACAGGTTTCACACTAAACATGGCTCAGCAGAGATGCTCAGCAGCTCTTAGCTCCCTGCTTTATCAAAGCTGTCACTTCTCCTGTCTCCAGGAATTGGTAATAAAAAGAAAAAATATTTGATTCACCTTTAATAGGTGTCAAGATACAATCAATGGCCTGTCTGAAATCCGGGTAATTTCAAACCTGCAGGTTTTCTACCATGAAGCAATTTACACAAAAATGGGAGGAAAAAAAAAGAGGAAAAAGAAACAAAAATTAAGAGAATAAAATTTCTCAGTGTATTGTAGAGAATAAAAGGAAGAAATAACACTGTTACAGCAGGATGGGCTTTGATTAAACAAACAGGCTCAGGTTCTTGTTTGCTTCAGCACCTTTCAAACAGGAAACACTACAACAGCTTGAAGCAACTCCCATGTCCCTCCTCTGCACAGGAAAGCTGTTCCCAAGGTGACAGCAAGCTGAACAGTCAGTCCACTTACCTGCTACAGGTGTCCCTGCCCTCCTTCAAGGAGGGTGAGACTTCAGGGATCTACCCAGAGTGAAAAGCTGAACACATTCTGCTGCAGAGGACAGGAGCACCCCAGGAACAGGTAAGACACACAGCAGCACAGCAAAAGGAACACACCTTTCTGTCCTTCTGTCTCCATGTCTGTGGTTTGAAGGTGCTGCCAGCTCATTCTCAGAACACCAGTGATTGTTCATGGCTTGGAAAACTCGTACCTAATGAGACCACACACTGGTGGTCTTTGCCTCCACCACTGACAGCAGCAGAGTGGAGACTTCAACACAAATGAAATTCAAAATTTCCTATCAGCTCTGTGCTGTAAAGCCCTGTCTACACTCCCACTTTGGCATGAATGAATTCCAGTGGAGGAGTTACTTAACGTGGAACATTTTCTTTAAGACTCCAAGAAGAAAAGAAGAGGTTCTAGAGAAAGGCATTGCAAAAGACAACTGCAGTTGTGTGACTGCATCTGACACCAAAGTGCTCCTATAACACAGTCAGAGATACAACTGTGCTGGTGCAGCTGCCACAGGCTCCCCAAAAGTGCCCTGCCTTCTGTCCTTCTGGGTGCATCTGCATTTGGGTGCATCTGTTAGAACAGCTACAGCACATGGACCATACCAGGCTCTCCAGCTGCTCTGGACCTCCCCATTCCTACCTGCAGAGTGAGTCTCTCCAGCTTCATTTCCAGAGACCTGTTCTCCTCTGCCAGCTTGCTGCGTTCAGCTTCCAGCTCCTCAATTTTCAGCCTGGAGAAGAAGGGGAAATTAATAGACTTTGTGTGTCCCTGCATGGTCCCACCACAAATAATCGAGTAAAGCATGAAATCACAAGCAGTATCAGATTATTCCTGATTTCAGCACCACAAAGTTGCACTACTGAGGCAGTTAAAATATATGATTAAAAGTGACATGTCTATATGATGAAAATAGAATTTGTAAAAGTATATTAAAAATATACAACCTGAATATAAAGCAAATTCAGCTTGGGTACCTTCTGAACCACAGACTGAGTCTAGACCATCATGTTTAATAACCACCAACAGCTAAAATCTCCATGAGGCATCAAATCTCTTTTTGATCTGATTTATACTTTTGGCCTCCACAACACTCCTTGGCAGTAAGTCCCACAATTTAATTATGTGCTGTATGAAAAATTAGTTCAGTTTGTTTTATACTTCACATGCAATTATTTCACTGAGTGCCCGTTAGTTCTGCTATGGAAAGTTGAGAATTATTGTCCTACACTCCCCTCTCCACAACACATCACAGCCCTCCTCTATTACATCCTGAAGAATCTCAGTTCAGTCTTTCCTCACAGCAAGGATTTTCCATATTTCTACTCAGCTTTACTGTGCTTCCTTGTTCCTTCCAGTTCTCTACAGACTTTCTGCTATGAGAAAAGCTGGAATGACAAACAGCACTCAGATGTATTCAGTGGTACAATGAAGATTTCTGTTTTGTTCTCAACTTCTTTTCCAATGACTCCTAGTATTCTATTTGTATTTTTAACTGCAGAGCACCTACCTGGTATTTCTAGAAAATTGTTCACAATAATGTAAGATCTCTTTCTTGAGTGACAACAGCTCATTTAGAGCTATTGTTGTGAGAGTAAAAGTAAACATGTTTTTCCTTACGTGCATGGATTTGGCAATTACTGACACACAACTTCATTCTCCACCTTGAGCAGCATCATAAGATTCTTCTGAAACTCTGATAAGCTGAATAATTTCATATTATCTCAAACTCTGCTGCCTCACTACTCACAAACTCCTCTTTGTGTTGGAGAAGTTCCCAATAAAAACTATTCTTGGACCTAGTGGAAAACCCTCGTCATTGTGAAAACATTTCTTCTTTGATTCTCCTTCTTTTAAATTTGAATTCCATCAGCAAATTAATAGAAGAAAAATACATGAAGCTTCACAAAGTGGAAAGATAATAGAATATCTCTGGCTCAGGAAACCCTGAAGGCAAATCACTAGGAACCAGGAGAGCAAAGTACCCCAGCAGCTCTGCCCTGTTCATCCACCACCCACCATCCATCAACCATCCCCACAGACAGTACACTGGGACAGTCAAAACTCTGGGTTTATATTTATATAAATATTTATTTATTTATATAAAAATAAATATATAAATATGTCTTGGAGTGACTATATATATATATATATCCCTATATATATAGGGATTTTTATATTCTTACTAATCCAACAAAGAACCTTCTTTCTTATTCCATCAAAGTAAAGTTTCTTTGTGGCCTTTGGCTCAAAGGTTTTTGAAAGGTCAAATACATCAGATCAGCCATATCAGCCTTAGACAAACGATTGGTGAATCCTTCAGAGGACTCTATCAAACTTATTTGGTAGGAGATATATATGTATAAAAACATTGGATATAACATTTTTGGTTGCATTTGAGAACAGAGTACAAAACCTTGGTGCTGCTTCAAGACCCTCACTTTTCACATGTTAACTTCTTGGAATTAAGTGTACTAATGCATGATCCTTGCATCCAATTTTCTCAGGATCCGTTTTTCCTGAATATAGTTCAAAAATTAATTATCTTGCTTGATAATAGTCACTTTTAAATTACCTAGATTAAGCTGAAAAATCCTTGAACAGTGATAGTAATGAATGCACTTATCTGCCCATATCTCAAAACTATGCAACAGCAATTTCAGGTACAAGGGAAAAGTTGCCTCTCCTATTTGCTGGGCAAAAGTTACAAACTACTCCACAAAAGCTGGTAGAGCTACACCATGTTCAGCACAGAAATGTCTCCTTTATAAATATGCAGCTTGGATTGCTTAAATTATTTGTAAGCCTGACCCCTGCTGGTAATTTTAAAATATTATAAAATATCATCCTTTTCCACTCTTGGAAGCTTCTAAAATGCTGAGGAGCTGTTTTAGCCCTGTCTAGGCCATTAAAAAATATCATCAATAACTTCCAGAAGAGATACAAAACTAGCAGGGATGGAGAATGCTGAAGCAGGAGACTGAAAAGGTCGGGAAAAATGGAAATTCAAAATGGAATTAATGCTTTTAATGGTGCATTTCTAAATAGATTGGGGAACAGGCCATGAGAAGAACAACACTTTTCTCTGAGGAACAACAGCACAACAGCTCCTGAAAGGTCAGAGCCAGACACAGGACTCTAATCAGTATTTTCTCCAACTTGATGTGCTGAATTTTAATTTGGAACAAATTTCTCCCCATCCAGCCTCACAAATAAGCTGTAATGTTGCCATCATCTTTCTTTAGAACTTGTCTCCATGTGGAGGTTTAAGCTCAGGCCCTTCAAAATCCTTCATAGCAGTGACTAGAAAACACTTCTCAGATCTGAGACTCCAGCAAGCTGTAACAAGGGGAGGTTCAAGTCATTACATTTTTGTGCTATTTCACCTGCAATTTTAAGATTTAATAATTTGTCCGTGCCCTTTGTGCCTCACTGAAGAGCCAGGAGTGATTCAAAGCCTGAGGGACTCACAGTGAGGCAGCAGCCACAGAATGCTGAAATGGTTTGGGTTGGAAAGGACTTTAAAGATCATTTCTTTCCAAGCACCTGCCATGGGCAGGGACACCTTCCACCACACCAGGTTGCTCCAAACCCTGTCCATCCTGGCCTTGGACACTTCCAGGGATGGAGCAGCCACAGCTTCTCTGGGAAACCTGTGCCAGGGCCTCCCACCCTCACATGGAACAATTTCCTCGCCATATCCCATGTAACCCTGCCCTCTCTAAGAGTGAACCAGTCTCCCCTGTGCTATCACTGCATGCCATGGTCAGAAGACCCTCTCCAGCTCTCTTGTAGCCCCTTTAGGCATTGAAAGGCCACAATAAGGTCACCTCAGAGCCTTCTCTTCTCCAGGCTGAANGGCAGCCACAGCTCCTCTGGGAAACCTGTGCCAGGGCCTCCCACCCTCACATGGAACAATTTCCTCCCCTGGAACAATTTCCTCGCCATCTCTCTAAGAGTGAACCAGTCTCCCCTGTGCTATCACTGCATGCCATGGTCAGAAGACCCTCTCCAGCTCTCTTGTAGCCCCTTTAGGCATTGAAAGGCCACAATAAGGTCACCTCAGAGCCTTCTCTTCTCCAGGATGAACAATCCCAAGCTGGTTGGACCAAGTTCAGTCAGATTTCATGACCAGCATCAGGCACAGGGACCTCCCTGGCTCTCCTTCAGAAACCAAACTCGCTGCTTCCTCTGCACTGAGGACCAAGAACATTCCTGTAACCTCTTTGTACCACGAGGTTTTTAGGACTGACTGGTGCTTTCACCACTTATCCCTCTTCTAAGCTATTTTTAACATTGTTAAGTGTCCTGGGTCTCCAGTGGGAAAGCGTTAGGAACCATTAGCAAACAGTTTGTGCCTTTCCAGCTTTGCTTTCCAGCCCCCTGGGGAATGTTTCCCAATGGCAAAGAGAGAGAGGCAAGGGAAATCCTATCTATATATAAACACAGCAAAGCATTTGCAGCTGGTGGTTAAGATATGGAAGTTAAATATTGACAAATATTTACTGGCTTGGCACTTGGAATTTTTTCATTTATGTAAGTTGGGGTACAGGGATGCCTGTGTACTGCTTCTGCATGCAGCAGCACCCACAAAGGCAGCCTTGGTGCATGTACTTCATGCCTTCTCTATCCAGGGACACCTGCACAAGACAGGTGATGCTATTTTAACTCCAGTTTGCATGTCTCAACTTGCTACATATAGGAGAACCTTCAGGTAGGGAGAACAACCCAAGACAAATTCATGTGAGAACGAGAAAAAGCAGAACACAGGAACATCTGGATACAGCACAACCTCAATGCTTGGCCCAGAATGAATCCCAGAATGGTTTGGGTTGGAAGGGGCCTTAAGGATCACATAGTTCCACCTCCCTGCCACAGGCTGGGACACCTTCTACTACCCCACGTTGCTCCAAGTCCCATCCAACCTGGTCTTGAATGCTGGTGCTTGTTCTAAGAGCAGTTGTGTGGCACAAGAAAGGAAGAAACATCAGTTACATTCTGAAAAACTGTCAACATTCTCAAGTTTCCTGATACAAGGGAAAAAAACCATTTGAATTAATTTCTGGAGAATTCACAAACTTCTCCATAAAAGTGTTGGGGAATATAAAAATATTTAAACACTGGCAAAGATCTCTTCACATTTCTCAAAGACTTTTCCTGCATCAGATGCAGACAACTTAACCCAGAGCTGAAGGTTTCACAGGCATGAGGTAATTTCAAGACACCTCCACAACCTTTCACAAGATCAAATTTAGTGCAAGAATACAGATTCGTTGGCATTTGCTCAGACTTGTGGATTTTCCCACTTTTAAAAGTTGAGCTTTATATTGCCTCCACTGCGTGTTTCATTATCTCAAATTAGAAGAGGGAACAAGAAAAAACCTAAAGCCTCAGGTCTCCTGAAATGACACTTGTAAGAATCAGAGACATCCCACCGTGTTCAGTCTACATAAAAAGTGCTTAGATCGTGAGACAAGGCTGTTCCTATTTCAGAAAGGAAAAAAGGGGGAAATCTGTTTGATTTTCAACACTGTTTAGGCACTCCAGAAGTCTTTCTCAGTCCAGAGCTTTTCAGTGGAGCTAAGCAGTGAAAACTCCCCCCCATCACCCTTTTAGCTTTGTTTTATTTGTTTTTAATGCTCTCAGCTGTGTTATGTGATTGCCTGTGAAGCAGCAGGGATATCACCAATGAGGACATGTCTCACAGAGGCCCCATCTGTGAGGAGGACATGGCCATGTGGAAAAGCTATTGCTGAACAGGAAACTACTGAATGGAGCAGAAAATGTATGTGTTGGGAAGATGCTATTAAGGGATCCAGATGGCATTGAGATGGTGTTAGGAGCAAAGCAGACAGAGTTCCTGCAAGTGTGACTAATGGGCATTGGCAAGGACATGAATTTCTTTTGAATTACTGTAACTCTACCCAGTCACTAAATCCACAAAAAACATTTAGGATTTACTGGGGTTGCAGTTTGACAGCAGAAGGAAAAAGTTCAGATTTGTTCCAGCTCAAAGGGTCCTTCAGCTGTTGCCACTTAAGTTTTTAGTGAAGTTCTTTTTAAATATATTCCTTTTATTTACAGATTCCAAAATAGTTTCTGCACAGTTCACACCTTCCCTCTAAGAGGTGCTAATGCCTAAATGCTCTTTGCTTTACCCCACAGTGAAGGAACTCAATCAGTTGACCACTGTTTCTTTTCATAGGATCTGCAGAATATAAACAAATGTGATTTCACAGGGAACAGCAAGAAGGGTGAGAAATGACAGTATTAGCACTGGCTTTTGTTGTCTCTTCAGAAACGATGATGCTGGGAGAGAGTTTCACATATAAAGTTATAAAAGGTCTGACGAAAGAGCACTTTGTTCTCAAGAGAAGGAGGAAAAACTGATAAAGTCTTTCAAGTTCCTGGCTGAAAATTTACTTTCCATACTAAAGGAAAAAGAGACAAAAGATATGTTTTTAAAAGCTCTCATTCACTCACAGGGGGTGAATACAGATTCAAAGGATTAATATGGATTTTTTTTTTCCTCCTTTATGTCTCTCCTGCTTTTGTTTTCAGAAGTCAGCTCCTAACCACGGGGTTTATATGGAAGTGCCTGGAGGCTCACAGTTGATTCCTGTTCTGCACACTCCCCTCACTGGCTTCTGCTGGTTTTCTTCTACTTCTCATGAGAGCAGCTAAGGGGCAAGTCTGGGCTCATTGTACTGTAGGTTATGGGATTTCAAAGACCACAACAAACTACAGATATGGAAATAAGTCCCTCACAAGCTTTCCCCCCTTTCCAATTTGGAAGTTTGCATTCTTCCCTGTTTTCTCCCAGAATTACTTCCTGGCAGTGGTCTGTTGAAGGAAGGGGTAGCAGTGGAGCTTGTGTTGTTCACTTCTCCTCAGCAGCTACTTAAAATTGATTAAACTGGTCCTGTTGAGGCCCACAGGACACAGGAGGAGGAGCACAGCAGATCTGATCCCTTCCCATTCTACTCTGTTCTCCTCCACCTCCCTTCTGTTCTTTAATCTCAGTCACCCAGTTCATCACTGCTGTACAGAGGGGGCACATCCAGCCAAGCCCCCAGGAGTGTCCTGATGTGGATCACTTGTGTCCCTTTGAGAAAGAGCCTCTTCTATGAAGAAAGAATTCAGTCCAGTTTCTTGTACAATGCACAGAAAAATGTAAAATAAGATCCAACTGCATCCTTTGACTGGTTAATTCTAGAAACATAGGAAAAAATCTTTATGGAGTCGATTTTGCAATGCTGAATGAAGTGCTTGAGAGTGTGAGAAGATGTCTGAAGCCAAAGTAGGGAAAAAGGAGCAGGGAGTGCCTTACAGTGCTCCAGCAAAGAGAGCTCGAGCAGAAAGAGAGTGTTTTGCACCCAAGTCAATTACTGTTATAGCTGAGCAGTGAAAAGGGTGATCAAAATCAAACAATTCCACGCTTTTTGGAACAGCTCTGTAGCTAAATGCCCAGCATTATGGCCCGGGACAAGTATTTAAATCAGCCATAACAACGAAAAGTGGTTCAGTAAAAGAGGACAGAAAAAACCAGTCTGGAATTAGAACGTGGGACTGTGGCCACTGTGCACCCACAGCCTCAGGAGCCAGACGAGATAAAATGGGAGAGAGAAGAAAAGACAAAATATCAACATGAAACAACTGCAGAAGCTTGAGCACTTTGCTGAAACAGAGCACAGCCCATGGCTGGGGAACAGCTCTGCTCCATCAACCACTGCACTGGGAATTGGCCTCTGTTTGTGACATGCTTTGTGTGAAAGGTTTGACACCATTTCATGAAAAGAGGAGGAAGATGAGATTAGTGGTCAAAGAAATTCTTTAAAATCAAAGAGAGAAAAACATCTAGGGGAGTTAAGGGCTGCCATTGAGCAGAAGAAAAAACCACAATCCTGTAACAAGGGGATACTTGGAAGCTCCATTTGTACCTGCTCAGGCAATGGATTTTAATTCAGGGCAGAGCCAGACATCTTAATCCCCATTGCCAAGAGCCTGCCACAATATGGAGTGGTCCTGGACTATGTGGCAATCACCTGTTTTCCCCTACACACACTGTCCCTGAAGCTGCTCGGTTAATAGATGGCAAATGCTGTTCAGGGAAGATAAACACCAAATAATAGTCTTGGAGTGGAAAATAAAGAGACTGCACATCATCTAGAGGAAAGGGTGCTGCAGCAATACCGACCAGGGAGGAAGAGGCTGAGGAGGTGCTGTAGAAATACCCTGCAGCTCCCAGAAGAGAACAACCAGGCTGCTGGTTTTACTGATACACAGAATGTTATTCATCAGGAGTGACAGGTTTAATGTTGCTGAGGAGGTGCTGAGTACTCCTGCAGCAGTAGAAACATCAGGTTTCAGAGGGTCCCATGTGCCTTAGCAAAGGAAAAACCTGAATGAGCTCAGGTCTAACAAACCTCCACAATAGGCAAAAGGCTGATGGAGACAGGTTTATCTCCCTGAAAAAGGGAAGCCATGGTGTATTATCCTTCACCAGAACTCAAACATAGGATAGAATAAAAAAAGGACATGTATGCCTTGGGCCTCCAGAAGTATTACAGCACCTTGAGGGAACTCCAGGAGTGAGTCCCTAAGATCAGGTGTACAGCCCTAAAACATATTGGAATAGCTTAGCTGAACATGTGTTATTTTCAACCACCTCCTCCCTGCTATGGAACTGGGCTCTCAAAGCCATAAAACAAGCTTCAGAGGCAGAGCACAAGAGCAAAGTCATAACATAGAGGCCAGTAATTTCTGCTTTCTGCAGGATTCTGCTTGCTGCAAAATCTTGCTTTCAGTCCTATGAGGCAGTCGCGCTTTATTGTTATGGAGCTGAAAATATAAAAGAATTAAGAAGTAAAACTCCAGCCAAAGTCTTGCATCAGCTGAAAATAAAAAACTCAGCCTGTCAAGATCTGATTTGCTCAGCTTAAATAAAAGGAACTTTATTAAACATTCAGAAACAGATGAACTTCTCTGTTCTTGGTATTTATTGTGTCACCTGCTTTGCAATGGAAGCCATAAATGCTTTAATAAATACATGGAAAGGTTGTCTAGCTTCAGTGTAGCTTTTATAAATGCTCATGTATCCTCTGCTGAAATGCTGTTTTGTAACTTCTCTTTCACAGAATCACAACAGGTACCCCTCTGCCATCTACAGCAATGCACAAGGGGAAACATCCCTCTTTTATCTCCAGTGCTACACATGCATCAGTAATACAAAAGCTGGATTCTAAACCTCTTCACACACATGCCAAACAGATCCTGTATTTACAGTCGAGATTTGGTCAAAATAAGACACAAATAGCAATGCTGTTTCCACAGGAAAGAAAGTCAGTGGGGGAATAGTGATGCAGGAGCCAGTCTTATGAATTAACTGACAGCAAGAGACCCCAAACACTAAAAGAAAAGAGCCTGAAGCCTCCCAGAAGATAGCAAAGCTTATAAAGTATCAAAATGCAGGACAGATCAGGGGCTGAGTGTTTCTGTTAATGCTTCATGGATTTCTCACATGCATAAAAGCTGGTGAGAAAGCAAAAAGTGTGTTTGGAAAAAGAACATCCCAGTTCAGGAATACACAGAAAATACACTTTGACCAATGCTACCACAAGGCAGCCTATGGCCACAGGCAGCCTATAAACACACACTTCATGCACAGTGAGGTCTCCTGTACCTGGTGCTGTACCATAATAACCAGAGCAGGCAGTGAAACTACCCTGAGCATTCCCATTCTCATTAGTTCCACTAAAAATTGTACAATTTGCTCAGCCTTCCCCTTGCTTTGCCTACCTGAGTGTGTCCACCTCCTCCTTGGTGATGACAGTGCTCTGCTCAGCTGTGCCCTGCTGAGACTTCAGGACCTTCATCTCCACCTCCAGCTGCACAAGAGAAAATGTGTTAGTTCTCCAGAACTAGGAAGGGGCACACATGAACAGCAAAGGGAGGAGGAGGAAATCATGATGTTCTGCACAGGTCAGACTTTTTCTCTCTCAGGATACAAACGTGAAGCACAACTTCTCATGTGTTGAACGTCAAAATCTCAGTTAACCCTGCTTCCCTTTGCAATCCCTTTTGCTTTCCCCAACATTTTCTCCAAGGTAGATGAGGCACAGGAAGTTGACTGTTCCTGGCAAAGCTTCTGCTTCTCTCAGAGCTATTTCCCCCATCATTCCTCATGGATAACAGAATGCAGAAAACTCTGTGTGGCATTAGGAGCTCACTGGTACCTGAGATTCAGTATTGACAATTCAACCTCATTTAGCTTCAGTTCTTCCTCAGAAGAAAAGAACCACAGGATTATGCTGTCTTGTCCAGGACAACTCTGAGACACACTGAATCCAAAAGACTGGGGAATATTTCCAGCACTTTCCAATACACACTTCTAGCTCTAGCTGCTCAGGTAGCTCTAGTTGAACAAACAAACAATTAAGAATACTCTCTGCCTCTGGCTTTGTTTGGGAAGGAACTCACAAGGAAGTACTTCAAAACTCTACACACATGAGAACTTCTCACCCAGACTCTACCATTCCCAGGCTCCCTGATTTGCAGCAATCTGGATCCTAATTCAGCAATCAAGACAACGCACAAATTGATAAACTCCATATGTTACTTGTTTCTCTACCCCTCAGAAAGTGATTTATTATGGATTGTAAGCAGAGACAAACTACCTAGAGGATACACAAACTTATGTTCCAGCATGTTCTCCCAGCTTAGACCTTCTTCACACTCATCCTTGAGATTCTGGATTTCCTTTTGTCATCTGTCTTTTTACCACCTGGTGGTTAATTCCCCTAATAAATCTATTGACAGAAACTATATTTTTCACTCAGGAGGAAAATAATAAGCAATCCAGACTTAATTATAGATGCAAAATTTATGACCACAGAGAGTTCAGTGTTCAGCATCAGGGAAATAATCCACTAATACACCATTCCCTGCAACAGCACGGATTAGACTTGGAGAGCAGAATCACATTGCAATGGCAAACTTCTGCAAGCTTCTTGCAGAAAGTCCCCAATTTTACAAGGAAAAGGAGCATCTTGACACAGGCAGTCATATTGCTCAGCCAGAACTGGAATTCTGATGTACTGTCTCTTCACCCTTCCGTGCTTACCAGAAGAGACAGGCAGAGCACAGCAGCACTGTTAATAGGAAAGGCAGGAAAAGGATGGTTGGATTATTCTCCCTCCCCTTTCTAACACCACAGGAACTGAGCAGAAGAGAGGGTCAAAAAGATGTTTTAGCCAAATTTCCCCCTGGCACCCTCAAGCCCTGCATTCTCCCCCTCCCCGTCAAAAAACATCCAGGAATAAAAAATAAGCAAAGGCCCACCTGCACCACCAGGCTGTACAAATGTTAATGTATATTAGCTGCCTGATAAGATTATCACAGCCAGAAACGCTTCCCTCAATTTTCTGATTACTGAGCTTATCTCTCCCAGCTCAGCCCATCACAGATGGCTGGGGATAAAGAAGGAACACCAGATAATTCCAGGAATGTGAATAAAAGGTACCGGGATGTGGAGCAGGCTTCAATTCCAACCTACTTCTAGCAGGAAAACACTCATTATGCCTCCTTTTTCCCGTGTCTGCTGAAGCCTGGATGTGTTTGCTACCAGGAGTTCTGGGCTGTTTCCTGGGACGTGCATTTGAAGGTGGAAGGGCTGGTGAGTACATTATTTATCCCCGGCTACGCGGGCTCGGCCTCAAGTCCTGCTGCCTCCTGCTCACCCACACGAGCAGATAAATCCCACCCAGAGGGGTGGGCGAGTAATCTGTGGTGATCTGGGGTCTCTTGTGTTGGCTGCACAGAGAGGGGAAAAATGGAGTGTGTAATGGGACGAGGGGACGGGAGAGTGAACGCGCACGAGGCGCAGCGAGCGATGCCGCGGAAAAGCGTCAGCGCACGTCTCGCCTGAGACACCGTGTGACAAATTAGTGCCAGGTAGGGCCTGGCAGGGAGAGGGCTGCTGGGTTTCTAAGGATAAGCTGTAGAAGGAGAATGAGGAGGGAAGGGCACATGGACTGTAAGGGCATTTTGTATCATCTCCGTGTCCTTCTGTTTTCAAGCGCCGAAACCACCTGGAGTGAAAATCCGATGTGAAAACCCGAGGTGAGAAGGGAGAGGAGGGCACAGGGGTCTCACTGCAGAGGAAACTGGCTCCAGCAGGGAGATGTTGACAGGGCCTGCTTCCCAGAACTAGGATTAAAACTACTTTGTGCCATAAAACACACAACTGTGCCACAGGAAATTACTGCCATTCAAACCTCACCTACCACTTGTGAAAAAGGAAAGTAAAACAAGGTATGAAATACTTGAAAAGATTCCTTTAACTGTTAGGGTTTCACCCTTAACAATTATTAGGAAAGCATCCCTTACTGCCAATCTCACAGTAGGTATTAAAAATGTTATTTATGTCTTTTCCAGGACAAAACCAGTTAGTTTACATGAGGTGGAGTGTCTTATTGCTGGGATCCAATTCTGCTTTTCTGAAGGCAACAGAGTGCAGGCAAATAGATCTTCACAAAACAAGAATAAAGAGAATGGCAAAACCAAGCAAAAATAAGGAATTAGTTGATAAAGCCTAAAAAGTGAGGAGGTTCTTAAGACCTTTCTCTTTGACACAGCCTCAGGGTAGCTCCAGGACTGGGTGATGAGCATGAAATCACCCACCACAGTGGCAGTTTGTCCCTTTCTGTCCACTTGTCCCTCTCAGTACCTGTGCCAAAGAAAGCCTCAAGAAGGGATAAAGAGCCAAACCCCTCTTTGCTGTTTTCTCTGCCTAATTCCCATCACATCCTCTTCCCCATTTCCAGTCCTAGTCTCTCTTGTTCACCAGATTCCATTTTCAGCAGGTTATTTTCTGCTTTTTGAACCAACTCACTATTCCTGTCTGAACTCTTCCAATTTTTATCAATAATTTTATGTAACTGGCTGAGTTAAACTTTTATTACTTTGAATACATTAAACTAGTAGAAGCCATTACCCAGCAGAGAGGGGAAAAGGGCTGCTCAAATTACAGCTCATTGCTGTATTCCCCCATTCCATACTAAATGACCCTGGTCAGCCCTGGATCCTTCAGCTCTTTTTTATGTCACTCACACTCTTTTAACTATCACTGAGAGCAGAGAGGGAACATTGTCCCAAAATGCAGCACTGAAACTCTTATCCTGAAAGCTGCACAAAAGGGATCTAAGGACCTACAACATCTGCAGGACTTTCAGGGATAGTATCACCCAGGATCAGACCCCCAGTGATACCCCCATTATACAGAACACATTAGCCACTTGAAAAGAAACCGAGCTATTATTTTAATTTTTTTAAAAGTTGTTCAAGGTTTTTATGATGCTAGATAAGGCAGAATAATGAGAAATATCAGTGCTCATGACTTGTGAATAAAACACATAAACAGGCATTTAATGTTTTGAGGATGTGCTGTACTCTTCTCAGAATGTACTAGGGCCTCTTGCTCTCAACCTAAAATGATCCCATTTATTCTGAACCTTTTCTACTCTCACTTCATAACCATGAATTCAAGTCCAGCTTTATTGGTCTCAATAGAAAGTGATCAGGACACATCTAGAATACAGACTAATTTTAGAATGTCCATTTCCACAAATACCAAGTGCCCCAAAAGACAAAATGCAAATTTCCCCCCCCCCTCCAAAATAAGTACTGTCATCATTATTTACCAAAAGAGAAAGGGAAGAAGGAAGCGTATGGATGGATTTTCCTCAAGTGTTTAATTATATGAAGTATCTTTTTTTCTTTCAGCATTACTTTCAAACCTGTCTGGACAGGATTCCAAGAAGGTGGTCCTCCTCCAAGTGTTAATGACATAGCAAACACCCACAGCAGGGTAAGAAATATCTTACTTGCTGGTTCTCTCTTCTGTAGCAATTATTTAAAGATATATGAGATGACAGGAGAAACATAAAATTATAAATTCATCTCCTGACAGCGAGATGAAACAAAACTTTATGTTAGCTGATTTTCTTGGTATATTTCTGGTGTTTGTAATTTCTAACCCATATTTGTCCCCTCCAAACCAAGGACTATGAGCCTCTGCAATGCCATGGACCTGTTGTTCCTCACACTTGACTCCAGTGGGCTTCAGCACTGATGGAAACAAGCCTTTCCAAAGCACTCCAGTGCCCACTGCTGTCCACATTCCACCTTCAGAATGAGCCTTATCACAGGTCAAATCAGCCCCTCCGAAAACCACAACTGGGAACTTGTGAAAATTTTAACACACTGCTCAAAATAATGATCAAATCTCTGTTCAGGTGCCTCATTTTGGGTAACAAAGGGCTCATAATCTGGAGTATTTCAACTCACTGCTAAAGTAGGATTTGCATGATGAAAAAAAGGGGCTGGTTTATTCGCCCACATCATGTACACACATTTCACAGAACACATGCTGGAGACATACAGTTATTATTTGAATAATGAGTGCATTTTAGTGAGGGGCTGATACAGCAATCTTACCCTGATGAAGTGTGTCTGCACGTCATTCAGCATTCTTGGAACTGTAAAAAGCAGGAAATGCTGAATCCATTATAAATGTCTAAAGGTTTATTTAACAATGGGCTGATGCAACATCCTTTGAAAGGCCTTCCTCAGCCAAAGAGCTGATTTGGAACAGCAGGGATAAATAGGAAGTGAATTGCACAGAGCCAGCATGGAAAGGTGAACTGAGAGGTTGTGTTTGACTACAAGGCTCAACACAATTCAAGAGCCATTTCAACACAGAAATATTGAAGTGTAGGAAAACCAAGCAAACTTGGAAGGGAGGAGTGTACACTAAAACAGACAAGAACAGAGAAATGGGACCCTGAGTACCACCCATACACTCAGGTTTGAGAACAGGCAAACCAAGACCTTGATACAACAGTGATGCTGTTTGTGCTGCTCTCCACAGGATGTAGCAGTGACTAAGGCTCTTATTTGCCTCTCTTCCCTCAAGGCAGCCTGGCAAGCTTGGTGTTGTCTACGAGCTTATAAATCTGGCATCAGGACAGAAATCAAACACCCAAATTATTGTGTGTCCAGCAATACTAAAAGATGGCATGGTGAGCACGTCAGAGATCATTCTGGTCAGCAAAAGCAGCACCACCTCTCCCATATGCCCATGCCACTGGCATTCTGAAGGGTTGTTCCCCCAAAACATCTACAGAGAAGCACACATGGGGAGAACTAAGCCTCACCAGATGTCTTAGTGAACTTTGCTTTTATTCAAAAAGTAGGACAATAGTTGGAAAACAAAGTATTACTTGCCATTTAGAAACAGGCTAAGCAGCCCAGGATTAGTTGGCACATTTTCTTGGGGAAATTAATCCTTGATGCCACTGTGAAACAAAAGCAATAAAGCCAAAGAAAATCAGATATTCAATAGAAAGTGGTTTAGAACTACCTATTTCCCACTTGGCTGAAGCAAAAAAATATGTATTTTTTTCTTTTGAAAGACGAAGGCTGGCTGGATCAGAGTCTCCAGTCTCTATGGGTTCCACCATCTGTAACAAACTTGCTGTGCTTTTATCACTGAGAAGACAGGGCTAGGAGCAACCTTTCAGCAAACACTTCCCTAAAAATGTACTCATGCATATATATTATTGTAGATACATGCACACTGGGAAATGGACATATGCTGACTTCTGCTTCTCTCCAATACAGTCTGGATTGTGGCTTTTCTCCTCCTGTTGCAGTAAAAAGAGAGCAATTTTTCAAGTTTATACCAAATGTCATTCTATTTCATTTCCAAATATAATCTCCCAGAGAGAAGGTTCGCTTGCCCTATTTCCAATCTCTAAAGTTAATACACAAATTTATATTCCTTTCTCCCACTCGCTCTCCTAAATTAAGAGGTGTAATTACTAGGAACGCTTGCTATAAACGAATAAAGTGCCAAGGGAGAAGGAGCTGTCAGTGCTGGACGTCTGCAGCAGCCACCCTCCTCTCCCCCCATCCCTGGAGGATCCTGCTTATGAGGCATTTTCTCTCTTTCCCATTAGCAGGGGTAGCTCACACACAGCAGCAGAAAACAGCCCCTCCCCTTCCAGGCAGGACAATCATAAGGAACAAAACTACAAAATTAACTTCAGCCTGTCAAGGAGCCTTGCAAGGGTGATCCCTCCCAAAGCCACCTTTGGCCTCTCCCCAGTCCCCAGTGCTGTCCCTCTCAGGCAACATCAGGGCTCCTTAACAACAGCAGAGAAATGCAGATCTCTGATCTAAAAATTCAGTGCCAGTCTCATCTCTCTCCCCCCTCCCCATCTCCAGCACCCTCTCCAAAGGAAGATTGATTATTATAATCAGACTTAGCTCTGACACAGCATTTGCATTTTCAAAGCACAGCATAGTCATTAACTAATTCATCTATCCCAAGGGAGCCCTAACGAGCATTCACCTCTCCCCTCTGATTCCCAATCTGCAGGCAGCCCATAGCTTTCCTTCCAACACCTCCCTTCCACATTGTGTGGCACCACCACAACTTGGTGAAACTCCAGACACACTCAGTGAGCCAAACTCAGCCCTTCTGCAAAGGAACAAGAGGAAGAATGCACAGACACCCTATTTAAATGGAATATGCTAAGGTTTCCATGTGAAATCACAGTGGTACAGGCTATTACAGGAAACAGTTTGTTCTGCAAAATAAGGCAAATACCACAGAGGTCCCAACATTGCCACACTCCTGTATGAGCAGCATCAACCATGAACCTGAGCTGCCTGCCCAGCTGCAAGCACGTGGAGGAATCCTCATCACATCCCACCTTCCAAAGCCCCAGCCTCCTCCTGCACAGCCCATCCAACAAGCCCTTCCCCAAACACCTACAACACACATTTACCCCAAGACTCAGCCTCCTGCCCCTCTCAAGTGTCTTCTCACATCCCAACACTGCCAGATGCTGATCCTCTGCACTCACCCCCCTCCCTTGGTTCATCTGTTCCCTGAGCTGAGCTCAAAGTACAGTGCTAATAACACCAAGGTGATGCTTCAACTCCTGCATGGGCCACTCACTTCAGAGTTGGACTTGATGGTCCTTAGGGGTCCCTTCCAACTCCAAATACTCTGTGATTTCTGCATCCTGCCCCTGCAACCTGATCAAGGGATGGGAGTGGTGTGGTGGTGGAGTTGGAACGAGATGATCTTTAAGGTCCCTTCCAACCTAAACCACTCTATGATTCTTTTTTACAGGTGGGGAGTATATGGTGAATATACAAAACCACACAGCTGCTCTGGAAGGAGTCCATCCTTCTGTTTGGGGACAGATGCTCTGCTGATGCTACAGCACATCTGGAAGCAGCTGCCCTGGGCCCCAGCACAGACCCCACATCAACAGTGCAACACCAGTCACCACGTGGGTACCAACTTAGGATGGTTTGACAGTGTTGTCTTCTTCATCTCTGTCTCCCACTACATGCTCTATTTATTTCTTTTTGGTAGTCTGGGATGGCTGTAGGATGTGAGTTTGGAAATGAGCACTACAGGACATTTCAGCAGGATGGAAGCTGGCTCAGAGCTCAAGATTAACAAAACTGGGACGTTCATGGGAAAGAAAAGCAAACATCTCGTGCAAGAGACACAACGAAAAAGGGAACTGGAGATGTTAATTTAAGCCTGTGAGTTTATTCAAGTATAATTACATACTCTAACCCTCAGTCTGAGAAAGGAGCAGACAAGGAATCTCTTCCTCTCAGCCTGTCCTGCCCACACTCCCAGGCACTGCTGTGAGACCTCACTGCCACTGCGTGATGGCAAAACACCTTGACAGCTCCACGTCCAAACCCTTCTCTTTGCTCTAACAGCTCATTCTGAAGAAGGATCACCTAATTTCCATGTTCATTCAGCTCAGAGCCCTCTGCTGTTACCAGCCTCGCTCCACCACTTCCACCAGTGTGGAGACGACTGTTTCCTTTAATTACTACCGAAAGCTCCTCCCAGGCAGGGAGAGCAACACAGCTGGTGTCCACTGAGAGAAGGAAACTCTGGAGTAATTAGCCTTAACTGGCTGACACCTCCTACTCATTACTCCTGGTTAGAACAGCAAAACACAGAGTAAGAGGCTCTTTAGGGAACCTGTCAAGGTGCCAGACTGCATGTGCCACATCCCTGTCTGGTGTGGCCGTGGCACAGGCGCAGTGGAGTTGCCTGCTCTCAAGAAGAGCATCACACACATCATTTCTTTCATGCAGGAGGAGGCGTTTTTGCTGGAATCAAGTCTTGTAGCAGCTGTAATTCACAGGCAAAGCAACAAATAAATTTGCAAAGATGTCATACCTCCTCTGTACAAAGTCTGAATAGAGTTTGTTTCCTGAAAATACAGCCTCGAGGAGTTTCCGGAGCATTCAGTCAACAATTCTCATCAAACAGGAGCTTGTAATCCCACCTCTCACTCCCCTCATCAGTTTCCTTGTTGAAAAATCATCACATAATAACCAGTCAAAGAAGAATCTATGCAGCTACCAAGCACCTAGGAAGATCAAAGGGGAAAGAAAAATCCAACATCCATTTTTTGTTCCTTTGTTTTCTAACATAAATACAGTGGAATCAATCCTGCTTAATACTGCAAGAGAGCAAAGGAGCCTTCACTGAGTGCTAGACTTGAAAATTGAACTTAATCTCCTTTCTCCAACTCACATGGAACAACACACAGCCTGTACTTTGACAAGCTTTTAGGAACAGCTCCCTTGCTCCCACTGCAGCTCCAGCCCAATTTTGCAGTTCACTACAGCTGGGAGCACTGTTTTCTGGCAAATCTTGGCAGGGAGAGGAAGGGTGAGCAGGGGCCAGCAGAGCTTCCTGCTCAAGGTGCCTTCTGAACTCCAGGAATGGGAAATAAGAGGATGGGGCAAGGGATCCAGCTATGGGAATACTTCACTCTCCTGACTGAGCCTCCCACTGCCTTCAGGGAAGTGGCAGAGCCTTGAAGGAGTCTTGTTCTCCAAACCCTGCCCAAAGGACAGGCTAAAAAGAGCAAGTTTAATATATTCTAGCTAAATGACACATCCAGAGGCCCACCTGTGACAAAAATCAATGGCCTTTTAATGTATAAAAAGTGAGAAATCTCTCTCCTTGTGCCAAAACCCAAAGGTTACAGGTCCTTGCCAAGACTGCTCTGCCCATTGCAGCCTCTCAGGATGATGCCTGTGCTGCCCTTCAGTTGCCAGCAGCAGTCACAGAACAAAAGGCAAACAACATTTCTCTCTCAAATACCATATGTTCAGTTCTGATGCCAAAGCAGAAACCTGGCATTTTAACCTTTGGTGAACATGTTCTTGCTGCCACCAATAACAAACTCCAAGGTCCAGCTCTGAGGGAAGGTGTGATAGATGTGCAGGGATGACATTAGCACTGAACACACCATCAGCAGGACAGGGCCTGGCAGGAGCTCGATTTTATACACCCAGTCTTCAGAGGTTAATGAAATATTCATAAATAAGTTAAAATTCTCCTGACAAGCTGGAACCTGTAATACAACAAAGAGTTGTCAGCCTCAATTAAGAGATTCCAAAGAGGCAGGGCTCTGCCATTCATTATTTACCAAGAGGTCATAGGAAAAATTCTGCTCTATGATCTTCCTGTCTCTGTGGATAAATTGAGTTTTACAGCTCCTGCTGGAGGACTCTGCTGCCCTGACAGACCTCAGTCTGCTGTGGTTACTACCTACCCTCAGCATCCATCAGTCAAAGGCAAGAAACACTGGGAACAAGCTCTTCTAAAGGCACTGAGACACAAAAAGATTGAAAGCAAATAATGTAGCAAGCTGATTAGGCTGTCGGTGTAAGGACTAAGTTTTGAAACTTCATTTTTTTAAGCCTTTATCTCCCTTTTTGTAAACACAAAGCCAGCCCCAGGCAAGAAGAAAAGTATCCAGCAACCTTTGATCTGTAGGCACATCCTCTGAACATGCTGTCAATGCCCCTCCCAGATCCCACAGCCAGAGAGCTTCACATCCCCCTTCATGTTCAGGACAAACTGTGCCTACAGAACTGCATTTCTTAGATCAGCTCTCTAAGGATGGCCCTCTTCCAATGCAGGTACTACCTCCCAGGACTGTGAAAGCAGAAGGAAACTGGTCACCATCCTTGTGACAAGGAAGTCAGAAATTAATTACTATTTTGTCCCATACTTTGTCCCAACAGCCCCAAGTCTTTCTTTCCCTCTCTGGACATGCACAGGAAGTACATGTTCCTTGTACAGCTGCTCCAAGGTCCCTCTCAGACAAGGCAGAATAGAGGAAGAAGAAATGCCAGAACCCAAGAGGTATCCTGGACCTCTCATCTGGTTTTCTCAAAGTGCTGAACGTAACATGGAAATTTCCTGCGCTCTCCAGGAAATTTCAGCAGAACTAAATCAAACCACCTGAGTTCTTCCAGGTTCTGTAAAGATGAAGGAAGCCTGGAAAACACAATACTTACATGACTTGCATGTCTTTTGTGTCTCAAGGCTGCACCTACTATAATGAAGCCTCTGATAACATCACTATCCCATTGTCATTCAACCAAGCAATTCAGTGTAACTCAGATTTTACAGTGACAACAGTGACACTGACAAGGAGCACTCCAGCTGCAGCACAGCAGCACCCACCTTTCTCCTCCAACCAACAACTGAAGAGAAAAAAGCCTCCTCCCTTCTCCCTGCCCAGTCGTTGTCCCTGTTATAACCCAGCACAGCTCTGGTTTTAGGGGCACACCCGTGGCATGGAGGCCCCTCCAAAGGATGAGCTGAGAATGAGGTCAGTGTCTGTGAGTCCCATCTGAGGCAGCACTGCTGTTCAGGTCTGGGTCAGAGCATTCTCCCACAGTCCAGCACTCCCTGTCCTGCAGGGAGGCAGAGGGAGGAGCAGCAGGAAGGCAGCTCTCCATTTCAGGCAGCCACCTTTCTTCCTTCTGCCAGTCCTAACCCCATGTCAGCTCTTATCTCCTTCCAAGAGCAAATGGAAAGAGTCCTGCTGAAACCGATCGAGTTCCATAAAACTTTCACGTTAATGGATCCAACAGCAGGTTCATTTGTGTAATGGGACTTTTAAACAGACCATTTATTTCTTTTTAATTTGAAGGGAATGTACTATTTGATCCCATGTGCCTGGCTAGATTTTTAAAACAGAGATAAACCACAAGAATTGACTCACTAAGTCTCTTCTCCTAACCTAATTAAAATAGCATTGAGACACTAAAGTGCAGAACTGTGATGTGCTGAGCACCTTTCCAGCTACAGGCAGTTTGTCAGCACTCATCCACCAGGACCCCAAAGCTTTGCCCACACTCACATGCACCAGATGTTTCTGATGGTGCCACAGTTTGGTGTATTGAACATGAATTTTCCAAGAGGGAATATGCAGCAGGTGCAACACCAACCAAGGCTGTTCATCATTCCCTGTGCTAAGAGGGGGGAGGGAAGTAATCCTGTCTCTGTTCCTCAGAGCTCACTATATTCCTACAGTGGGGAATAGCAGGGACCAGTTTTAAAGTACTTGTTTACAACTGAGAGCTCTCTGCTAAGAAAGAGGAAAGGAGAGCAATAACTGAGGACTCCCATTCCATTGTTTAAGGTTCATTCCACCTTCAGAACCAAAGCTCCACAGTAAAAACAGAGGGAGAAAATTTAAAACAAGGCATCAATGATTCTTGCACACTCACCCCCCCTCTCCCAACAACTCACATTCTGAATTAACAGGACCACGCAAGAAAGTGAACAATAATACAAACACTGTAAAGTATATACAGAACAAACAACTAAAGGCTTTGCTGAAGTAAAACTACCCGATAGAGATGTCTCAGACACATTCAAAACAAATATAATTCACTGAAGATCTTGGGTCAAAAAATATAAATGCACACAGTAACTGATAGCACAGAGCAGGGAGGTTTTATCACAGAGGAGCATAAACTGACCAGAAAGAGGAAGCTGCACAAAAACAGAAGGAACAGCACAGAACTGAAATGTCAGAGTGTAAATCCCACAACACCTGGAACCTCTCCTACAAACTGAGCCTTCCTCAAGCAGAAAGCAGAGAGGAGGACAAAGAGGGGTAAAAGAAGTGATCCCAGGGTGAACATCAGTGCCATGTGGCAGTGGAATTGGTGATATCCTGGAGACAGCTCAGCTCTTCCATGGACCCTCATGCTCCTGTAGAAGATACCTGTGTACAAGCTCTGCTGGAACATCTCCTGGAACAATGGGATCACCCTGGCTACTCATCTTCAAAGAAGACACAGAAAAATGGGGAGAGATGTAAAGAAAGCTGCAGGATTCATGAGGAGACTGAAGAGCCTGTTCTAAGAGAAGACTGCAAGAGCTTCATTTGTTTAACCTAGACAAATGAAAGGCTGGGAGAGAACAATTGTTCTCTATAAATATGTCATGGCATAAATATGAGGGAGGAAGAACAGTCACTGTAGTTTAAGGAGAACATTAGCACAAGAAAAAAAATGGATATTAACTGCACATATATTTTCAGCTGGAAGTGGGAAGATTTCAGCTACCAGAGCAGCCTTTCAATGACAGTAATGGTACAAACAACCAAAGCAGTTTCAAGACAAGCTTGATAAATTTATGAACTGAGATATATGCTGCAATTGCCTCAGTTACTGAAGGACTGGACTTTATGATCTACAAGTCCTCTTCCAGTCTTCTGTTACTATATCATTTCATTCTGGATTAACTTCTTTTGTTGTCTCTTTATAACCAGATTCATGTCTTTCAATCTGATTTGAGAACTGGATATTTCCCTAAGATTGCCTTACTAAAACTATTCACCCTGCTGCTCCAGCTAAGTGCCACCCTGCTCATCTGTCTTGGGCTTTCTTGCCTCACAGAAGGTGTTAGGATAAAATCTGTCACCAGGGAAGGAGATTTGCTGTCACCTGCTAAATTAATGAAGATATTATGAAATGCACTTTTGATAGATGGAGACTTCCAGCACCAGTCAGTCATCTCCCTCCCCTCCCAACCTGTTGGTTCTACATATGTCCCAGCAAAGCTTTTTATTTATAACTACCATGGTTCAGCTCTCTAATCCCACATTTAATTGCCTTCCTATTAGAGATAATACAGAGAATTTATATTTCCACTAATGAACACCACTTTTGTTCTTATGCCTGGTCTATTGTATTTCTTGCTTTATGTTTAATAACTCTTAAACAAGAATTAAATGAGCTCTACTAGCCAGTTACCCAGGGCAGGCCTTTCTATATTAAAGTTTACTTTTTTTCCCCATTATCATTTTTATTACCTGCAAATTAAAATTATAGGTAATAATTTTTCCAAGTTGCCTTCCAGTCAACAGCTAGTTCCCAACTACATTATGCACAGTGTTCTATGAGTTTAGTTCCTTCATGCACTTTCCTTTCTGTCTCCATTTCTTCTCCTAATAACCATCAGTGTAGGTAGTCACTGACATTTAAACTAATCCTAAACATTATGATTTTATCAGAGTGAACACTTGGTTCTTTAACTATTACTGACCTGCTGCTGTTAAATAAAGGTCTCCTGCTCTCTGCAGAGGGTTAACCAACACTTTTCCTCAAGGCACAGGGCATTCATTATATTCATTTTAAAGGTATCTTTATTCCTTCTATAAGGACACTCAATTTATGCCATTCATTTGGTGATGGCTGCATTCTTGGACTTCAAATCTTCTTTACCTCCCATCCTGCTAAGCAATTCTACTGATTCTTATATCCATCCTTTTTAATCTGCTGGAGGGCAAAGTATAATTTGTTCCAATGAGCAGCCTACAGATTTCAGAACCCACATGGGCCAAGCTGTCTTTTGAAGATGAAAGCTAAAAGATACTCAGAGCACCTCAGGGCAATGAAAATACAGGTGATGCTTTTTTAATACCAAGCTAACTTCCCTTAGGGATTATTGATGGAGGGAAAAAAAAAAATCTTGACATGAATGCCCTGTGCTACAGAACCAGAGTGAAAGAAAGAGCAAGATCAGAGATCAAGGCTGTTGCTTGGATGGCAACCTTGAGCCAAACAATCTCCTCCTGTCTATAAAGGGATACAAAAAAGGCAAATGAAAATTAGAAAAATGAACACGTCTTCTGCTTCCCTCCCTCAGGGAAGGAAAGAAAAAGAATATAATAAACAAGGAAACATTTTCCACAAATAATACTTTGGTATAGGAAGCTTGTCCTCAGCTTTAGGCCAGTAGAGCACTTAACTAACACACCATAAGAAATAAGATCCTGGGACCACAGAACTGGGAGCCATATGTGTGGAATCTCTGAGTAATCTGGCACATCTTGGAAATAAAGACACTGGAACATCAACCTCAATAAAGAAAACTTCCAGTGCTGACAAAATGTCAGAAAAGTGCACATGCATATAAAAACATTGCAGGAAAGCAGTGAGCTTAGGCACAAAAAAACTGTTCACAACATTGAAATTTCAGCAAATAGAAGAAAGACACACCCCACAGGTGTGTGGGGCAGCTCAGTGACCTGAGCCCTCTCAGAGTGGTGACTGTTATGTGTCACCTCTCAGAAGGCTGGGCAGGCACAGTTCCCTTAGATTAGGAACACACAAACTGAGCATAAAGAAAAATAAATAAGTGAAGGGTTAGAGGGAGAGGAAAATCAAAGTTTTGTTGTTAATTACACAGCACGATGATAAGGGTAATTTTTCTTAAATCAAAAAATAAATTCTAGGTTCAAGTTCCCTGAAGGATATAAAATATTAGAGGATTTTTTATGGCTGTAATCATAAACTCATTTCTATGGCCACTACTGGCCGTGTCTAATTAGGGCAAAGTATGTTAATGATACAGAGGCACAGCCCAGAGACGTCTTCAGTTGCAATATTAATTACATTTAGGGAAAGGAGCATGAATTGTGCTTATACAAGCTAATTAGTATGGGTTTGCTAATTAATACTGGAAAGTCAAACTGCCTTTGTCTTGTCAACTGCAATTAACTGAAGATGTTTAAATTTCTTTTTTTTGTTGTTTCTCCAGTAGCACACTCACTTTTAGCTGACAAGCAGTGAAACCCTGCACTGCAGTAATCCATGATAGTCAGAGCAGAGTCCATCCCATTTTCCTCTGGTGGGACCTTGTGCTGTGGCCTGGCACAGTGTCCCCTGTCACACACACCACCCTTCACTTCCCATTGTCCCAATGGACACAATTCCCTGAACTTCTCCAAGGACACAGATCATGCAGATACTGTTTTATTAAGGCCTATCAGATCTATGAAGCCTATCACAACCTGATCCAGCAGAATCTGATCCTATCAGATTCATCCCACAAGTATTTTACTTTCAGACATCTCTTTATAAAGAGTGAGTTATTCACCAGGGCATCCAAGATGCCCCCATTTCACACAAGTAACACATCCAAGTCCTCAGTTCATCCCCACAGCACATCCCTCCATGTCCAGAGCCTGGGCAGGGTGGCAAAGCCACCAGTTCTCTTCAGGGTGGCAGCAGAGATGTCACCTGCAGAGGGGTTTATCCAGAAGCAGCCCAAGGATGTGTCAGACTGTTTGATAAGACCCAAGAGGGGTTAATTCTGTTTCACTCAGAGCCACAGGCCTGTTGGCACAAGAGCTGATGAAAAGCAACCTCCCCATTTTGGGAGCACCCAGAGCAGGATGGGCCCTTCTGCACCCACAGACTCCACATCAAACTGACACAGACCCAACATCAAACTGACACAGACTCCACATCAAACTGAGAGCAGAGGCTCCAGGGTGAATGGGAGGAAGAGGAGGGTGAGATCCCAGGAATCCAAACCAAGCAAATAACTTTGCTCAAGTGACAAATTTAAAGGAACCTGAAAATAAGGCCATCCGGGTAAAACACTGATCTGGAGAGGGGGGGAATCCACATAAAGGAGATTTTGTGGGACAGCAGGGAGAAGAGAGGGGTTGATGGTCTGTCCACAGGAGCCCTTGGGCAGGGAGCTATGGAACAGCCCCATCCAAAGGGGACAGAACTCTGTCTCCACTAACACTGTGAAGACACAAAGTGACACAACTTTCCCTACCAGGGAGATTTCAGCGAGGGATGCAGCAGAACCATCCACCACCAGTGAAAGGAAGCAGCTGTACTGTCAGGTTTTCCCTCAAAAGGGAAAAAGAGGGGGAAAATATCTCTCTTCCTCTGTATGAAGCAATTTTCCTGTATTTACTGAATAAAATTCAAACTGCTGAATAAAGCCCACACCTCACAATCTGCAATCCATTGTCTGAAGCACCATAGAAAACAGCCTGTTCATGAGAGATTGATGTAAACTTTATTGGAAGATTACAAGATCTCCAGTTTTCCACTGAGAGACCCTTGGGAACAGGCACTGAACACTGCTGTTTTATCCCCTGCTGATGAGTGTTGCACAACACCAATTACTGCTTTAACACTGGAAGTTACAGTTTCTCCAGCTCTCTTAGACTGTTTAATACAACAAACTTTTGAAGGCAAACAAAAAAAAAAAAAAGGAAATCCAAGCTTAATGAGCCCAAAACCAAAACTTTGAAATGTTTAAAAAAACTCCAAAACATGAGAACATTTAAAACATAACAGCAAGTTTTTCCTCTGACAGGTCCAGTGAACACAATGCAAAATTGATTTTTTAGAATTTGAAACTGTAACAAAGCAGCACGTAATGAGCTCAGATGGTAAATGGGATTAATTCAGTTTTCTTTGGAAATACCAGTTATGACCTGCATCACCACAGAAAGCAGCTGGGCACACAAAAATGTTTGCCCACAATGTGAGAACACCCCACAACCGGAATTAATTAACGCTCTCATTATGAAAAATCTGATGTTGAAACAGCAAGAGGCACAAATTAAAAAAAAAGATACTAAAGGACGTATGGCAACCCATTAATAGAACAGCAGGGGCATGGCAGCCCTGCCCTTCAGTGCCCTCCTAGAGTTCAGCACAAGCCTAAAAACCCCCATGTTGGCACCATAGTTTATGATTTGGATTTTAGAACAGATGTCTGTTTAGTACCTACTTACTAGTCAGTGATGCAGGCCTATTTTTTCATTAGTAATAAAATTAATCACAGCTACAGAAGGAGTGTCTACATCTCAGATACTGCTCAGATTTTTCTTGTGACTAGAAAAGTTGCAGGAATTGCACAACTCACCCATTAACAAAAACATGGATTCATGAAACAGCTTAATGCTGACACCTCATTTATTCCTGAGTATGAAGAATTGTATACAGCAGTCATGAAACTGCACATAAATTTCCCTACTGTCTGGTTTTGCCTCTATTATTTTTGGTCCTTGAGGGAAGTGCCAGTAAAATAAAGAAACCCAGCAGAATATTAACAGATATTGTAAAAACATAGTTTGTGGTAACTGTGTCACATCTCATCTGCTTGTCCTTTGCACTCCTGAGACTGAACCAAAGGCCTCCAAAGAAAGAAGTTGATTCAATATCAAATTAAATGCTTGCTTCTGATCTAGAACAGCTAAAGAGAAAGGAAATTGCCAAAAAAAAGGAAGACAGAGCACTAGATCTCATCCAGTACTTTTTCTAAGTGAGTATGGAGACAGGGAGTGCCAAGACTGGCAGTAGCAACACAAACTTTTACAATGCTGATTTACTATCCATTTTTTAATATTTGCAACTAATCCACTGTTTAAATGAACTGAACTTTGTATGTTGCTGCTCTGTAAAACAGTAAGCAAAAATTGAACACTTACCATCTCTGCTCTTTGCTTGTGGTTTCCCACTTCTTCCAGAACCTGAGACAGCTGAGCCTTCAAGACACAAAAAAAAATAAATAAGCCTAGAATGTAATTTTAGAAGTTTAATAAGATTGTACACTGTCCCCCCAACCAAAAAAATCACCAAAGGCACCATGATTTCCATGGTATTGAAAAGGAATGTCCTGTCACCTTCCCATTGCTTCACACAAACCTGTCCCAAAGGGTCTGAAAGATGCCTACACCAGAAAGAACAGGTTTGCTGCAGAGATTCCAGTAGATAACCTAGCCCAAATTCCAATCCCATGGTCCAAACACAACTGTGCCTCCACTCCAAGAAAACCTGCTCTGTAACAAACTTCCTGCATTTCTCTGAGAAAATATCCCGATGCAAGGATTTTTCTTTTTTAAGGGGAAACTTGGAACATAAAGAATCTCAAACTAGAGCAGGAATATCTTCTGTTATTCCTGCATAATTTGGGGGAAAAGAGGATCTTGACTCAGAGAAGAATCTTTCAGAGTTTTGTTTCTGAAAAAGGATTTTAAGCCAAATGGGTAATCTGGAGATGGTTAAAAGAAGCCACATATAATACCTGAGTGATATTTCTTCCCACATCATTTATTTCCCACCACTCTGCTAGCCTGCAATCAGCCTTTTTTTGCTTAACAGAAAGCACAAAAATTAGTCACAAGCGATGACAGAGAAGCTAATTTAAACATAAACAAAGACAAGAAATAAAAACAACTTTCCTACAAACTAATTCACATAATTTCAAGCAAATATTAAAACCCTCTGGAGTCCTTCAAACAATCTCTCACCACACATGAAATGGGTCTTTTGAGTACCACATCCAAACCAGAGACAAACAGCAAGCAGTTCATTACAATGAAAAGAAAAACCATTCAGCTTTGAAGGCTAACTGCACTGAAATGCAAGCAAACAAAAAAATTACAGTCTTAGGGTTCAGCACAGCAGAAGTTCCATCTTGCAAACAAACAACCCAACAGTTCAAGATTTCCCTGCCCCCAGAGCTCAGTAGAAATTGAAAAAGTTTCAGCTTCTTGCTGTGCAGGGCCAGGGATGATGTGACATAATTTAAGGAGCAGACAGTCAAGATGAAAAGGGTTTTAATACAAGCCTGGGACCTGGCCCAGGAGGATGAAACACACTCATTAAACACCATGGGAGGTGCCAGCCCCAACCAAACTGGAGTGGCCTGGACAAGCAAGTGAGAAGAAAAAATGAAATGATCACCAAGTTTGATGCTGGAACTTCAGGAAACTACAATTTTGCAGACACTTGGGAAGACTTTCCCCACTGCTATTGAAGCAGGTACAGTGACAGCAGGTGGGAACCAGGAGAGAGTCACTGGGGAAGGATTAGAAAACGTGCCCTCATTGATGATGTTCAGGAGAGGTGCTGGCATGAAGTTTGCAAAACATCTCAAGACAGATCAAATATTCTTGATTAAAAAGTATCTCAACTTTTCTGTATATTTATTACCCTTACCTACATGAAGACCTTTAGATGGGAACTGCTAGCCTATTCTAAAGCAGATATAGGAACTGCTTAATTATGAATTATATTTAAAAATATATTTTTTCTTACAGTAGCTACAATTCCTGAATTTGAGGGTCATGTCTCTGTTCAGCCTCCTGTTCATACAGATTCCTACAGAATCACAGAGTAACTCACAGTGGAAGATTGTGAATCCCCTCATGGCTCAACCCCCTGCAGTTTTGGTGCACCCAGCCTGGATGAACCCACTGCACTTGCCAAGCTTTGGTCACATTCACAGTGTAGATATTTCTCTTTATAATACCAATACAGTGGTACCCTAGGAGCCTGTTTAACTAGATGGGTATAACAACATTTTAAAGTACAAGACCTTGATAAAAGGTCAGGGAAAAAAAAGGACAGCGAGGACTCTAACACATTTTACATCAAGAAGAGGCTGGGAAAACCTTTTAGACAGGAGAGAACTAATACAAAGGGACGGGATAAATTGAAAATACAAGCAGGAAATATGCCATAATTTATCTTATATACAATATGGCTCAGGGAAAATAGCCATTTCAAGGTGCTATGCCAGCAGAGACCCAGAGGCAAGACCTGGACAGCAAGTCCAAGCCAGCAGCATGATAACAGCAGATCAATATGATTTGGAGAAGCAATCAGATCAAAACTAAACCTAAAGTAGGTTTTCTTCATTGCATTTATTTCTAGGCAGCTCATCTCAAAGGGAAAGAGTCAGTAACTAATGGGAATTCAGAGAGCAGCAACTAAACTTACTAGACTGCTGGAAGAAATGATTTATGAAGATTAAAAGATTTTTAAACATATGGTTTGACTACAACACTCACAGAAGAGCAAAAGGGACATATTTAATGCACTGAGGGCTGTTACAGTGACACAGCTGGAAACAAGGAGGCTTTTCCAGCACAGCTGATGCTGCTGGATGCACTCACAGCCCTGAGAGGGGACCCTCCTGCTCTGTGCCTACATCCACGTGGGGAAGCACAAGACAAAGACCAAACTTTTGGGAGGATCCCTGCTGTGTGCACTCTCCAGGCAGTGAAACAGCTGATCTGAATGCTTTATCACGTCCAGTTTGTAAACATCAGCCCTACCCCAGACTTTTTATTAGCTTAAATCAAACACTGAGCCTCGCTCAGCTGTTAGAGGACAGCTGCTTGCAAAGTGATTCACTGCCATATTCCTTCTAGGCCACAAGAAAATACAACCCTAATCACCAGCAGCATGACAGATGCACACATTTTTAATTATGAAGGAGAAATTAGGCTCTGAACTTATCCCCACATCTCACTTAATCAGAGTGCTCTGGAGGAGCTGGCAGCCCCCACAGCTGTGGAAGGAAGGAGCTGTGGAGGGCCCTGGCCCAGTGCCTGCAGCCTGCTGAGCCCCTGGTCCCAGCCCTCTCTGGCATTTGCTGGAAAAAGTTGAAAGAAACAGTGTTATGTTGTATCTTGGAATTTATCTTTTCAGGATTGTTGGATTTCTCGGTTCAGTCACCTCTGGCCACTTCCAGACAAAGGAAGCAGGAGTGATGATGGACCTGAGCCCTTCAGGGTGGGTGGGAAGGAGATGGTGCCTGGGCACAGGGGGGTCCAGCAGATGCTGGAGCAGTTTGCCAGTCTCTTCTTGCCTGGGCACAGGGGGGTCCAGTTTGCCAATCTCTTCTCAGAGTTCCACACTGGGAAAAGCCACGTCCTACCCACAGAGCATGGAGTGACAGGACAAGGGGGAACGGCTTCAAGCTGAAAGGTTAAGATTAGATATCAGTGAAAAAATCTTTACTGTGAGGGTGCTGAGGTTGCCAGAGAAGCTGTGGATGCCCCAACCCTGGAAGTGTTCAAGGCCAGGTTGGATGGAGCTCTGAGCAACCTGGCCTAGGACCGATGGCAAGAGTTTTGGAATGAGATTATCTTTAAGGTCCCTTCCAACCCAAGCCATTTCACAATTCTGTATGTAGCTCAGGTCTGTATTAGTGGCTTTTCAATTAATCACATCCACCTTTGTATCTCAGGAATCCCTCAGTAGGATAGACTTATGTATTGAATTTTCAGGCTATGCATAGAAGTTAGCTTAAAGCTCCAAGGAAATTCTCTTTACTTAATACACATGTTAAATTCCCACAGATCACTGAGCACAAGTATTAAGAAACCCGATAAGCAAACAGATATTATGAATCAGATATACAAATACATGCAAAGTGCAATTTACCCACTGAAGGCAGCACAAGCAGGTAAAAGAAATTCAAGTAGCAAAGCAGTGAAAAAAAAATCCTCTCAAGTATTCAGTCAATTACTTTAAGCTTTCAGAAAAAGGGTTTGTGAATTCAAAATATTCATCTTACATGACAACACAGTCTAATCTACAATCAGTGGACTGTCATCCTCAAGAGAGTGGCAGGAAGGGAAGAACCTGTGCTCCAGCCTCGCTGGGATACTGCAGCTCGGGCTGAAAGAGGAGCAGGAACGGTTTCCAAGGAGAGGAACCGATTCAGCTCCAAGGAGACATTTCTGAATTGTTTAGCTTGCTTCCCTGCATCAATAATTTGTCTTCTCTACCTTCCAAAAGTCAGCCTTCACTGACAGCGCTGGAGGAGGCTGGTCGGGGAGGGTTTAATGAATGAAACTAAAGCAATGTGGTGACAATGCAGCTGCTAAAGCAGGAGCCTCCCGCCCCTCTCCGGGGGCTGAACAGGAGCCGACTGCCCCCATAGGCAACCAGCTCAAATGGGAGCCTCGTTTGGGGGGAAAAATTAACTGCTCAACCTCTAATGAACAGTCTCTCTCTCCACAACAATACCCTCCGCTCTACAAGCAATTAGCAAATCGAAGCGCTCTCGTTGTGGACCCGCATTAATTTACTCCTCGATGTGGCACATTAAGTAGCTCACAGGTAACAGCACAGCACAGTAGTAGCAACAGCCAACGGCATAAAATAAAATAAAAGCTTGCTTCAAAGAGTTAGGGAAGCGAAATTATGCATGCTGCATATACAGGGAATCAATCAAAACAACCTTCATTTGGAAACATCATTTTAGTCTCATGCTTCCATCAAAAAACATGATTATCTTAACAGTCACATTAATACAATGTCAGTACTTTACAAGGGAGAGAAACAAGTAGCATGTTCACTACCCCAAATTAAAAAAAGTAATTTTTATTCTTCTTCATCAGGGTGAAACACCTGAGAATATACAGAGCTGCCTGCTCTGGGGTTGTGCCTTCACAGCTATAAAGCCCAATTGCAGGTCCCCAGAAAGAAGCCACTTGTTGGAAGGGCAGCACCTCTGCAGGGAGGGGGAGAAGGAGGAGGTTTTGCCTGGCAGAGCTGAAACACAGCTGTGAAAAATGGCATTTTTACAGCTCTCTGAAGCTCCAGATAGCCTTAGAAGTATTTTATATGCAACAGTTGTATGCAAATTCAAGTCGAGTGTGATAATTGGCAAATTTAGGTATAATGTTAATTAATAGCTATTTCAAATTAATTAACTTCTAAGACAAATTCTTGCTTCTCCTCTTTGAGAAAGTTAACACACAATTTAAATTTACAAGGATATATCAGCTACTGATCACAGAAATATGGCATCTTGTGTGTTCTAACATGGCAAATCACTTCACTTCCCTTGTGCTGGCTGCCCTCCATTCCTGGGGTAATTTCACAGTAACTTATTTCTCTAATCACCTACAAAAGAAGACAGAAGATGAAGCTTCTTGGCTCAAGTTAGATGGTCTCAGTGTGTGGCCAAAGAGTGATGTGACCTACACAGGGTCCAGGCTGGCACTTCTTACCTGGTGCCATAGGCTGGGGAAGAAGGGAAAAAACCACATTATCAAGTGTTTCTATCAGATTCAGGAGACAGGAGGAAAATAAGGTGCACTGAAGCTGCAGCTGAAATAAAGCAGGAAACCTGAAAACATGGCAGCACTCCAGGACAGTTCTGATAAGGAAAGCATTGATTATAACACTTAGAATTCAATTCAATCTAAAAACATAAAGTCTTGGCACCACACTGATGAGTTACATGGAACAACACAAGAACAGGATGAGAATACTTTGAAGAGAACTTTGCAGCTACTAATTACCTCACACACAAAGAATAAGGCTCTGGCTTGTGAGGAAAACAGGAGGAAAACTTTGATTTCACAAAGTCAGAGACAGATTACTTCTGGGGGTGGCAGGGACTGAGACACAAGTAACTCATCAGCCACTTGCAGTCAAGACTTCACTTTATTTGCATACTGTGATCCTGCATATTAAAATATTGTGAGAACTGAAATGAAATTTTCATTAGTGTTCAATCTGAAATCTCACCCAGGGGATTCAGCTTTCAACAGTTCCTGAATGCATTTCCCTGTTTATACTTCAAAGTTAGATATCCATTTATCCCATGTTAGCCATTATCTGCTGCCTTCAGCCCATCACACACCACTGCTGCCCAAGGGCACAGCACAGGGTTGTCTCAGCATCTCTGAACTGCACTAGAGAATTACACTGGATTAAATGGTCATTTCTAATTTAACATATTTTGATGCTTTGTAGTTGAAATTGCCAGCCTTTCACAAAACTGCATCAGTTGAGATCATAATCAGGAAGAGTTTAGTACCAGTGATTGTGAAAACAATTTCCTTGCTGTTTTACAGGTTCCTTTTTGCTGCTCTCAAGAAAGGTTCCCCTGGTCATAAAATCAAATGCACATCCTTTCTAAAGTGGGAAAGAACAGCTACAAATAAACTCTGCTGCTGTTCCAAAAGCATCCAGAACACCATGTTATCTCACAGGAGCTGGACTGGAGGTGGCAGGGGGTTCAATCTGATGCAAAAGTGAAGAGGAAAATTCCCCAACAACTTTTGAATATGTTTCAGAAATTTAAATTCAGTGAAATGACACTCACTCCAACTGGCAGAAAAGCTGCAATAGACCAAACAGAGACCATTACTTACTGACATAATTTGTATTATGAGGACAGGCCAACAGCTCAATGAAAAGCATACATCTCAGGCCACAGCTTAGGTTTTCCATGTCATTTCCTTAATTTTACCCCAAGCAAGGACAGGAATCACAGGAAACTAGAATGTCTGTAAGCCAGATGTCCCATATCTCCAGGGGCTTGTGCTCCTGGGAATTACAGCAAACCACCACACCCAGGGGCTGAAGGCCACTGCTTTGTGCAGAGCACAGAGAGTGTTTTTCATCAAAAAACCAAGAGCTGCTCCTTCTCCAAAACCCACTTTTGTACTGGATTTGTGCAGGGAAATGCCGCCCCCCAGTGAGAGACAAAAAGCAGCTGGTTACCAAAATGTGGGAGGAATAAAGCAAAGACTCCTGGGTGCTAAACAAAAAAATGATACTTCAAATTGAAAAATTGCCAAAGTCATCGGTATAATTACTGAAAACACAGGGAAAACATCTCCCCTAGCAAAGATACGGGCTCCTGTCAACACTCTATCAAGATTTACTGGACAAAGGGATAATAACCAAACCTTTCTCTTGCTCTTAAGTCTCAAGGACAGACAATCTCTCTCCTTCTATTTAAGAGGCACAGTCACTTAGTAATGTCAAGAATTCTTGACAGTAAGCTTATTATAATGAAATAACCCTGAACTCTCTCTGGTTTAACTATGAGAAAAGGGTGTTAACGAAGTGATTGCAGAACGACTGATGGGAGGAAGACAGGATTCCAAGCAGAAATTGCCCACATCCTTATTCCTGGCAAAACACTTGACCTGGCTTAAAGTAAGCTGCATAGTCCTGCAGCAGAGACCTGGTTTTTGTTCCCATTCTGCCTAACAACTGCTGAGAGACCCCAGGACAAGCACTAAACTCTGAAACTCCTTCTTTTCTCTCTCTCTCTCACTTTGTAAAATCCTTCCAAAACCTTTGACCAAGGATAATCTTTGAGCACGAGGTGCCACTAGTGACACAAACCACACCTGATGGGCCACACCACTCGGGCACTAAAAGGATTAAGCACCATATTAGGTACCTAAGTCGAGCACCAACGTTTTTAGAAGTGGCAGCAACCTCAGTTCCCTGATCCTCAAAGCAAAGGTGACCTTCACAATTCCAATAAAACTTAGAGAATGACTGTGAACTTCTCCAAAGCTATTACATCGACACTGTTCATTACAACCTTCCAGCCAGATGCTGCCATGGAAGGAACACAGCACCAAGGCAAGCAGAGATGGAAAAATGCTGAGCATTCTCTTTGGGAAAGGATGAGTCCCTGGAGGTCAGACAGCCCCATGAAACACTGAAACACTCACAAAGGCAGCAGGTAGGGAGGGAAATAACGGGCTCAGGTAGCAAAACAGCCTCAGATTTGCAAAAACATCTCAAAAGAAGAACAATTATTTGTTGTTTTAGTCTCTGAGCTGTGGCAGAGGTTGAGGGGCAACATCCCAGTGACTTCTCTCTCATTCTGTTTTTGTTCAACACCTTGCTAAGAAGGAGCACAGAGACCAAAAGATTAGCACAGCTCTGCTGGGAATAATATACTTTTTGCAATAGGTCTACTTCCCTCCATCCTAATCAAATGGTGCTGCAGTCCCTGGGGAGAGAACACAGTGCCAAATAAAAAATGTGAGTTTGCAGCTGCTTCCTCAACAGCAAAGGGCAGCCTGACTGATGAAACTCTGCCAAGCCAATTGCTTCCAGCATGATGCAGTTGGCCAGTACAGCATCTCCAGGACACACACAAGTGACTGCTGGATGCTGCTGGACTCTCCAAAGGAGTCATTCCCCATCACTGGAATACCCATCAGAGCACTCTGCCACTCTTTGTGGGCTCAGAAATATTCCTACCTCAGAAAAGTAGCTGAGTGTGCAGATGTAGCAGGAATCCCTCCTCTTCTGCTGCTCCCCAGCAAAATTTGTAACCCAAGAGCAGAAGGACAACCTGGCATCAAATCTGTCTACTGAGGGTTGGTCACAAATCTCTTGCCAGGAGTAAAACAGATTATTATTAGTGCAACTCAAAAACATTAGGAGACAGCAAATAGGTAAAGGAATACAAATCATCTGGAGAACACCAAAGAGAATTAATTTCACTGTGCCGTGGTCAAATCTCTAAAGGTGAAATGAAGGAAATACCAGCACTTAATTTTGAAACAGATTTAGCACCTCTGGGAATGTGGTTATTCAACACTATTGAAGTGATCTGAAAACAGGTACTGTAAGCAATTCTGGGATCTGGTGAGATGTTTCCTTCAGGTTGTATTAACCCTGCTGGAACTGGGAAGCAGGACCAGAGACAAAGAGAAGACACAGCTGCTAATGGGAACAGAATCCCTTGCTATTAGATATAATAATGAAGCTGGCTGGGGAAGGGGGAAGCAAAAGTTAGTGCATTTGTTTAATTTTCTGGTAACGTTGTAAGTCCAGCTCTTTTTAATTTTTTTTTCCATCCTTTAGATTATCAGCAGAATGAGTTCAGGCTCCAAAACCCTTCTCCTGACAAAAGCAAACATTAGCACTCACCAAACTCAGAAAAAGGGAATCTTAAAAGCCAGAAGTGGTGGCAATGTGACACTCAGTATTTAGCAAACTGTCAACTTTTCTGTCACTCCTTCCTAACCACTTTTTCCATTACAACCTCCCTGGATCTAAGTTTTCCCCATCAGTTGCCTCCAACTAGGTTTGATAGCTAGAGGGAAAGAAATGGCATTTTGTTGATGAAGTCTGCAAATTAGCCAACAAAAATGTTCACTCTTATCTATTCATCACAAAAAATGGTGGAATTACATCTCTACCTAAAAAAGCCCTTCTAATTTCAGCCCGATGAGTCAGCACTGCTGCATCTCATCACTAAGAGTGATTCATTGTCATTGCACTTCTCAAAGTCAAGAATAAGGGTATTCACCCCAAGTCACTGTCATCTCATAACTCCTCTGGACTGTTTGCACACAGTATTGTTATAATGATCTATGTGAGTGTGTCACTTTTAATTTAAAGGGATAAAGAGTTATTGTCAGTCTACTAACCATAAAGCAACATTTTCTTTCTACTGAGCTAACAGTTGAGTACCTGGAAAATATCCTTGTTTGCCAAGGAGGAGATGGCTTTGCATCCACAGCCTCAGGGTGTCAATGCTTCTGAGGACAGGAGGGGATGGCCAGTGTCTTTGGAGAGAAACTCTAACACTTGGCAGATTTAAAAGAAACCTTATAGCTGAGTTAGAATCTGAATAGAAATTCAGACAAAAGTTGTATGGGAGGAAAGTGTCTGCCTGAAGTGAAGCAATGGTGAGGAAGATGGTTTTGGGCATGGATTAGACCCCAAAAAGATTATCTGTAGCTGAATAAAACAAAGAATTCAGAAGTTTAGCAACAGGACAGCTATAGTTTTCTTCTTATTCAAGTCTCCTCATATCACAGTCACTTTCACTAACCTTTCAATTGTTATACCAAAGCCACTGAACAACTCACACTGGCCTTATGCCCCTGAGGAGGCCAGTGCCCTCCTTTAAGCTGCCCAAGGCTGTTGGCAGCTGGTGATGTGTGGTGATGGTTCAGAAAAGATGTCTTTAATGATATGTGTGTGTTGTGAGCTCTGTCCTAATGATACCTCCCTGCAATCCCCACAAACACATCCCAACAGGAGCCCCCAGGCCTGTCAGCACCATCCCCTGTGCAAGTGTTGTGAGCCAACCAGCAAACACTGCTGGGAAGTGAAGGTCTGTATTTAAATCAAACTTTTTTTTTTGCTTCTGGGTTAACTTTAATCAAGTTTGGGGGTTGTTCTGGTCCTCTGCTCTACTGCACAGGTTGTCCAAGCTCAAATAAAGGTCAAGGAGGGGTTTCAGCCAGCACTACTCTAGGCTGGTGAAATGACAGCCAGCATGTTTTTGGCATCCAGCAGAACGGTGGGTAAAGTGCCTAAGCCTCAGAGGGTGTCCAACAAATCTCAAACACTCTTGGAAGTTGCCTAGGAAACAACAGTCACCCCCAGGACAAGACTGGGCTGTTTGCTCTGACTTCCACCCTGGGATCACTTGTGTTGAGGGCCTGTCTCTGCTGCCAGAGTATTTCCAGCCTCCAGTCTGGGTGTGTAGTTGGATTTTGCTGAATAAAGAAAACATCCCATTTTAAACATAGCTATTATAATTAGCAGAAGCTCAGTGCTCAATTCCCCTTCCAGACAGGGATTTCCAAATGTCCCAGTGTGCTCAGCACAGCTGGTCTGTGCTCTGAACACAACTGACCCAGGAGGGTCCCGAGCACAGAACCAAATCCTCTCACGGGTGGTGGGATGGAAAAACAAACAGGACAGTTGTTCTCCTTCAGCCTGTTTCATTTCCTTGGACTGCAGGGCACTGTAAGCCAGGCAAGGTTAGCAGAGAGACTCCTTGACACAGAAGGTGTATTCATGTTTGAGGCCCAGCAGGAATTTTGGGGGGGATTTTACACCTGTTTTCTCAGTCAAACCCCCAGGTGACTATGCCTTACCCTGCTTGTCCTGCCACAGTATCATGGCATAAAATCAGAGCAGTAAGGGGAGAACAAAAAAGGGGGAGAACACCAAACTGGTACAGCTACTGGCTGCTCAAACCATTTCATTGAGGCTCTGGCAAATGTAGAGACCCAGTTTCAAAGAGTATTTGCTTTCTAAATGTGTTTTGGGAAAGCGAAAACAACCTTAGTCCTTATGAGTAATTTGAAGTATTTAAACACATTGCAAAGTTTCTTTTCCCAACACATACCTCCCCACAGCAAAGAGTTCCTCCCATTGAAGGAGAATTGTAGCACTTCCATTTCCAGGTATTGCATAAATTGCATAAATGTTTGCAGTCTCCTTGCAGACACTTCAGTGCAGAAACCCTGACAACAACACTCAGCATGTCCCAGGAAACCAGCAAAAGTGCAGCTGAGTTTGGTGTATGAGACCCACATTAACATTCTCCAATCCCAACACCTTTGTACTACAAAGAGATTAGAGAATTAGAGATTAGAGAATTTATCTGAAGTTGTAGGGAAAAAACTGAAAGAAAAAAAAGAGAGGTTAACAGTCTCTCTATCCAAAGAAATTTCTTACATTGAAAAAGTGAAAAATCCTCCAAGGTGCCAACTGGAAGGAAAAAACATGTCCCACACCCTCAAATAAAATTAAACATCCCTGCACACCATTGTCATGGTCCTGTAACTTCTTTGAAGAGAAACAAAACTCTTCTACTTCTATTTGAGAACTTATTCAAAATAAAGAAATCCCAATGGAATTCAGGCACACGGTGGAGGTTACAGCAAAAATCACAAAAAAGGCAAGCAAACTGAAATGATCCTCTCTTGGCATGCTCTTGAAAGAAGGATTCACCACATTTCTGATTGACTGCCACTGTGGTTTAAATGAATCAGCTATAAATAGGCAACAAATGCAAGGCAAGCACTTGAAGGGAACAGCAAGGGGGTTTTTTGTTTTCTCTTTTTGTTTTCTCTTGTTATTGCTTAATGGTTTGTTGGGAAGGAGGTAGCTGACAAGGTAGAAGAAACGTGGTAAAAATATAAAGAAACAAAAAAGGATGGTGTGTGGGAAGGAAGGATAAAGAGCCATGGAAACATTCAAATACATGAAGTGCACAACTACCTTTCATCTCTAGTTTTCCAGAGTAATGAAGGATCAGGGATGGGACAAAGCACACAGACTTCAGACTGAGAATATCCTGAGAAAGCCCCCACCTCCACAACCTAAAGAAGGCTTTTATGTTATCAATGATCTTAACTGAGAAGTCAAGCTCCTGTTGGCCACCTTGGACTACTTTCTAGTCTTTTCTACACATCAGATACAACATATTAAGAGCAGCCATGGAAGTAAAGCACTGGAAGTGTTTGTGCAGCCATCTCGTGCTAAGAGTCATCCAAAAGGAGTGGACTCAAAACTATTCAAGTTAAGCAGCCATCCACATCATAAGGAAAGTGAAAATATTCATGTCAATGAACAACAGAGCTGAAGGAATCTGAGTCATACCCAGAGAGGATCTTGTTTCTGGAAAGCATTTGCAAGAAAATTTCCAATAAACTACATTTTAAATATTGAATAATCGTTTCTTAATATAACTGGAACTTTTGATTTCACAGCTCTTGTTCCAACTATCTGCTCATTCTTCTCCTCTTTCCCACAGCTAGTCTGACTGCCCACAACATCCTGTCTCCAGCTTTCTGGCATTCATCAAAGCAGCCAACTTAATTTCCTTTTTAATTACTCCTCTTAATCTTATGCTCCTTCTTTTAAGCCTGAAGGAGGCTCTCACGGAATCCAAGCAGCAGAAAACCACCTTTCCAAGGAGTCTGACTGGCTTTAAGGTCCTACACTATTCCTGCAAAGTGTTTCCTTGCAACTCCATGGCAGACCTTGCCCAGGACATGGAATCTGGCAGTGAGCAGCCCAGGAACTCCTCAGAGCCTTCTCCTCCACAGGGATGGAGGATAATTCCAGGCCAGGTCTGCACAGATTTACAGCTTTCTCAAAGTTCAATTATTTCATCCTGTAGGGAGGTGGAGAAAACCATCAAAATGGCCTGAAATCCAGACTTTGAAACTCCAACTTCTTCCTCTACCTAAAACAAAGTTTGGAAAGGCTACACAAGGGATACCAAAAAACCTCTGGAGACAGGAACAGAACAAGTAAAGAAATATCCTTGCATTGTATAGGCATGATACATATTATATGCTTGCCAACCATCAGTTTAATTTTCACTGTAAAATCTTGCAGGAGAGGGCAAAGTGTGGGATTAATCAACTCAGGGCTGAGGTTCTTTGTTTCTCCATAAAACTGAGCAGAAGGGCCTATTTCCTTTCATTGCCCTGTCAGAGCTGCTCAGTTTGGGGCTGAAAAGATTGACTCCAGAGGGAGCACTGCAATTTTATCTTAGACATGGTCCATTTGTTTCTCTTGGCCCTTCTGCTGAGGCTGCCAACAAAGATGCCAGACAGGATGGTATTTTTGAGATGTGAGTGTTTATCTTCTCTGAGTGAACCAAACAGCAACTCATTTCAGGAAAGCAATCCAGCAACCCACAATTGCTTCTTGCTCCAGCAAATGCAGCCTGACAAGGCAAAAGGTGAAAGTGCCTGATGGTCCCATTAGAAACCTTGGAGTTTCCTCACTGCTGAACAACAAAGCTGTGCTACAGAGCCAGGAAAGATCTCCATTTGGCAGGGAAAGGGAGCAAGTCAGAACATATGCCAAGATAATCTCAGTTATCAACTCCTGCCACAAAGGTACAGGCTGTATTGAACTTCTCTTGCACAGCATGGGATGCTCAGAGCTCTGGATCAGAGGTGGGTCCAGGCTCACAGAGCTAATGCTGCAGGCAAAGTTAAATCAAGCAAAAAAGCTGGGGTGAGGCAACAAGGAGCATGACAGAGCTCCCTGATGTAAATATTTGAGAGTAAGAATAGTCAACTCTTGGTTTTTTTAAGCTTCTCTTCATGCATAGATTTTCTTTCCTCTTAACCAAGCAGATAAATAAAGATTCACCTGGGCCTAAAGGTGCCTGACCACAGGGCAACACCAGCTGGTTTGTCCATCCCAGGCTGGTACATGTCAAAATTGTGATTCTTTGTGTAAGAGGCCTTGTAGGAAGGGTATAGAAATGCACATTTGCTGTAGGAGTGGCTGTACTTGTGCCATGCAGCAGCTCCCAGATATTCATGAAGACTTGAGTGTGACCTTTTCCTTTCTCAATCCCCTTTGCTGTTCAGAAACAAGTATAATCCAAAGAGCAACTGAAAATAATATCCACAATAATTACAGTAATGTGTTCTGTGTTGATGGGCTCTAGGAATCAGACACAAGGACTGTGGGTCTTGCCTGGCCTAAATAAAAAGGTGCTCATTATCCTGAGAAGAAATGCCACTTATGAATGATAAGGTCATGCTGCATGGGGAAGATAAATGTCATTTCTCTGTATAGCTGTCATAGTTTCTGAAGACAGTAGGTGAGACCAAGTAAACAGCAAAGCAATAAAAAGCCTGTAGAATTAGCCTGGGACATTATTATTTTAAGACCATCAAATCACTCATCTGGAGTTCTTTAGGCATTCCTAGGAATACTTCAGTATGTATACATGTGTTTACATTGTGCTTTTGGGCAGTCATAATACATGAAAATAATTATGTTCAGTACCATGTATGTTGAAAGAATTTGAGACTCATCCTGTATTTTATACAGCTATAGATCTTCCCAGGAATTACATCCATCTGCATAGGTAGTTCTGCACTCCTCACAAGCCCCCAGGCAGCCTCTGCCAGGCACCAGGAGCAGCTCTAAATAAATACCATCCATAATGCTAACAGTTCCCTCTTTTCAGCAGGATGCTTCAGAAACCAGAAGCTTATTTTGTTAGATGGAATTAGACCCACAGAGGTTGGAGGAACACACGTTTTACCTGAATATTTGAGAAATTTGATCTATCCTAAGGCTGTATTTTCACTATACAATGATCTCTTGTAAAAGGGAATAAACCAGGTGGTTAGAAAGTGAAAGACTCTGTGTCTGTAAGTTAATAAAATTGAGAGTATTCAGAATATAATTGTCAAAGGTAGGGTTGGTAACAACGACCTCAGCACAACTATCTGCCACAAAGATTATTGGTTTATGGTCTCTACCATCAGGCCAGTTCCCAACTGCATTGCACAGCCTGGACTTTAAGGAAAATTCAGAATTTGTGGGCTCTCAAGAGATATTCCCATAATTAATACTGATACAGGCACTCATCATTTCTTTGTGTACATAAATAATGTATGGTTTCAATCTTTATACAAAGAAGCCTCAAACCCTCTCCCTTTACACAAGATAGTCTACTTAAAATAATCTTTACAAAGTAATTACTCTGTTCACATTCATGGTTACTGAATATCTCATTGTGTTTCTATGTATCAATGACACTAAAACATGTAATCTTTCAAGCTTCTTGCTGATATGCTTTAAAAATAAAAAATATTTAGGTTTAGCAACTCTCCTAAGGATCAGCTTTCCAATGAAAACCATTTCTACAACTTTCCAGAAGGAAGCAAAGTTGATGCTACAAGAACTCATGTTTGGGAGTCTGTGAAATGCAGGCACGGGAACAAAAAACCAGATAAAAATCAATGTTTTAAACCAGGAATCAATTCTGGTTTTAATGTGAGCTTGAATAGAAGTAGAATTCTGAGTGTACATCTGTCAAAGTTGCAGCCATTAGAGCTGTTTAAACAAATTGAAAACATCAATCAGTTCAATATGTCAAATCAATGTGCCATGCATTTCATAGCCATGATACTGTCACCACAGCTGGATTCATGGCACTTGTATTCTGTAGTACTGCCTGTTTTATTAAACAGCATAAATAAAATCCAAAAGAAGAATGTTACAATTTGCATTACAGGAAGACTGTGGCTTTCTCCACAGCTTTGGACTTCCAGTTTGTTTTGCTGAAAAGCTTTTAGCACAATCAAAGCACATTTGACATTAACGCTGCTTAAAGCAAATAGATAAATTGCAAAGCCTCAGAGAAAACAGAATTGTTCCTTACAATTTACCTGGACCACCCCTGAACAGAGCAGATCTATATCAACAGCTTAGTTTTTATTCACAGCATGGTGAAAACCAGGATCAGCTGAGCTTTTCACTTACTTTGCTCCCAGCCTTTTCCAAATATTAGTAGGCTGGTCACACTGAAGTGAAAAAGAAAAAGAGAAAAATAAAGAGAGAAATCCAGGCACTTTTCTCTGAATTCTGCTCAAGTTATGACTGGCAGTGGTGCTGTACTCTTAATTCATGACCTTCATACAAACCAGGCTGGGGAAATGAAGATGCTGCAGACCACAGGGAAAGACAGATGAGTGGATGGGAGCAAACACACCTCAGAACCATGGAGAAGTACTAATTATGTGTGTTCTGAAACAAAACAGCTACAATTGGCACTTGCATTTAGGCACCATTCAACTAACTGTGCTCAGGCACTACACTGAGCCAGGCTTTAGACTAATTAGTTCCCTGAAGAAACACCTCTTCTACTATTTGTAATTAAGGCCAAAATAAAGAATCAATGGGCTTCAAAAAGAAAACCAAGACAGCAACTACTGTTGTTCTAATTGCTACAATAAGCAAAGTATTAAGTGCATTAAAGTGGATCTTATAATCCCTGCAAACTGCAAAGAGCAGGAGCATTAGGATCCACAAGAGCATGGGAACAAGGTTCTGTTGATGTTGTTTTCTGTTTATATTTCATAACAGGATTGCAACAAAACCCTCTTCTGGACCCCACAGAAACAGTGACAGAACTACACTGAGCCTACGTGGGGGCCCTGCAGGAAACTCTTGGAATTTTTACAGCATGTTTTTAAATAGAAAATAATAATTAAAAATATTAATCCCTCTTTCTTACAGGAGACCATCATCATGAATTAAAAGACGACATGAGAACACTTACAAATACATACTTTAAATCTTAAATTATGTAGAGATTATGCAATTATTCTGAAATTAAGCACTACAAATCACAGAATTCAAATCCAGCCATTATAAAAAGCAACAAATCTCAACAAGTTCAGAACATTTTTTAAGATGCCCAGACAAGAGCTGTTTAAAGTCATTAATACTACACAAAGTTACGGAATAACTAAAATTTCCTGGCATTTTCCATTCAAAACATTATCCTGATGTGCAATCGTATCTTTGACCTCCTTTCTCCTCTGAACTGCTTGGTTTCCATGAGCTGTTAAAGCTTTCATCAGTGTGAGAAGGTTCCTAAGTAGTAGTTGTAACAAACAGGAGACATTATTGGGTTGAGCACTGAAGTCTGACTGACTCACAGACACAGTTCAAGAGAGAGGAGCAGCACTGGCCAGAGAGCCCCTCTGGGAAACACAACCTGAACAAGCCCAGTTTTTAGTTTGGAGAGAAATTGGTCAGTCCTGGCCTATTTTCCCAACTTTCCTGTTCCTAAAGAGTCAAACACTAAAATATTTATCTGGTGGTTGAGCTACATGAACAGGTACCACCCAGGTAACTCAGGGGGATGTGGCTTTGCCTCCAACCAGATTCCATCCCTCTGCTCCAGAAAGAGATCACAAACCTTGGAAGCTGTTGGGAAGCTTTGATCACTCCTGTCCAAGGACCACTCAGGTACCCCCAGGGACAAACCCTGGTACCAGACACGTGGCACAGCAGTGACACAGCAGTGACATGGGCTGCAGCTGCACAATCCACATGGATGAGACCAGTGCTACATCAAATCACCACTCTTTCCAGCTTGGAAGAGATTCCTAGAGGTTAAATCTCTGAATTAAACACAGAAAAGTGGTTTGTTTTAATGCTGAATGCTTCTGTAACATTGCAAAACCCCAACAATTCTGTAACTGTGAAAAGCAACACTGGAACATGGTGGCAGCTCCAGAGGAACCTGCCCAGGAACATCCCCACTGCCTCCCATCCATCCCTCCTCACTGCCTGCAACAGCAAGTGACAGAGACTGAGGTAAAAACACATTTCTACCTTTTTAAAGACTTCCCTTTGAAAAACTGGAAGCTACCTGTACCTAACCCCATTCCCTAAAGATGCTTCATGTGCCTTTTTCTTTCTGTCTTCTGAAGGAAGAAGAGAGGGAAAGAAGAGGGGAGATATATGTCACCACTGTGCTGCTTGCAGCCCAATTCAGCCTCTGCTCCCCAGCTGCAGCAGGAGGGGATTTGCACCACACTGAACAAAAGTAGCTCTTTTATACCATGTCTTTGCTGCCATTTTCTGCTCCCACTCCAGAAGTATTCCTGCTTCCTCCTCCACCTAAAGACATCCAATTGCAGAGCCTGTATCTCTCAGCACAGCCATGCAGGCTCCCCAGTGTAAAGTATTTTAAAGCTCTCAATGTTGCAAGAAACACTCTCCCCTGTTCTACTGTGGTAAATATGACTCATAACTTCACATCAGTTATCATATCTTTCCAAAACATCACTAAGAAGGAACTGATTTTAAATCTTCCGTAGGAATTTAGATCCAGTTCATCTGTTTCTCTTGTTTCCTACAGCCAGGAACATCTGAAGATAATCCAAATTCCTTAGGCCAAGCCTCTTGTGCTTGGTTATGAAGAAGAGGCTATAGGAGGATTTGTTTATACCAAGAGCATTTTAAGTGGAGCACAGTGGGAACAAGGAGAGATCTTTTTGTTGCTGGCATCTATCAATCTGCTTGGGCTGAAGTGAAACCCTTTGGAGGCTGAGTACAGGAACATTCCCACATCCTCTGAGCATCACAGCTCCATAGCAGGATGGGGATATCAGCATGGTCTAATCTAGGCTGGGTTTGCTTCCTTCAGGCTGAAACACCTTAGACAGCCAGAGTCCATCCTAAACCCCCTGCACTGCCAGCACAGATGATCATTGATATTTATAATTACTAGACATTTTTACACTTAGAGACAGTAAAGAAAGACATGACTCAGGAAGAGACCAAGGGGCAGAGTGTGACTGACTGCATCTACACCAGGAGTGTGACTTTCAGCAAGAGGTGATGGCAATGACAATTGTCTACCTCTGCCCTTACTGCACTCAAAGCACCCAAGAGTAGCAGAGTTGGAAAATGATGGAAAATGCTTTTCTGTTTCATGCACTTCAATAGAGAGCCAAGTGTCCTTACAGCTGCTCATTCATCTGCAGCTGGGGGTATCTGTCTGGGGGCTTGTCTGTAAGGCAGCTTATCACAGCCTAGAGAACTTGTCTTAGTTAATGATTCACCCTATGCAAGTTAGTGACAGGACATTCTCATTCTTGAGAATGATGGAAGCTGCTTCCAGTTAGCTGTGGTCCCTGGGAACTGCTGACTTAAAGCCATTCTTAAACTGTCAGAGCATCCACACACTAAAAATAGCTGTAAAAATCTCCCTGTTGTGAAAACAATGCTGGCTGGTGCAGAATATCTCCAGTGTAAGGCTGTGCCATAGACTGATTCTCAATTACTAACTTTCAGGACAGATCCAAAATGAGGAATCTCCTGAAAAAAATTAATAGTGATTGAGTTTTAAAATCTAGTTTGTTCAGATACACAAAGCCAGGTTCTGCTGCAGCATCAACTAGATTTAAGAGGCACTGTTCTCCTACAGAGCAGGGACTGCCACCTTTAACAAATCATTAAGGCTTTTTGTGACTGGACTTCCTCACGTATATGATGATTATTTGCAAGGTGTTCTCCCAAAACTGGTGTAAAAGGGAGGGGAGAAAACAAACTCCCTGACTTGATAAGGTCACTTGGGTCTGAAGGAAGATGACACACATGAAATAATAGAGAACTCAAGATAATCTATTTTGCAGGGCTGCCAGAGAACACAGGCCTGACCTACTCTCCTCTAGCAAAGAAAAAAAAATGCCAAGGACCACAGTGGTTCCAGGGAAGGCTCGAGCCTGCCAAGAGATGCCAAAGCATTTGGGTTCAAAAAGCTATTCCAACAAGGTGTTTGCTTTGTCAGAAGATGATGTCCAGCCCTGTGACTGCTCCAGCAATCAGTGGTAGCTGATGCATGGAGCACATTAGCATCATCTCCAGAGGGAGCCTGTTTTCTTCCACATGAGTCACAGATAAGATGCTACAATGACAGGAGAAGTCTGAGCAAGTGAAACATATGCCATTCTGGAGTGGCAGGAAAGCTCTAGTGATTCCCATTTGCTCCTTATGGACTTCTGAAGTGAGCAGAGTAATCTTCTCACCACTTCTTACAGTTGTCACTGAGAAAAAAAACAGTGCACAAAGGTTGGATGGCAGCAGAGAAGCAGAGGAAGTAGGCAGGAGAAAACTGAAAATTAAAACAAACTCCTCTGTACCTTGCACAGATGGGAAGAAATGTCTCTGTAAAGTTCCCACAATCACAGGAACCCTTTCTGCTATATAAAGAAACAATTTACCTTTGAGGGGGGAGAGGAATTAAGGCAAAGGAGCAAGATAAACATAAAGTGTGGATCAAAGACAGGGGAAAAAAGGTAAAATAGTGCAAAAGTGCTGATAGGGGAGGCTGGGTGAAAGACAGGGAAGAACTGTTAACTGCTCAAATGAACATTTTGATGCATTCACACATAAAATTTAAGCACTTTAAGCACCAGTGTGACTTCTAAGTAACCCCCTTTGGGGAGCAGATTGGTGACTAACAGCACAAAATCAACAAAATCCAGGTTTCAACACCAGCACTCGCTGCAGTTATCAGGGGCAGACAAAGTGACAATATTTGGTCCACGAGTTTTGAGGTCACCACTAATGCCCATGGTGGAACAAAAACACAGAACATATGGCATTTCATGTGCTGAAACTGTCAGACTCACAATTAAGTGATTAGAGTACATATGGTGCTCACAGACAGTGTGAATCTCTCAATGTAAGAGATGCTGGAGACCACTGAAGGTGTCAGCATGAGTCTTCCTTGCAAATCTCTCTTCATTAAAGTTTCATATGGAGCCAAGACTGTTGTAATAGAATCACTATTAATGGAGTTATATTTATGATTATTTCTCCTTTGTGCAGCTGGATTTAACTTTTCAAACACTAAACTCCACATCAAAGCTTTTTCACAGTACGTGCTGCATGCACAGAAGCTTCTTGTTTTGTCATGTTTACCTTGAAATTAGAAGTAATGAGAGCTAAGGTGGTAAAAGTTAAGTAAGATTGGCAAGAAAACTGTTAATATCACCAGTATCAAAACAAAAATTCACGCTGCCATAGAACTACAGTTTCAATTCTGTTTAAGTATTTATGACAGGCTGGCCAGGGACAAACTCATTCCCTCTTCAGCTCCAAAACACACTTTTAAAATGGTGAGTGACACTTCATTAACCACGTGAAATGGGCTGACACAGCCTGCTTGCTTTCCCAGCCACCATTTCAGATGACATTTTTCTTTGTATCTTTCCATGCTTTACTTTCAGCACTCGGTAAAGTGCTTCCCTGAACCTTTCCAGCCCCCTCAGCCTTGTGCAGCAGGGCATGGGCTGGGGGCAGCACTTTTCTGGAGAGGAGACAGATCCCTGTTTGCATGTCCATGCATTAGAGATCCAGCTTTCCTCATCAGTCATCAATGAAGAGGGTTTAAAAATGTCCCCATCAGCCTCTCTTTGCTTTCCAGTCCTCTGCCCCACCAGGTTCTGACAGGACTAGTAGTTCTTATGCAGCATCACTTCACCTCTGATCAAAGCACCCCTGTGCATTCCAGTTTCTGATGCACTCCCAGCAGTGCTCCCAGCAGCTCTCCTGCCCAGTAAGGGCTGGAGCACAGCTCTGTTTATCTCCTAATTCCATCCTCCCAGCAGGCATTACCACTCACACACAGCCCCCTCCAGGGCTTACACACTCCTCTCTTATTCCTCATGTTCTTTCAAGCAGCTTCTCACTTCCATTTATACACCCAACAAACGACTTACTCATCTCCCTAATAAGTTAAAAGCTGTTGCCTCAGCCCAAAATCTTCCCAGTTCCACACAGTTCTCTCCTCTCTCCTACAGTGAAGACTTTGTCTTCACCAGAGCTTCCTGCCTGCTGCTGGAATGGATGGGGACATCTCTCTTTTCAGAGTAAGGAAAAATCCCTGTTAAGAACATCCCTTTCTCCCCTCTGTGGTTTGTCAGAGATGGGAATGCTGGTGACAGATTAGGGCAGCCAGAAGAAACATGAGAAAACAAAGTATTAAAGGGCTCTCTTCTAGGGAGCACAGAAAGAGATTTTGGTAACTTAAGCACTCTGTAGCAAAATAAATAATAATAAAAAATAATAAAAAAAAGCTGTGATAAAAGAAGTCAGAGAGGAGAGACATGGTTCATGCTGCACATGTTAAAACTTATGAACAAAGCTGAAAGGCAGAAGCTACAAAATGCAATACAAGAGGATGCATTTGCCTTAGAGTCTTCAAGGGCTTTTTTGAAAAAACTCCAGAAGCTGCTGGACCAGTGATCCCTGGAACCTCCCCAGTGGAGGGGCAGCACCCAGGGACTGTGTCCCAGTGTCCACAGGGTGCCAGACACTCCTCTGTGGGAATAACTGTGGTCCCCCACAGTGGCACATCCCCTGCCAACTGGTGATCTTGATTGTCTTCCACACTTGAACCATCTTACCCTACCAAAAAGTCTCACAGGAGAGCTCTCTTCTCATTCTCCTGTGCTTTTCCCCAGGCTGACTGAGCTGCCCTCCCAAGCCCATCCACACCAGAGGCTCCTGGGATGCCCCGACCCTTCTGCTGGACTGACAAACATTCCCTGTTTTCCTCCCTCCTCACCTCCCCACAGAGGCTGTTTCTCCCACAATCTCAGAAACAACTGAGCCTCCAAGGTGCCTCATTCCAGCCATCTCCTCTGTTTGTGTGGTGAGTCATTGAGGTGCCAACATTTCTAAAGCTCATGGGGAGGCTCAGCAGAGCTGGGAGGGTGCAGAGCATTATGTCAGAAGTTATTAATAGCTGCCATCGACCATCTCAGTGACTTTGATCTACTGGCAGTTCATTACAACTGCTGCTCCTGATGCTGAGGCACCAGGAGTTCTGCCTCTACCTCAATTTCCCTTCCCAGTTTTCTGATTTTTACTAGAACAAAACACTTTTTTCCCCAGTTTCAAAACAGATGGGATTCAGCAGTACAACACTGCAGTCAGAAAGGCAAACACAATCAAGTGAAGCGTAAAATTTTACTTTATGAAAAAAATACCAGGTCTTTGAATCCTGCTTCTAGCAAAGTCTTTGAAAGGCTTAAAGGTTGACATCATACACAACAAACCTCCAGAGAACACAGCTCCTTTCTGAAATTTTCCATGTAGCCCTTAATCCATACCCATGAAAATAAACTCAGAATGTGTTCTCTATAAATAATTAAAGCAATATAGCAATTGGTTCCCACACTCTCCCATGCTTTCACCTGAAGAATAAAAGGTAAATTGCTCTTGCCTGAAGACAACCATGCACACCTGACAAAGAAACAATTCAGGAAACCTCCCTGCAATAACCTAGAGCCACTGTTGGGAACAAGTAAGGAAGCAGGATAAAATAGCCACCTATCCCTTTATGTCAGCATCATCTAATCCTGCTCTGTCTGGTGGGAATACAGTGATCAAAAGACAACATAGAGAAACATTCCGAGACAGACAAAGTCAGGCAAATTTCCATTTTATCTGGTGTTGCCAGCTAACATCTCTATCAGCTTGCCCAAAACTTTGCAGAGTTCCTTTCCTGAGAAACAGGGATGAAATGGATCTATACCATGATACTGATCTACACCACACTGCTCTGCTCACTGGGGATTTAAAGGTCACTGGAGCCAGTATTGCCTGACTTAAGTCCCCACCTCCCAACACAAGAAAACAGGATTTTTAAGATGCCAGAAGAAACAATTTTGTGCAGAGTGGGCCAGTTCACTCTATGGCTTGAACACGAACCCAAGGAACAATTTCTACAAGTTTTACTCCATTTGAATTAGAGCAACTAAATCTATATGATGGTGGAACTAGACATGAAGAAAGAAAAATTCAAATACTTATGACTATTGTAAAGCCTACGTAATAAAACTGACAAGCTTTAAGATCACAGATATATTCCAAATATTTAAATTCATGACTGTAAAACCCATTCCACTATGACAAAGCAAAACAGAGAAGAGAGGAGTGATTTGGCCAATGCATATTAACATTTACCTCACAACAGTCACCTTTCAGATTACAAATTTCTGAAAAGAAAACCAAAGATAATATAAGAATTCCTTCAAGATGCAAACCTGTCTTGGGAAAGAATGTTTTCTTTCTTAGAGAAAAATCTAGTAAAATAGTGACCAGTATTCTGGAGTTTTCAGGCCCAATGCCAAGAACTGAAGAACTCAGAACACACTTTACTTCTTCAACCCTTAACTAAAGCTTTTATAAACACAAGCTGTTCACACTGTGCACAGAGAGCCTTGAGAGATACAGTGAATCACTTGGACTAGACCTCAGAGATGACACCACACCTGCTACTCCTTTACTCCCCCTTAAACACAACCCTTTAACCCACAGGGACTCGTTGTCACTCCAGTCACACAGTGCAGCACAGCACACCCATCACACCCAAAGATGATTCTTGGCTTCCTCCAGCACCAGGTACAGAATAACTTACAACTCTTATCCATCCTGGAATTCTGAATCCTCAATATTGCAAACCTGCCTTCTGTGAGAGCAGATCCCACCACAAGGCAACTCAATCCTAAAAGGTCTCAACTACTTCACCCCCTTGAAAGGGAGGGTTTAGGGGTTTGCTTAAGTTAGCAACGTGAATTAAACATTTGCCATGATACAAAGGGCTAAGAAAATGCAAATTTTTAGAGCTCCCTGCTGGTTAAAGACAATACCAAGGGAGACTAAGGAATTCAAGAGACAGATAAAGATTCCCGGTCTCCAAAGCCAGCCAGAATCAACATCCACAATCAAGATAAGTAGCAAGGATCAAGGCACAAGCACAGAGGAGAAAAGTTCAGAAGTTCACACTGAGGAAAACTACAAAACTTCAGCTTCAGAGACCACCAAAAGATCCCTGTGCGACCACCAGCATGAAAAACACATGTCCAGAAGGGCATGGACTTAATTAACATATGAGGTAAGGACAGGAGGGGCCAGGAATTGAATATGCATTAAAAAGTTGCACAATGTAATGCACATGGAACATCCATGTGAATAAAAACGTCATTCAGTCAAAGCCAGGTACACAAGTTTTTGGAGAATTATCTCCCTTGTGTCCAGCGCTGAAAACACACCCCCTTTACAACTACCAGAAGTTATGGAGTTTGATTTATTCCACCTCTCTTCACCCTGGTGCTGCTGTGTTACCTCCAGCTCGGTGGTGTGAGCGTGCAGCTTCTGCACCATGTCCTCGGCCTCGCGCATCCGCCGGCCCAGCTGGGGCGAGTGCTCTGCAGGGGTCAGCTCGCTGTCATAGGACTCCAGGATCGCCCTCATCCCATCCCGCTCCTGCCAGGAAGAACAAACACCTTCAGGGATAAAGCCCCAGACTCCACACCCCCGAGGAGAGGCTTCCCAGAACAAGAGTTGACCTTTTTTTGCCCGTCGTTCTTTTACGCGGCGCTCATCGTCTTCGTGTCAGCATCCAGCCATGGGTGCACACGCTGCTATTTATTCTAATAAAATAAATGTTGCTGCTGGGAGTGAAAAGTTAGACTGCCTTGTGTCTATAAAACACCAGATCTCTTGTAGGAAAGCCACATGCAGACACTCTAACAAGCAGATGGTAACTGAAAACAGAGCCTGCCTTCCTTTTTGGAGACGCTATTCTAATTCAACATGGCTGAATGGGTTTCTTCAGCAAATATTTAGTGTCATACTTGACATTTTTCCTGCCAGAGTTTCAGCAAAGAAGGAACAGAATTGTCACAACAGAAATGAAACAGATTTGACAATGAACAAAGTGGCTGAGAGCAAATATCCTCAAAATGGTATGTGACTTATCACTTGTTAAATGCTGCAACACTCCGTGTTTGCAACAAATATTTTTTCAGAGGTTAATATCTGGCAGACTGTGTGTTTGGTTTACTTCATGATCTGCTGGCAATTATAACCAAGCACTTGCAGAGAAAGACAAAAAGAATGATCCCTCTCCTTGAGAGCAGTCACATTCCCCACTATAAGGTTTGGGCTCGAAGCTAAAGGTAAAACTTTTTAAGGGGTTTCCTGGTTGAAGTATTTCCTAATGCATCCCCAGCTTCAGACAGCACCTAATGCCCATCTCCAAGGCACTGATGGGAGAAGAATGGGGATAAAAGTTCAATTTCAAGCAGTCAGGTGTGTTTAAGGACTGGTTACAGTGCAATATGCACACAGGGATTAGCCAGCTGATGAAGTGTTTTATCTTTTGACTGCATGGAAGAACCTTGATGTTTGTGAGGCTACAGAACAGGGTCAAAGCAGCACAGGTCCCTGGCATAACCCCAAGGCAGTGCTCTGGACAAACCAGCTCCTTTGTGTGAATTCTGCCATCAGAGGCACCACAAGTATTATCAGATATCAGTGGGTTGTACAGCTGTGGAGTTCACATCCAGCCCGGGCCACTGCCACTACACTGAACACAAAGCACTTCACAAACACAGCTCATCCACACTGAAACCTTTCACAGGGATCCTGCTCTCTTGGGAAAATCGGGAATTGCTGGGGTAGAAAAAAATGTCCTTGTCCCCACACCCCTAAATGCAAAGGGCTGTATTTTGGACAGCAACTGTGACACCAACTGCTCAGCTGAGCTGGACACAAAGGTTATCTCCACCTTCCAAACCTAAAGGTCAAAAACCAAACATGGATAACAAGTGGGGAAGAGAAGGGACATTCAAATTCAAGGTGTGACAACAAGACAGGCAGCACTGCCAGAGGTACAGTGTGTTCAGAGCATGTCACAGACTGAAAGGTCAGCCAAGCAGGTTGGGTTGGTCAGCAGGTAAAAGGACCCCCAGACCAAAGGACAGCCTGAGGCAACAGGAATCAAGTTAATAAAACTATAAAGGAAAACAGGTTTTAAAATAAATAGTACCAGCAGCTATTACTAGCTCTTAGCTCAGAGGTGACTGAAGAGAATATTTTTCCAAGGAAAGAACAGTTTTGCCATAGTTTAGAAAGAACTATTCACCTGACCAACATGAGAAAGGAAACACTTCCATGTCACTGCAAGACAAAACCCAAACGCAGTCACATCTGCCTTGTGATGAACCTCCTTGGCAGAAAGGCAGCAGGACAGGATCCCTCCTTCCTCCTCTCCAATACACACACACATCACCCAGTCTGCCCAGTGCACTCTCCATAAAGCAAACTGCTTTTGCTCAGGAGATGACTTCCATTCCCCATTTATTGCTAAATCATTGTCTAGAGCAGAGAACATAATGACAGCATTTAGTGAAGGTATTGGTTTGAGCTTTGCATGTTGTTGCAATTAGATTTGCAATTACAGCATCCCCTCCTTCTCTGCACTCCGAGCTGCTACCCTAATTTTCTGCTAAGCATCTTCCACTGATGTGATAATTTACCTCTGCAATGTTCTCTCCGTTACAGCAGGGCAGTCCCAAAATCCTTACTGTTCTTTTAAAAGCAAATAGGACCCCTGGCAACTCCCATCACACTTGGCTTCCAATTAACTGCTGAATATCAGGTCGTTCGAGTCATTCCCTGCAAGATCCTCACAGTTCCCTGAGCTCTTCCACTGCAAGGAGGACAAACTCCTGCTTTCATGTTCGTATGGGAAAACTGCACGGGAGCAGGACCTCCCTCCAGGCTGTCTTTCCCCTAAAATCAACTACAGCCCTTCCCCTTCAAAGCTTTTCTCTTAAATGAAGAGTAAACTTCAAGAAAAAACACAGATGGTAAACACAGCACAAGCTGTGTTGGAAAAAACGGTGCTGAAAAGCTGAACTAAAGGGCGGCACAATTAAACACTTGATCCTGGAGTTCACTTCTCCTCTTTAATTATTTCTAAATATTAATACTGAAATGAAATTAATTCTCAGCTTCCAACAAGTGGTCCCCAGCTCCATTTTTTAAATTTCTCCCCATCAAGAGCACTTACTGAAAGCTTTTCCCTCCCTCCTAAAGATCTTGTTAGTTTGGCAGGAAACCGAAGTTCTTGTCAAGAAGTCCTCTGTCTAAAAAGATTCTTTAAAATGTAATCCTAATTTAGTAATTGCTGCAATATTTCCTTATTCCACATGACAGGATATTCCCCAAGCCCCATCAAAATCTTCCCCAGGGACTTTCAGATGCTCTTTTTTAACCTTATTCCAACACATCTGCTTTTTTGCTTCCTATCTGGAGAATATTCATCAGAATTACTATAACTTCCAAAATTTACCCAGGATGGGGCATGTAACTCCCCATGGACCTACACTGGCACAGTTCCAGGTGCTCTTTACCTTAACTAGTTTTAAACCAACACCCAAACAGAAACGAAGTTTGCTCTAAACGTGCCCTAAAAAACAGAATAATAATTTTGATGTTCATTATAACCCTAGGAAATTAATGCCCTACAACACAAACTCTGGTGCTGCAGCTTGCAGCTGTGTTTGAGATGTAAGTTTGAAAAAGAGGAAGGATAGTGATTTTATTCAAAGGTTCAACAGTTTCCCTTCCTTCTGCCAGCACCAGCCCATTCATCAAACAAATCTGCCTCCTACTGTCGCATAAGTAACCAAAAGGAAAACATATTTTATAATTTTAACCAGAAACTAGAGCTAATCCCGTGAAAAAAGAACAGGAAAATGCCTCTGCAAAATGACACCCTGAAGATGAAGCTTTTCTCCAGCCCTCCCACCAGCTCCTCCATTCCTTCTATGTAAAGCCAAAGTTCCAAGTAGCTTGAAGCTCAAACAAATTCCCTTTCCACAGCATTCACAGATCAGAATGGTTTAGAAACAGCAGGAATACAAGTGGGCTCCTCCAGGATTTTTGGGTTAATTTTAGGGAAAGTCCTGAGAAAGACTAACATGAGCACCATCATCATCATCACCTTGTCAATGCAGAACCTCTGCTTCAGGTACCATCACACTGCAGAGCAGGACAGACACTCCCAGCTGATTATTGGAAGCAGCTGAAGAGTAAAACAGCCAAAAAGGTTTTTAAAAGCCTCTGACCTTACAATACAAACACAGAAGTTCAGGCCTTGCTCCTGCTGCTGCTCGTTAACCCCTCTTCAAACACACACACACTCCATTCAACACAGTCTTTCTAATTAGTTGAAGAAAAGAAAAATCAATAAGAAAGAAATTAAAGTTACAAATCTAACTGAAGTCAGTCACACACCCAGGGAAAATTTGTTCCTGGGGTAAAGTTTATCTAGTGTCATAATTTTATTGAAATCCTATATCTTCCTATTGACTTTTATCGTTTCAAGCTGGATGCCAGAGTTATCATTATTAGAGTCTCAGTGTTGCTTGCAGGCCTGAGGTTTGAGGTGGCTTTTTTTTTTTTTTCCTTTTATAAACAAGCTGTAATTGTCTGGTTTATTGATCAATAAATCTTTCAACTGCTTCTCTTCCCCACGCTTCTGTTCTGGTAACTCTCCTGCACCATTCTCTGCAAGAAAATATAGGGTTGTTGTTTTTTAAAGAACAGATTGTTTTGTCATTAGCAATGAAAGAGCAGGAACTGTGCTGGTCGGTTCCAATAATGGCTTTTTAATGACAGATTCTAGTCACAGTAAAATCTGCTTTATTTCCACATGAGTGAACTTCAACTATTAATCCACAACCCAACCACAGAGCTCACTTGGTGTCTCACTTCTGCACGGGTTAGAGCCTGGCACAGGAGACAGACTGAAGTGGAATCATAATGGTATTTCTCACTGAGTGCTTTTTTTGACGGTACAGAAATATTCCTATTCCAAGCATTACATCAGCTTTTTGTTTAATTAATGATAATTTTGGGAGAATGTTAATAGACTGCTTCATTATCGGAAATCAGGGGCAAGATCTCCCCCTCCTCTTCCTCTCCAGACTCCTAAATCCAAATTAGTTGTAATAAAGGAAAATTTCAAGACTGAAGAAAGATACGGAGCTTCAACATCAAACAGATGCTATTTGCAATCAGGTATAATTTAGCTGACTATTTCTCATAAAAACACTAATAAAAGAGAGGTGTAACAGAGGTCTATGTTTTCTTGCTTTAAGCTACACAAAGGCATATACAGAAGAAGGGAGATGGTAAGTGGGGCTTGACCAGATGTTTAACATGACTAAAATTAGCAGTGTGAGGTGTAGGAACATAGGCCAAAATATTGTCAGAAATAACTGAAGAATACTTAAATATATTAGACTTTGTCAGGACCTATGGACAAAATACATTCTTAGGTTACTTGAAAATAATTAAACACAGTAAACCCTGGTCCACAAGCAACTATTTTTGTCCTCTCAACTGGCAGGGCAGGATCTGAAAACAGGAAAGAGGAGCAGACCCAACCTTTTAAAAGAAGGATGGATGAGAAGATGCGGATTCTGGCAATTATAAATCACTTCAATATTTTGGTATCTCATAAAATACTTGAAGAAAACATTAACAATCAAATTGCAAGCAGCTAGAGAAGAATTAGGGACAAGAAACAATCAACTGAGCCTTAATATGAATAATATCAAACCAGTCTAATTTCCTTCTTTGACAGGTAAATTGTCTACCAAATAAAGGCAAATAATAAACGTGATAAATCTTAACTTCAGTGATGTGTTTATCAAAGAGGAGAATTACAATTCAACAACATCTCTAATTTAGAGAAATGAATTGCTTTCAGGGTGATGAAACTCACCAAAACAAAGCACAGAGCCCCGAGTGTTGTGTGGCAGCAGAGACACCAGGTATCATTTACAGGCTGCAGCATCTGCCCTTCTCAGAGCTGTGCATTTGCACTTTCCTCATGGGAAACAAGTGCATCCCTCTTCCAGCTCGCTGGGATACAGGGAGATCTCTGCACACCACAGAAAAGCATGAGCCAGGGAATGTGACAGGGTTACAGACAATTAACAGGTTCTGCCCCAGTTTGATGGCTGGAGGGACTGATAAGAACTGAGATACTGTTAAGTGTTACTTTGTGAGATGCTCAAATCCCATTGTTTTATGGAAAACACGAGGGAAACAACACAGTGACAGCAGGATGCAGGAAATGGGCCTGAAGGCTGAGCTGTGGCACCTTCAGTCAGACTTTGCTCTTACAGGAACACATGTAAGGGAGCCACATCCCCTCAGCTCCCTCCTGGAGCACTGCTAATTAACACAGGAGCTAATCGGCTCTTCCAGAACAGACAAAAACCCCAAGAGATGTAGGCCAAACAAAACCAGCAAAAAAAAATTACCAGAAACTTCTCCAACCCTTCTTGCCTACAGCAGCATTTACTGTCACCACAAGGCAAGTGGTTCCCCTTCCTCTTACCACCCTTATCTTCTGTACAAATCATCTTTAAACCAAAAGTTTCTATTCCCAAACCTCTGAATAACTTCCTTCTCAGCTACAGCCATTTCCCAACATTTCTCTCTGAGGCTGACCTATTTTCACATTACTTTGCAAATCAGAACTGACTGCAGACACATATGTATACACACACCATTGACTTTCTACTCAAGACCTCAATTAAAACACCATTTACAAAAAAAAAGCCTGTTAACTCCATAAAATAAAAACATCCAGCAGATTTCACTACACTCACACTGACAGGAACACTAGGGGACATTTTTTTAAATATTCTTAATTCTCAAATGTGACTGCCTATATATATATCAACACTCTACTTGCATTTTTGCCCCTCAAGTCAATATAAAGCTACTGCAGGAATCTAAAGATGGATTTAACCTATAAAGAAGCCCTTCAGACATGCTGTTCCCTACAATCAAGGCTTCTCCAACAAAAATAAAATATTCCTTCTATATTCTCCCAAGAAGCCCCATCCATGCCTAATGCAAGTAGGTGGGAGAAAAGTCAGAAGGAATGATGTACTCCATAACCACAAGCACACAACAAACCAGGAATTAAGTCTTCCTGTCTGTCCCATCATCTCTCTGCAAGGGATGGTTTTCATCAGTTTCTGAGAAAGTTTTCATCAGTTATGAGATGGAGCCACTTTCTTGCTAGGAAAGGCAGTGTATCATTCTGGTTGAATATCATCTTTCTTCCCAAGGCTGGAAGTTGGGAGAAAGCAGCCACCCAGGGAAACTGTGGTGGGAAAAGGACACAACCAGGCAGAGAGCATGAGGAAGATGAGCAAAGGCTAATTTTAGGTGCCAGAACCAGGCATTCAGAGATACTCGGAGCTTCCCAACCATCCATTCTTAAATTTTGGAGAAACTCTACAACGTGACTGCTCTTTCACCAAACACTCAGCTGGCAGCTTTAAATGCACTCCCCCAAATACCTGTGTATCTTACACACTCCTGTATTCCATAAGTTTTTCTCCAGATTTATAGTTCTTCCTTGCTAGCTCTTGTCCCTCTCCTCCAACACTTCTCTGCAGAGAGCTCAGCTTGCCTTATACCCTGGCAATGGACCAGAGCAAATAAATCCACTGTAACCCTTTTAATCTGCCTCTGATAAATCCCCTGCTTACTATCTTCTGGAAAATTGTGCATGGTCTCTGAAAGCCTCATTTTGCTTATAGCACATACATATGCCAGCTGACAAGCAATCATACAACTGACACTGCAACAAATTAAATATTATCTGACTAAAATACCCCTGGGGTCCTCTTGCTTCACAGTGAGTTTAACATGTTTAGTTATGTTTCTTAACCTCCTGCTGCTGTGAAATAATTTTATGATTTTTCCTTCATTTAACCCCCTTCTACCAGAACGTTCTCTGCTGCTGATCTCCAGTGTGAGTCTGCTTTTCTTCCTTGGTGTATTTCTCATTTTTCACTCCAAAAAACCCCTCTTCTTCCTACCACTTCTCTTAGTCCTGCTGCTCAGGTGGTTGCAAGCTCCTGTAAGAGTGAGGCTGCCTTATTCACCTGCCTCAGCAGAGCCACTGTGCACAGTTCACACATGAAAAACAGTAACAAACAAAAAAAAAGGAAGAAAAAACCTTATTCAACCCTGAAAAGAAAGTTTTTGTGAAGGTCCATCAGGTTCTTCTATTCTGCACAAAAATTCACCCCTAAGTTCATTCCTTACCATCAGATTTATTTTTCCTCCTGCCTACTAAGTAACCCAGATATTGGCCTCTAAAGCTCCTAACAGCCAGTTTCTTGTAGTTTAACACACTTAAGTATTATTAACTTGAGAGAAAGGTAAACTGAACTATGCTCTAAGCCTGTGCAATTATCTCTGCAAGGGTGAAGGAGGAGGAATGGCCCCATTGCCTGGGCTCTGTTTCTGGGGTATTCAGGGTATGACAGGACTGAGGCAGGAGGGCAAATCACTCACACCACATTTTGAGAGGACAACAAATAAGAGACCTGAGTTCATCTGATCAGCTCCAACACAGCACATTCCACTGAACTCAGAAGTGATTCCTTGGTCACCTCATGATATGTCAGTAACTCCAGAAAAGTAGCAGCTGTGGCTTTTTGAAGAAGGCAAAGAAGAAGGTACTTGAGATGATGTTTCAGAATATGTATCACCTGACTGCTCTATTAGAAGATATTAATAATTTGCCATACTTTATTTAATTCATAAAACATTCCCTTTGCTTCCTGCAGAGTATAAAAGATCGGTAATTTCAGAAAGAGTTCAATAAATTATAGATCAGGTTATCTCCTATATCACCCACAACATATCTGCAGTATCTTTAAAGGGTTCTCATGGCAGAGGTGACACAGCTCAAGGTCCCCAAAGCCCAGCAGTTCCTCCTTAGGAAGGGGACACCAGGCAGAGAAGACTGGACAGTCTGGCTGAGGATGTGCTGCAATAATGCAGTGTCACATAACTGGGTTCAGTTACATGAACCTCAAGCCCAAAGCCAGACACCCAAAGCACCTACACTGCAAACCCCCATGTCTGATAAACCTACAAACCAAAAGCCCCTGGTTATCTGTTAGGGTTTAACTGTTTTCACTGGCCTGTAATACCTGTCAGAAACTTCCTTCAATTCCTCTCCCATAACTACTTGGGAACAGAAGCCCAAAGTATTCACAGATCCACCCTGATGCAGGATACCAAGGGTAAAAAAAACCAAACAGCCCACACATACAATCCCTCATCCAGTGCAGACCCAGCCCTGATGCTCAGCTTTTTGATCAAAAGCTGGGTTTGATCAAAAGCATTTTGTTAAGTACCAGAGGCACAGTGTGCACCTTCCATAAATACTTCTGAAAAACAAGCTCTCATTGACAACTCCTCTGGATACTTTTATTGATCATATAAATATCCAGTCTCTTTCTGAACCCTGAGAAACTCCTGATCTTGCCAGCTTTCTGGTGGAAATTAATCCCATTACTTTTTTCATTGCTTGAAAATGTATTTTCTTTTATCAGGTCTCAATTTGCCACCTTTCAGCTTCATTGAACACCTTTGTTCTTGCCTGGAAGAGACAGGAAAAACAGCTCCCAAACAGCTTCTCTAAACCATTCATTCATTAGACTCTGTGCTTTCAACTTGTTTACCTTAAAAAATAGTTGAAGAAGAGGTGACAAGTCCAATCTTGAAGTTTCCAGCACAACTGCTTTCCCAGTCTTTCACACTCATCTCCTGTGTCTGACTGCTGCTCTCATTCTGCAGGAGCCTTCACTCAACTGGGGTGATGAGGAATAAATGAAGAGAAACTCAGAAGATGCATCAAGCCACTGGTTCCTTCTCCACCTCTCTGTAAGAGGCACATCCTCACCCACTCTGGGCTGGCTGAGAGCTCGTGATCCCAACATCAAACTCAAGTTTCCAACATCCCAACATCAAACATCAAGACACACAAGTCACCCTCAGACTCCACCAGCACGTTCCCACGTGTGAGGACCACAGTTTTGGGGGAGCACCTCCTGCTCAGCACCTCCAGAGGGCTCAGCCCATCATCTGAGGAGCAGGACCAGATGCTCCCCCAAAAGCTGCTGAGCCAGGGTATGGCAAAAACCCAGCCATGAACCTCCTCAACAACCTCCTCCAGCAGAGACCAGGAGAGAAGAGGATCCATCTCTACACCCACAACCATCTCCAGCCCTTGTGACAACAGCACACACAGTCAGATTTCTTCAAATTTTAACCATTTCAGAAGTGAAACTATTACTTTGAAGTAGCCTACATGTTAGTAAATTTAATATTAATACTAGCTGCCACTCAGTGAACACGTTCCCTTTACAGTGTCACCAGACACTGTAAAATTAATTCACGCAGACAAAACGAGGTTCATTTCTTTTCTCGTTCATTTCTTTTCTCTCTCTCCACTGCCTCTGCAATATTAAATCAACAAAATCTTTCCTCAAAACTGCACTGACATAAAGAATGTTATGCTCAAACCATTAGGCAAAACGTGAAGCACTGAAGTCATGCTTCATTAAAAACAAGTGGAAAAATCAGTTTACCAGAAGAAAAACATTATTTAGGAAATACATCCATTATACACATCTGAAAGGGAATGATGATTAAATGTGCGAGACCAAAACATTCATCAGTCTTTTAATTAATATTTGACCAGAATATTTACATTTTACTTTCAACAAAACCACACAGCAGTAAAGAGCAGAACCACGGTATCAAAAAAATCCACTTTCTTGCAAACTAAACCCATGTGTTAGAGAACAAAATGCACCATCAGCATTTCTGCTTCTGGGCACAACTTCATCAAAGTGAACAGGACATGGCTGAATCACAGAAATGATTGGCAAACAAAGGATATGGGAACAGAGGGAAGTCTCTCCCTGACACATAACACCATGGACAGAGCTGGTCAACAGCAGACAGCTCTGATCAAGATCAACTCCTACCTCCATTCTGCAACACACCCACCATGCAAAACTTGGAGGCACTTGGGTTGAATTTTAGCCTTTTCTGTGTTCCACATACCAGAAAGACAATCCAAAGGATACCCAGCCCAACACAGGCAGAAATTACAGAATTTTGAGTTTGCAATCAAGTCTCAAGAAAGCAAAAAGGTGAGATCAGACACGTTTGCACAGGAGTATCTAAGCACATGACACTCATCACTAAATTTGTCCCATCTCTGGAGAAAAGTCCACTGTGAGGTGTCAGGAAACACTATCAGAACTATTTTTATTACTCTAAGCAAAAAGTTCAAAATGAAGTCACATATCTTTTGCTATATTTGGTTCTTCTGCTTCCTTTTGTGAAATACCATTATATTGTTTAATAAAATGCCTTTCAATAAACCTGGCACTCTCCTGACTTAGTACAATCTTTCTCAAATACAACTTTATTTTGCCAATGCTGTATGAGATGATGCCACTTTCAGTGTAGCCTTTTGTCAGCACCAGACAGACTCAGACTTGCACAGCAGTTGAGGAACCTGCTCAAGATCATCTCCACTCCAACCTCTACAGCTCTCCTGGTTTCCCCTTCTCTCCAGGACAGTGTTCCATAGGATTCTTGAAAGTTCAAGAAGGTTCATGAAGAGATCAAATTCCATCATTTAAAATTATTTAACAGTATCCTTAACATTTTCCTTCAGCTATTCAAAAAAAATAAAAGCCTCCACAATCAACACAAAATCACTTGAATCCACAAACACAAAAAAAGAAGTTGGTTTGGCAATGAAGGGAAGACAAAAAGGCAACAAGAACAAACCATTGAGCTGGAACTCATGACCACTTCACAATCCCTCTCTCTCAACTTACTCCAAAAAGCTGTTTCTATCTCATTTGTAAGTATTACTTTTTAGACTTGTTCTTATAATTTCTCCTCCAATAACAACATACATGAGCTGTACCACATTCAAAGAAAGCAGGATTACTGTATTGGTTTTGTCAGGGAGGTCTCAGAGATGCTGCCCATGATTACTAATTCACTAGGAGCTTCATCCTGTTGAGGGTAAGCACAGAAACACCCAAAAAAGCAGCAAGTGATAAGTTTCTGCCTGTCCTCCTGTGCACATCAAGGATGTTAAATACACACACAAATAAAACCCACAAACAAGACTTTGCAAAAGACTCCTCATGCAAAATACCTGCCTCAAGTCCATGGAAGAAGTGCAAATTTTACAAGCAGATGTCAAATCTTTTCAACTTTTCCCACTGAATCAAATGAAGTTACTAATGAAACAGTTTATGATTAATACTCACTTAAGTCAAGAAGTAAATTAGAGAAACGCTATTAGCTGAACATGAGCAAATCAGATTGGCTGCAGATATACATAATGAAATGTGTGTATGTGAAGAAAATTCTATTGCTGTATCTTCAGAAGTCTCCAATTTGTGAACACACTGTTAAAACAGTGTGATCACCATGTTACATCCTCTAGTGGCATTTCTGAAACACCACGAAGGAGGTACAAGCTGCTGATGTACCTGGGAAATACAGATGTAACTGTGAAATACACATGTACCTCCTGCTGCTCTAAGCACAAGAAGCCTCTCAAAGGTTTGTATCTCACTGACCTCTTCCAGAGAGATCTGTTCAGATCCCATCCCATCCCAGATACTTCAGGCTCTCTTGCCAAGCCCAGGCTGGCTCACAGGCTCTGGAATTTGGATTTCCCCCTCAGTCCAAGGAGGCAGGACATGGAGATCATGGAGGGAGGGGAGGGCACAGCACAGTCCATCAGTTCTGGCTGCACTTGGAAAGCAGTGCCTTGGAAGCAGGAACAGAAAATACCTGCTAGAAATGATCTCCTAAGCCTATAAACACAATTCTAGGCAAAAATTTATTACCTTTTCCTCTGGGGTAGTCTTGTATATATTTGAAGATATGTTTCTCTGCAGTATTTACTGGTGTAATTCTTCACTCCTTCCTCTCACTTTTTAGCATTTCAGTAGATGGTTAATAAATACCCATTTCTCTACAACAACTGAGAGGAACCACCATTCTATCACCCAGAGTTATCCAGACCTGACTGGAAGGAGAGCCAGGAATGAATAAGATGGGGATTAAAGACACAAAATCACTTTGGAATTGAAAACTCAGGGCCAGCCACCATGAAGCAAAATGCAGGGGACTAACAGTCACACTAAAAATCAAAGCAGAGAAGAAATGTCTGTGGTCTTTGAATAATATTCTGTGTTTGCACATCCAACCAGTTACTCTATACACCTTATTTTAACTGTGATCCCCAAAAGCTTCGAATTTAAAAACAAACTTGGTACTAATTGAAAACCTCCTCCTCACCAAGCCTGTGGTATACTTTGTATAAAGGCCTGTTTCTCCAGAGGGCACAGAATGGAAATTATAATTGTATTTAGTTTTTGGATGTGTGAGAAAGGAAGGGAAAAATACTGCCAGTTCAGCATTTATGAAGGGGGATGACATGAAAACAATAAACAGGTTGAAAAATAGAGAGCTCTGAAGTTTGTCGTCTCCAAAGACAAACAGAAACTTTACACAAAACTTTCAAAACTTCTGAGGAACACAACAAAATGAAGGAATTAATCTCCAGCTGATGTCTGTGTGCTTCTAAAAGAAGGCACCTATTCAATCATCTTTTTCTTAATCAACAGTCTAATATTGTAAACAAAAAACCAGCAGCATGACAAATGAAGATTTTAGAGAGAGCTTCTCCCTGCCTCCTCCTGTGGCACCAAAAGGCAACCAGCTGCTCACTGTGCATTGCACACACCCTCCTCCACTGGCACACTAATGGGGTTTCTGACAAGGCAAACTCTAATATTAGACACTGCTCTTATTAGCTCAGATCAGAGTGTGCTGTTAAACCCTGCAGGTACCACACTCTGCCGAGGTTGCTCTCTTTATTTCACAAATCATATGTAATTGCCTCTTTAATATCACCCACTGAATTGAGTTGAACACTACCATTCTTCTCTAAATTCAACGTTCATGCACTTCAAACATATATATTTCATACTTAAAGAATACTTTTTACAATCAAAATACTTCAAAAGCTTAGAATTGAAGTTATTAGACAATTTACCCCACTGATACAAACAGCAAAGAGAAAAGCAAAGCCACTCCTCCCATGTTCCAAACAGCAATTGCTTTTCCACTCGCCACATGAAGAAACAGGGGGTCTGTGAAGTGGTTTTAAATCCTTATATTTCAATGAACAGTGTGTGATGGATATGGCTGTTATTTGTAACACCATAGGAGCGTGTTTAGAAATAGCCTGGTGTTATTTATAAGCAGCCTGTTGTTCTGCACACCAGTGCAGCTCCAGAGCCACAGCACCCCATGGCAAGTCCTGGCTGCAGGGACAGGTTTTATGGAATGTTTGCACACACTTAGGCACATTTGGGATCTTTGTTAAGGATTCCTGGAGGCTGGAATGTCCTGGAGGACACACAGCACCAAGGATGGGCCCACACTTGGCTGGGCATCACACACACAGGGTGTGAGACCCTCCCAGGGGCACTGGGAGGTGGGAAACAAGTAAGAGCTGGGCTTCTGCATTAAACCTTGAGGGAATTTCTGTGGTCTCTACTGTATCTGTGAGCAGAACATTTTAAACAGACCAAAAAATGACAGCCTGGCTGTGCTGGGGTTGGTTAAAGGAAGCATGAAGCACTTGCTAAGTGTGGAGCTGCTGAAAGGGGAGGACAGTTATCCATCACTAACACTTATTCATACATCACTCTCCTTCCCAGCTTGCTCACAGTCTGGAATGCTAATGGAGACTCACAGGATTTTTTTTTCCCCCATCTCTCATCTACAATCTCACCAATTATAACAGAACCAACTTAATTACTGTTAAATCATCTCCAACAATGTATGCCAAGCCTAACCTTGAAAGAGGGGGGATTTCATCCCTTAGTTTCTCCCATTTTTACACTTCTTTGCTTTTTAACCAGGAAAGATGACTGTCAAGAGGTGCAAGTTTTGTATTTCCCTGGCACTTACAGATGACAGTCTCTTCCCTGCTCATCCCTACTGAAACAATGCTGTCTCCTGTCACATCAACTTTAAAAAGCAAATGTAATTGAAGTTATCACCATGCAGCTCACAAAGGGAGATACCTGCACGATATAATTGATTCCTCTTCTGATCTCACTGGTTAACAAAAATAATTGAATTTTGGTACCCTTTTTAACACACTCACATTTTCCTTTACAGTTCTGAGTTAAACATCCTCCCTGCTTTTGTCCTTGGTCTCATTTTGAAAACTTTTATCTTTAGTTTGCCAATCTAGCACAAGCAAAAGACTCTCCAGTCTGGGGAAAACTGGAGCACAGACAATTAAGGCAGGAGAGAAGAAGGAGGAAAAATGCATTATAATATATGCAAATGCAGATGTCTTATGAGGACACTGTTATAAGTAACTTGTTCATTAAACTCTCCCCACTTAGCAGTGCAGAAATACAGGGCTACCTTTATGTTTTTATGCTGCACTTTTTAATAGTTAATCTTAAAGCAGGATCTTATGGGAGTTCAGTGTCATTTTCATCTCCCAGAAGGGGAAACTGGTGGCCCCCAAGATGAGGTGGTTGTGGTCCTTCAGCAGCTTAGAACTGGGATAAAACACAGACCTCAAGTCTACCTGGGGATCTTCTTATCAAAAGAAAAGTGCCCCAGCTCTGATTAGGAAAGAATCTCTGACACTGTGCAGCCACTTCCAAGGTGCTGCCATTCCAGAAGTCACATAGAAAAAGGCAAAACCAGACAGAAATAGTAAAAGAAGTAGAGATGGTAAAAAGTATGAATATTCCCAAAGTGTTCCTGTTGCACTTGCTCCAAATTTTTGACATTCTGAAGTAATAAAAGATGGCAGGAAATCTAAGTCCTTCCTATTTTTGCAGAACACATCAAACAAAATGTGGCTTTGAATTCTAGGAATAAAAGAGGAAAAAAAGGTGCTACTTTATGACATTATGAGGAGATCATCCCTCTGGAGATGAAAATCAACAGTTTTATCTGTAGCCACTGATCCTTCATCCCGTCCTTCATATAAGCAAAGGAACTCAGGTAATGAAATACTTCACAAGTCAAAGCTTCTCACTTGCTTCTAGTCAGCTTTCTGCTTCAGAAAATTCATTTTCAAACCAGTTGTGAGCAAACAAGATGACCAGAGCATTTAGTTTGGGAAGGGGAAAAGCACAAGTTTTAGGTCACAAGCCCAGCAATGACTTCCAGCAGCACAAAGGCTTCCCTGGAATCTGCTTTCCAGGTGAGGAAAGAAGCCACTCCTGGTGTCACAGCTACAAAAAGCCATCCTTCATCCAAACCTGAGCCACATTCACAGGATAACTCTCCGAGCTGCTGAATTTATATGCAGCAGCAGAACCATGTAAGGATCAAATAAAACTAATTCTGTCTAATAACAAATTAATTGTCCACGCCAACCTCTAATGTCTCCATCATCAAATGAATTCCCATGTTATTTACCCACCACAACTTCCCATGGGGAAGGAGAAAGGCAGCTGCTTAGATTAAAGAGTGAAACACAAGAGCCTTCTAGACAAAGGATCTTTTCATTTTCTAAATGATTGCTCTACTCCAAAACATCTTAAGAGAAATAATGTTATTCTTTTTAATCTTTTCACAAACCCAAGATGCAAAATGCCTGATTTGATGGTGCTGTTTCATTGTCTCAGAACTGCACGAACCAGCTTCTAGTGGTCAGGAGAGACAGGCTCACACAGAAATAATGTTTCCATTGCAAGAAAAATAAATTGCCAACACGCCTAAGGAAGTCTTTTTCTCATTTTATATTTTTGAAGCACGGATGACTGTAGCCCTTACCTTATTTATTGACAACAGGAACATTTTTACAAGGCATACGAGGTGACAACAACAAAACCCAACTTTATGATCAAACTAGGCTATAAATTCTTCCAAAAGACCAGAAAAGTGACATATGCTGCCAGATCCCCACTGCTCTTATTTTACAATCTTATTTTAATGCTTCTAAAAATCAAAAATTGTCCAGCTTGACCACACAAGATACCACTCAGAATGTTCATCTAACAAAGAAGTTTTTCTGGGAATAAAAGAAAGTTTTCTGTAACAGCTATGTCAGCATTCCATCCCACTTAAATAATCTACCAAGGACTGCCCAAGCTTAGCAGAACAAAGAACTGATCCATTTGATTCTGCAGAAGTTTTAGGAAGAGAAAGGCAAAAGGGAAGAAGACAGTTCTCACAGAAGAGTTGGAGAAACTCAGGTCTTTGACCTGATCAGTCCAACAAGTCACTATTTTTGGTCGTGCCAAAAGACACAAGAGACTTTTTAAACAGAAGTCAAAGTACTTTGTTACCCAACACACTATAATTGTGTGAATGGGGGTTTAAAAGGTTATTATTTCAAGTTCTCTAGATCACAGAAATTTTGGTCCTACCAAAATTCTGACCTGACTGTCCCTGCAGCCAGAGGAAAGCAAAAACTTATGCACAGCAAAACTACAGGGCACAACCTGAAAGAAATCTTTCATAAACCAACACAACCTACCAAACAGGGAATGTAATTTATCTTGGCTGCAATGGTTTTCTACACAGAGAAGATTAGGAGCAACAGAGTTACTCATCCAAAGCAGAAACAACTTTTAGTTAAGAAATAAAGCAGATGGCCCATGTAGATTAAAGAGAAGGTACAGCGTGATGCAAGAGCACAGAGCTGCACCCAAATCCCACAGTAATTAGCACAGCAGCAGCATCTCACTAATGATGCTGTGCCTCTGAACTGGGACAAATTAACACAAAGACACACATGCTGGTGACTTGCAGCCCAAGGGAAGGTGAATATGATGGAGACACAGACACTGAAGGGAATCACAACAGATTAAATGCTGCAAGGTACAGGCAAGCAATATGCAGTCCCAACAGGGCTGGAATGTGGGAAAGGATGTGTTCTGTCCTAGAAAATGAAAACTGATGTTCCACATAGAGATTGTACACTGGATCTTTCCCATCCCACTTGTTTTTCAGCAACTTGACTGTCAGTTCATTTCCCTCAGACTCCTGTCAAGGCTGGAGATGAGAATCACTGTCACTGGATCCATCCTCAGTCAGGCTAAGCCAGAATTACCTGGCCCATGGCTTACACTGGTTCAAGTGTGAACATCAATAAAGCAAAACCACATCAAACTATGTCATCTGCATTGACATTTCACTGCCAAACACCATGAACTGCCAGAGCAGTCAGTCTGGGGCTCTATGTCTAATGAACACTGCAGGTTTCCCCACTGAGAGCAGTGGCAGCCAATATCCCATTCCAATGAGTTAAGGCTGTTTAGCCTCTGGTAGCAGCTCATTTTCTTGGACCTCTGGGAATAGAGGTGCAATTTCTAGTGTGGCTTATTGGATATTATTGATGCTGACTATTTTTGGGCTTCAAGATCTGGCAGGCACTAAGAGCCTTCCTGGTCTGGACCAGTGGAGAGCAATTCAATATTATTTTGTACTTTGGATGATTTTAAGCTAATGAAGGTCCTATTCTTTTTTATAACTCCCCATGCAAATGTTAATTTTTAATAAACTTTGCCCAAGCAGGATTTAAAGCTTATCTCACAAGACATATTTAGAGCAGTGCCATGGTGAAGTAATTCTGGGGAAAAAAAAATATGTACAGCTGAAAATAGGATATTTCTGCATGCTTGCTTCAAAGGCTACCAAGAGTTTTTTGCACAGACTGACTTGTCATCAGACTAGTCCTTGTGGAGGACTGGAATTATTAATTAACAGTCCAAACCTGTGCCTCTCACGTGCTACAGAGGACCCAGATTGATGGGAAGGACAGAGCTCACAATGACAGTGACAGACACCCCCAGTGACATCCTTGGAAGTGTCCAGGCTGGACTGAGCAACCTGGTGCAGTGAGAGGTGTCCCTGCCCATGACAGGGGTGTTGGAACAAGATGGTCTTTAAGGTCCCTTCCAACCCAAATCATCCTGTAATTCTATGATGTGGGAAGGCTGCTGGTAATGGAAAGGGTGGGAAGAGGAATTTTGTTCCAATTTCACAGGGTTGGAAAGGTTGAAATGATGCAACCTTGCAGCATGTTGACTAAGCAAGAGGCTTTAATGTCATCAGGCTTTCTCTGGTGATAGGATGGGAAACCATGCAGAGGCTGCAATACCTTGTAGGCAAATATGGGTCACACTGGCAAAAAAGAAGGAAAAAGGAACCCTGTGCTTGGCTAGGAGCTGACTGAAGAGGGCTTTAGAAATGTGCTGTTGCTGAGGGACAACACACAGCTTGTTATACATCTGTACTCAACACCTTATAATCAATTTGAAATAATTAAGTTGAATCATGTGAATGGCAGAAAGACTCGTACACATCGTTCTCCAAACTTGTTGAACAATCTCTTCAAACCTATAACCCCCACAGCCTTGTATTAGTCCATCAGAAGTTAATTATGGGAGAGAGCTTCAAAATGTATTAAGAGCCATCACGTACCTGGGGTTCATTTGCACTGAAGACAGGAAAATGCATTAATGAGAAAGGTGCTGGGAGCATCTGGGTTTGCTCTGCAACTTTCATGGATGCAAGGACAGAACTTATGACCTCTCTTTTCCATTATCAGAACCATTCAGAAAGCTAATGCTCAGAAAATACTGTGTTAATGAACCACAGCTCTTCAGTGCTTTAATTTGCTAATTTTTATTTATAATATATTTTCAAGTATGTATATAAGTATGGTGCATGACTTCTTCCCCCACAATAGCACTATTGTCAGCAACTGCACTCAACCAGTACATACAAGTTTCCAAGAAAGAAATAAGAAAAAAGCCTGGAGAGCTCTCTCAAGCATCAGGATTTATCTTGTATTTCATAGCTTTCTTAGCACATCTCATTGGGAAATGAACCCTTTGACTTTGGGAAATGAATCCTTTCCTGTGCATTGGTCATCAACAGAGCAGCAGACAGAAAAAATGCTACTTCCAAAACACTTATGTTGTTGACTGCTCTAGGTTCCTCCTTTGCTTCTTGTCTTGAGGGATGACAACCAAAAATTAAAACCAAAAATCTAATTTTGTTATTAGGATCCTTGCCATGATGTCTGGTTTGCTCTATTTAAGTTTCAGAAATCAAAATAACATAAAATTTTGATTAAAAAACCCCAGCCTACTGACATTAAATTCTTTCTTCGTTATTTGAAACTCTTCTTTTCATAAGTATGTATAAAATGATATTCTTCTGCTCCTAATAACCACTTACATCACTAAGAACCATAAAATCTGAAGGGGAGGATGCAGAATGAAGGGTCTTTGACCCACAAATCAGATATACACCAGCCTTGAAGAATTTTACTTCTCAAAAAAGGTTTATGTTCTCCTCCCAGCAGCAAGGAACTGTTGCACTGAGTTCAATATCTCAGAAATCTCTAAATTTACAGGTCCCAGAAAAGGGTGATGGCATAGAGCAGCAAAATCCACACATAATACCTGAAAAACATTTTCTTCTCCATTCTTTTCTAGTAAATCCCATTGTGTGTGGGAAAAAAGTTCAACTTTAACTATCCACCACCACTGAAAATACCTGTACTCTCAATCACATGGAACCTATTAAACAATTGCCCCTTTTTGGCTGAGGTGCTCTTGATTGGGTTTCCCATTTTTCTCGATCACATTTTGCTTTTTAATTTGAGTCAAATCTCTCAGATGTGGTATAGAGATGTTTTAGTAGACTGATGAAAAATTAACTTGGAAAAAAAATAAAAGCTTCATTGGATATGTCTGAAATGTGAGTCTTTGTATGAGCTTGGAGCTCAGAAAAGTGCTAAGAATGAGCAAACATAAAAAAAAAGGTTTGCTGTTCATGTTACATTGAAAATCTCCCACCTTCCTACATAAGTAGCAGATCCCAGGGCAGCTGCACATCCTTCTGACACTTCTCCACATCCATCCACTCTTCCTCAAGGTTTCTTACAGCAGTCACTGCAAATACTTTAGAAGTCTTGGCCAAAGGCCAAAATTTCCTCCTTATTCTCTCCTTTTTTCTGCCACCCAGACAATGAGTTTGCATTTTTGGAGCATCACTCATCCCAATTAACTACACCAGAGTTGGTGTCCTAATCCCTGTGTGACCTTACAAATTTGGGGGGGAACAGGCTCAACTAGGCCAGACCAAGGGGCATCACTGCTCCCTTGTAGGAGTGGCTCCAAACTGAACTCCTGAGTAAGGCAGAGGGTACTGCACAATGTGCCTCCCCTAATTTTTTGTTTGAGTTGGTCTCAAAACAGACCAACTGTTCTGACTGAAAAAAAGAGACCATTTGTTAGGCAGCAAAAAACCAAAATCTGGATCTCTTTCAACAACAAAAGAACATAGAAATAAAAATTTCCTTTGAGCATGTGGCAAGATCAAATTGAAGATTCCATTTGATATACAGAATAAAAACCTACCTCATACAAAGTACAACATGGATGAATGGGAACAAGGTGCATTCACATATCACTGATAGGAAAAGCTTGAGAGTAGTTCTCTGCCTTTGTTAAATGTTCTTGTATTTACCCCAAACCAATATTGAACACATAAAAATTAAGGATCTTAATTTTTTTGCCACTTGTGTAAGAGAGATGAGCAGTACCAAGTAAAATACTGGTTTTTTTAAACATTGGTTCTCATTTCCACTTGTCAGAGCTCCTGCAAGCAACACTGTAGGCCCTGCCAGGTACAGGCAGCCCAGGCAGGGACTACACAAGGCATCTGCTCCATGTGTGCCCCAGGTTCAATAAATTCTGAGTGCTCACTGCTTTTCTGCAACTATATCACATTGCCTTGACTACCCAGCAACAGGACTTAGCCAGCAGAGATAATGAAACAATACTAGTTTCTTCTGGTTTGGGGGACCAAAACCATGTTACTCTCAGTTAGTTCAACCTGCACAAAACTGGGTACCAAGCCTTTAGAAACATCTATTCAGATGCCAGGGACAGCTTTTCCCTGGTGTGGCTCAGATGACATTCAGAGAACCACAACAGGGAGAAATTCAGCCCCAGGCTTATTGAACAGCAGCATTTCATCTTGGTCAGCCCCACCAGGCTGGCTAAAGAGAGGATTTGGAATATCAAAGACAAGAGAAAAGCTCAAGCACCAAAGTCCCACAGCATCTCTGGCCTGACATCCATTTCAGAGCCCCTGTTAAGGAATCTGTGCTATGAAGGCATAACTAAGCAGGGGATCAGTGCTGACTTCTCCATGGGAGTGAGCTTCTCCCCCTGCCTGCCCCCAAAGAAGTTTCCCAAAGGTATTTCCCTTCCCTTCCCCTCATCTTTTAACTCTTTCACAAAATGTCACATTGATTTTCAAGGCCAAAGAACAGCCACCTAACATCTTGGAGTAAGACCATCATGTTTTCCACTAGGAAAACCACAAAAGGCTAAAATGAAGAGAAAGACTAATGCCAAAGAGCTGTTTCACAAAGGTCACAGGGAACACAGGGACTCTGGCCTCAACAGCAGCCCCTGGTAAGAGCTGGTTTTGCTAAGCTGCTCACTTGGTATTTCTCTTGCACATCAGAGAACAAAAATCTGCAGGAAACAAATCTGTCTTTGACTGCCCTTGGTCCTTAGAAGCTTAATTACCTTCAGCACCTTCAAACTATCTGGACTGCCCTCTGCATCTGAAAAAGCTCTTTACCTATGCTCAATGATACAGATGGTTTGGATGGTTTTGTTTAAAAATGTAGACAGCAAGGCTTCTCATCTTCCTAAAGCATTAAACTCCCTCTTGAAGTGTAACCTGAGATCAATTTTATTTCATCTGTTATGTAGCAGTTTTAATAAAGTGTTAAAATGAATGCTATTGAAAACTTAGAGGAGAAAATAATCCTCTGAAATAATGTGGAAATGGAATGGGCCAATAATAATGCAACTGGAGCAGAAACCTATTACATCCACCCTCAGTTTGCTTCCATGCTGAGCATCTCCTCTGCTTCATCTTTCCAAGAGAAGGCAACAGTAGATGCCAGTCTCCACCAAAACCTCTGCTCCCAAGTTTGCACTCCTAGTAAAACTACTCATTATTTCTGCAGGAAAGCAGTTTCCTCTTTAGGACAAGGCAGACTTAAATCTGTCTGTTTATAAAACTCCTTATGTAAAGAATACTATAGTGAGTTAAGTATTAAATTATGCAGTGTGAGGTGTAATGGAGTGAATTATATTCAGTAAGATCACACACTACTGAAGATATGCAAAAAGCTGTGATGCTGACTTTCAGTTCTCCAGCTACACACACACACACATAATAATATTGCTCATTATTTTCTACTGTCTCCATGTGTGATAACATGCCCAGTGCTGACACTTGTCCTATCCTCCCTGGAAGGCCCTACATTAGCATGTAAATAGCTGGAAGATACAAGGAAATGAAAGCAAGGAAGAGCTCTTTAATTAACTTTAATCCTCTGAAAATCCACACAGCAATCTGTTCTGACAGTTTCCTACACGAGATCTTCTTAGGAGGCCCCTAAGTGCTGCCTGCAGATCACTGCCAGGCTGGAACGAGGAGAAAGGAGGAACAAACCCATTCTGGAGACAATATTTAGCCATTTTTCTGCTATTAAATGCTGACTGGTGACTGCCATCTGGCATTATCAGAGCTGTCATTAGTCTGACTCTGGATGGGAAACAAAGAGATGCCACAAGCGAGGCAGCACTGACTGCCAGTCCCCCCAGGGGAGATGCCAGGGCTCAGCCCAGCTCCTGCACACACACCCAGCAGCCTCCTCCAGCTCCTGATGCCACACAATGTGCCCTCTGTGCCCTCTGGCCCACGTTTTGTCAGCCTGTAGTAAACACAAAATCCTCGAGGCTGAGGAGCAAAGTGATTTCCTTGTTAGAAAGCTCGAGGAAACAGCTCTACAGCAGTACCCAGTCCTTCAAATCTTGAATGGCAAAAAGGCTGGCAGACTATAAAGGAGTGAGCTGAAATCATTCCTCAATGACTTACATCTTCCAAATGTGACAAGTGTTACTCATAATCCTCTATTACAGGAAATTTCAAACAAATTTTGATAGGAAGAAAAAAAAAAATCTAAGCATAAATGGATGGAGATTTTGTGACAGTCTTCAGCAGCACAAGATTGTCAAATAACTCTTACCTAGCAGGGTAGATTTAGCTCTGGAAATGGTATCCTGCTGGTTGATAGGAGCAGGTACAAATCTCCCAGAAAGGTCACTGGTTCCAGCTGTGCCATGGAGTGACCACTTTGAGGCCACTTACAGCTCCGAGAGCTGAGCCACAGGATTCCCCAAAGAGCTGAATGAAAACTGAGCTCCCTGCAGGGTGACTGGGAGCAGATTAAGAGAATGCACCAGCCAGAAATGCAGGGAGCCAGCTCTCAATCCCCTGGATGTATCTGGAGAGAAAGCAGAATTCCTAAGTGTCCAACAGGCAAGTCAGGGAATGCCCTGAATACAATCCAGGGGGAATATGGGAGGGAATGCAGACTGTTCCCTTGCCAAAGCTTCCAAACCAACACAAGATAAACAGGCAGTGATGCATAAAAATCCTGAAAATCTACCTGATGAGGTGACAAAAAAGGCAAGTATGGCTGAAAAATGAGGATAATGTAGAAGTGATGCTTCTGGAAGGCAAACCTCCAGTTTTTATAATGCAGGAATAGGACTGTTAAGGTCAGAAGGCCTGGTAAAAGGTCAAAGGCCTAATGGGCTCCTCCATTTGCAGCCTAGATCTCCACTGTATTTTAAAAAATATAAACCAAAATAATGCAAAAGATAAATACAAAATTTTACCTTGCCAAGTGTGCTATTCCCAGAGGATTTAAAGAATACAGATACAGGAATAAACAAAATGTGCCTAGATCACAGGCACACCATTAAGCAAAGGAAATGTGTTATACAGCATCAGCCTATAACTATCTACAGATCTGCTTCCCCAAGCCCATCAATTAGTTCTCACATTCCTATAACTTCATGTTCTGCCAGTTGAACCACACTAAGTATAAAGACCATATGTCATCACAACTCCACTTCCCAATTTTATTAATGCTGTAATATCAAGAGCAGACATCTCACTTGATTCATCATATCAGATTCCAGTGCTAAACACAGAAAATATCCAGTATGGCAACTTCAAAAACTTGGTGGCTGAAAATGCTCAGAACAGTACATGCTTTTATGACTGTGTAAGCATGAATTTCAATAAAATGACCTTTAACATGACAGATTCCAGCTGAAGAAAGAAGGAAATCTCTACTGACACATAAATTACTCAAGATGAAGGTGCTCTTTCTAAGATTTACCTTCCACAGACTAGTCCTTACACACACTGATCACTAATCCTCTTTAAACTACGAGCTACTTCCCACAGCTCTGAGAAATCATGTTCTAATCTGATCTAAACTTTCCAGTAGAGGAACACTGTAAAAAGTGCCCTTAACAGCTGGGCAGACAAACAAAAGGTGAAATTGGAATAAGTTCATAAAGACATTATAATCACATCCACAACTAGTTATTAGATTGTACTTTGGCCATCTGGTAAGAATATCTGGCAGGGATAATGTCTGAACTATGGCCTCTCAGCTTATGTGACAGTTGATGGCTTCATCTTAAATAAATGTGCAGCCACCAACCAGGCAGTTTCATAAAATAAAATAATAAAATTTAATTATATTAAAATTCTATTAAATTAATTATATTAAATTTTAATTATATTAAAATTTAAAAGGGCAAGAAAGAGGGGAAAAAATCCACCAAGTAACACCTCAAATAAGAGGTTTAAAATCTCCATGGGATCCCAGAGAACCAGACCACCCAGCTCCACATACTGCCCACAGCTGCTCATTTCACCAGGCTGATTCATCTTCAAGACAGACAGGAGTGACAGCACCTGTGATCCAGTTACACTTTTCTGTGCCTGGGAATACAGTGATTTGTTTACTCATTGCCATGCTGTTAAATCCCATGGGATATTCAGACACTCACACAGGGAGAAGAAAATGAGCAGTTCAGAAATTGCTACTTGCAATATATGAACTTGAAAGAGTAGCTCATATCTTTACTAAATTTGAAAGAAAATAAACCCATCGNAGCCATTTTTCTGCTATTAAATGCTGACTGGTGACTGCCATCTGGCATTATCAGAGCTGTCATTAGTCTGACTCTGGATGGGAAACAAAGAGATGCCACAAGCGAGGCAGCACTGACTGCCAGTCCCCCCAGGGGAGATGCCAGGGCTCAGCCCAGCTCCTGCACACACACCCAGCAGCCTCCTCCAGCTCCTGATGCCACACAATGTGCCCTCTGTGCCCTCTGGCCCACGTTTTGTCAGCCTGTAGTAAACACAAAATCCTCGAGGCTGAGGAGCAAAGTGATTTCCTTGTTAGAAAGCTCGAGGAAACAGCTCTACAGCAGTACCCAGTCCTTCAAATCTTGAATGGCAAAAAGGCTGGCAGACTATAAAGGAGTGAGCTGAAATCATTCCTCAATGACTTACATCTTCCAAATGTGACAAGTGTTACTCATAATCCTCTATTACAGGAAATTTCAAACAAATTTTGATAGGAAGAAAAAAAAAAATCTAAGCATAAATGGATGGAGATTTTGTGACAGTCTTCAGCAGCACAAGATTGTCAAATAACTCTTACCTAGCAGGGTAGATTTAGCTCTGGAAATGGTATCCTGCTGGTTGATAGGAGCAGGTACAAATCTCCCAGAAAGGTCACTGGTTCCAGCTGTGCCATGGAGTGACCACTTTGAGGCCACTTACAGCTCCGAGAGCTGAGCCACAGGATTCCCCAAAGAGCTGAATGAAAACTGAGCTCCCTGCAGGGTGACTGGGAGCAGATTAAGAGAATGCACCAGCCAGAAATGCAGGGAGCCAGCTCTCAATCCCCTGGATGTATCTGGAGAGAAAGCAGAATTCCTAAGTGTCCAACAGGCAAGTCAGGGAAAGCCCTGAATACAACCCAGGGGGAATATGGGAGGGAATGCAGCCTGTTCCCTTGCCAAAGCTTCCAAACCAACACAAGATAAACAGGCAGTGATGCATAAAAATCCTGAAAATCTACCTGATGAGGTGACAAAAAAGGCAAGTATGGCTGAAAAATGAGGATAATGTAGAAGTGATGCTTCTGGAAGGCAAACCTCCAGTTTTTATAATGCAGGAATAGGACTGTTAAGGTCAGAAGGCCTGGTAAAAGGTCAAAGGCCTAATGGGCTCCTCCATTTGCAGCCTAGATTTCCACTATATTTTAAAAAATATAAACCAAAATAATGCAAAAGATAAATACAAAATTTTACCTTGCCAAGTGTGCTATTCCCAGAGGATTTAAAGAATACAGATACAGGAATAAACAAAATGTGCCTAGATCACAGGCACACCATTAAGCAAAGGAAATGTGTTATACAGCATCAGCCTATAACTATCTACAGATCTGCTTCCCCAAGCCCATCCATTAGTTCTCACATTCCTGTAACTTCATGTTCTGCCAGTTGAACCACACTAAGTATAAAGACCATATGTCATCACAACTCCACTTCCCAATTTTATTAATGCTGTAATATCAAGAGCAGACATCTCACTTGATTCATCATATCAGATTCCAGTGCTAAACACAGAAAATATCCAGTATGGCAACTTCAAAAACTTGGTGGCTGAAAATGCTCAGAACAGTACATGCTTTTATGACTGTGTAAGCATGAATTTCAATAAAATGACCTTTAACATGACAGATTCCAGCTGAAGAAAGAAGGAAATCTCTACTGACACATAAATTACTCAAGATGAAGGTGCTCTTTCTAAGATTTACCTTCCACAGACTAGTCCTTACACACACTGATCACTAATCCTCTTTAAACTACGAGCTACTTCCCACAGCTCTGAGAAATCATGTTCTAATCTGATCTAAACTTTCCAGTAGAGGAACACTGTAAAAAGTGCCCTTAACAGCTGGGCAGACAAACAAAAGGTGAAATTGGAATAAGTTCATAAAGACATTATAATCACATCCACAACTAGTTATTAGATTGTACTTTGGCCATCTGGTAAGAATATCTGGCAGGGATAATGTCTGAACTATGGCCTCTCAGCTTATGTGACAGTTGATGGCTTCATCTTAAATAAATGTGCAGCCACCAACCAGGCAGTTTCATAAAATAAAATAATAAAATTTAATTATATTAAAATTCTATTAAATTAATTNTTTTTTTTTTTTTACATTACCAGTTTCATAAAGATGAAAATATATACAAACATAAACACATTCAAAGTCACGATGTTTGTATAAAGTGAGAAAAGGTCATATTAATGTCAAACATAATAGAGAATTTCAAATAAGTAAAAGCCACAGTGATAATATTAATTTGTATTTTAAAGGGAGACAAATTTCAACACACTGAAAACATAAAACCCTAAACACAAGCTCTCTGTGCAGGGTAAGTCTATCAGAAGTCAGAGGCACAAGTGACTGTAGCTGCACATTCTGACTCTGACCCAGCAAAGATACAGGCTTGGAAAAGGATCATCACAGTTCCTCTGCTGTATTTTAACCAGAGAACTGAGATATTTTAACCAGAGAACTGTGATAAAGGCAGCTAAATGCTTCAAGAAATTAAACTGCACTAAGAAGATATAATAATAATCTCAAAGCTGGATATTCATCCAAGACCAAAATAACAAAGGTGTTAACAGACAAAAGGAATAAAATGATTTATCATTAAAAATGGCTTTTGTATTGGAGATACCAGACAGCAGACATCCTCCTATCGGTTTTGAAAGGAGAGATAAGGTTGTTCTGGGAAATTACAGTCATTGGTAAGGAAGTTCCACCTGAACATTAAGAAAATTAGTTGAGAAGGTTCAGAATTCAAAGCATCTTTTTTTAGTTGAGTGTAACAAGATAAAATAGAGATAGATAAGCATAAGCTTTTGTGAAAGTAATTTAAACTGAACCAGTTAACGATTCTTTGAGAACTCACAGGAGAGCAAACCAGTGAACACAGGGTTTGAAAGTCTGTATAAATGACTGAACATCCCTGGGTTTTAATGATTATGTGAGAATACCTGTTGGTAAAAGCTGGCTGATGGAAGAGCACACCCTCCCTCCTTGCCATGGAAAGCAATTAGCAGGAGGCTGCACTGGGGATTAGAGCCAGAAGTTCACTTCAGTATCATTATTAGTGTAGTGGAACAGGGGCAAACAGCAAGATGTGAAATGACAGCATAAAATATTAATGTCAGCAGAGTCTAGAGACAAGGGTGAGACATTCCAGAGCACTTAAAAATATTAATATTGAGGGAAGAGCAAAGGCTGATAAACGGACTGAGCAAAATCACACACAAATGCAAGTTAATGCAAAGGGGAAGGAAAAACAATTAAGATTTCAGGCAGTGTGTACAAAAGCAGCTTTTACACCAAGGGATTTGTCTTGGATACCCTTTGGAGCTGTGACATCCCTATGGACTTGTTGGCCAGACACAGCCCACAGGAGGAGGGAAGGGACTTCAGCCTTTGCCTATAAAGCAGGACACAACCCCCCACTAACAACACTTCAGTAACACAGTTCCAGGAAAAAAATCAGACCCTTGTACTGATACAGGTTCACCAAAATGACACCAGATGCTTTCAGGGTATGACAAGACTCAGCAGAGGTACAAAATCAGTGAAATGCTGATGCTCACACAGTGGAGTGGGGCAGGCAGTGTCAGGGAAGGCACACACACGTGCTACAGCAAAGGACTTGCTACCTGAAGGAAGGTCATTGTCACAGAGCTAAGGCACAGAAAATTGCAATCTGCACTGGGGGACTTCACAAAGACACAAATACTCCCTGAAGAAGATTCATGAAAGATTTAACAGCTCTTTCACAGCACTCCTGTTTGACTTGGGCTTGGGTCTTCAGCCCTTTCATTCAAGCACCTCTGTTCCCCATCCTCTTTTTTAACTGAGCTAATGGTGCCTCTCCATCTCACAGCAATGACAGAAGGAAAAAAGCAGCTCTAAACATTGAGTACTGCTAAAATATGAGTGACAGTGTCATTCAGGTTCCCAAAATAGACAGCATTTAACCTTCATTAGTTGTTAACAGCTCTCATAAGCCTACCAAGCGTTGATAGTCAGATATTTATAACACATTTACCTTCAGAAGAGGAAGGACAGGAAATGTACCAAGAAGGTTCCTCCCCTCAGTGTTTCTTATCACTACTTTTTGGGGGGAAAAATGCCAGGAAAAGGAAAACTAGTCCCTTTTGCAGAGAGAGTAGTGAGAACATGAACACTGACAAAGAAAACCCCACACTCACTCTAGGCTGGTGAAATGTAACAAGACCTCCTCACAAAGCCACAGCATTTTTGGTAAGAGACAGACTCAGAGGACTCAACTTGAGCTGGTTAATTCCTGATGTTAGGGAATGAAATCCAACAAAGCAAACAACTCGATGCAGAAGATGCACCAACAGCTGCAGCAGGAAGAGCTTCAGAACCTCAGAACTCACTAATCTATGTCCAGGCAGAGAGGAAAGTGAGACAGGGAAGGTGTGTACACTTAATTACTTCTATATTTCTGGTTTACTTGTGTTATCTGAAGGAAAACATCACATTCACATCATGTTTGACGTTCTTCAGCTTGTGTATGCCTCTAGAGAGTTAAACTATAAACCTGGCTATTATTTACAGCTGCTCAGGATCCTATTTAGGGTCTTTTCAAGGGATTCAGCAGGGTGTTTTCTTCTCTTTTATGCAAGTGAAAAGCCAATATTGGAACACAAGGGTTACAAACATAGCCTGGGGTTAACAGCACACATGACAAATTCCTGTGCATGGATATTACATAAGAAACACGTTGGCTCACATAAAAGGAGGGGGTGGGTTAAATAGCTTTCTGGAGGTTTTTTAATAACTTCTTTGGTAGAAAACATTTCATTTAAAGCTTGTAAAGCGTGCTGAACATGCTCTGTGATGAAGCACTCACTGAGCTCCCCATGACCTGCACCTCTGTGATGGTTCCACCACTGGGAGAAAGCACAGGGATGAGGAGAACAAGACATTCAACATCTTCTGTTGTAGCTCACATGGCCAGAGAAGAAGTGACCACTAAGCTGAGTGATACTTTCCTGCTTAGGAGTGGAGAGGATTGTTTGGAGGCACATCTCCTGCTGCTCAGCAAAGCTGTGCCTGGATGGGACACTGAGACAGAGCAGGGGGAACACACAGCTGTGTGTCTATGTGTCTATGGGGACAAGGAATGGCTCTGAGAAAACCAACACCTTTGTGGCTTTAAATGGGAGGGAAAGGAGAAAAATGGATTATTTGCTTGGCATTTTGCTAGAAGCAAACAGAAGAGATGAGATTTACTTAAAGGACTGGTAGAGTGAACTGGAGGTGGGAAAGAAACTGCTTTCAGGGAAACCCTTAAAGCACTGAGGTGGCAGAGATCTACCCCAGCCCAGCTCTTTGCACAGGGGCTTTGGCTGAGCCCCCACAGCCTCATTTGTAAGAGGGGAGAAGGGGGATGGTCAGGGATACAGTGGTTAAAACAGGGAGTAGGAGAGATCTCATTGGAGTAAATACTGCCACTTGTTCATGTTCACTTCATGAAAAAGGTCAAAAATTCTCTTGTATGGTGATTCTCATTTTTAAAAAACAACCCAGAGTGGTTCACAAGCATTTTCTCCTCCAGCATCAAACTCTTACATGTGCTATCTTAATAAATATCTTCACGTTGTAGAGGGATAAAAGAGGCATTTTGTTTTGATTTCATTATATTTCCCGAAATTGCTTTTTTCTTTCCGTATTTTTTCCTTGTTGTTTAGTTGTTGTGGCCCACACTGAGGGATAATGCAATAACACTTCTGACAAGGTCAGCTTTCCAATAACTTTGCAAATGGCATTTTCCAATGACAAAACAAGAACAGCTTCTCCTCTTTTGTAATTAATATAATAGAAATGTCAACCTGGAAAGCTGGTCTCCAAAGGTAGTATGTTATCGACAGAAAATTAATTTATTAAAGCCAGAAAGTGTTTCCTTATCTGCGAAACTGAAAATACTGTTTACAGAGTAGAACTACTGTTACAAGCACAAACCATAAAACTTCTCCAGCTTATGCATTTGTCTGAAAAAAACAGCAAACGAGGAGAGTCAAACTGCTTAAATTGCTAATTCAGACACTAGACTATTTTGGAAACTACACATCCAGTTTGGAAACTCATTTTGCACATACCCTACAGAAGCACACAGCTCTATGCTGTGTGCATGCACTGAAAGAAATGTTCCTTCACATCCACACTTATCTTTATTTAATCGTGTGTTTAATGCACAGAATTGGCCTTCCCAGCTTCTCTCATTCACACAGCCATGACAACCAGCTCCTGGGCCTGGGCCTGCCTGAAGTCTGTCTACCACATAAGGCAGAGAAGGGCTGTGGGAACAGGGACTCTTCCAGCTGCTTCTCCCAGTGCCAAGACTCTGCTGCTCAGAGGGAGAAAGGGACTAAGACCATCTCCTCTCCCTGAAAGGGGAATGAGCTCTTGGCTCTGTCCCATGGAGGTTGAGCCCATGGGGCTTTGGGCACCGTCCACCTCACTCCAAACCTACACAGTCAACCAGGTCAAAGCTCTCCCTAGGACCTGCTGCTTGTTGTAGTCTGAACCTCTCCTTCAAATGCACACAAGGACAGTGAGCCCCAAGTCCTGTCACCCATTTCTTTCTATATTTGGATTTTACAGCTCCTTAGAGGCACTCGGGACAGCAGACATGAGCTCAAGAGTGGCATCAGCAGGGTGGAGATAACCCAGAGGGGAAGCTGCACTCACGTCTCAGGGGGAGCAAAGGGCTGGGGGAAGAGTATTCAGCTGCAGCAAAACAACAGATCCTGCAGCTACTGCATGGGCTGGCACAGAAAATGAGCCAAATGCAAATTTTTCTGTGAAAAATATTTGCTACTTATGCCAAACTCAGCCCCCCAGGTGTCTGCAGCTCCCAGGCACGAGATCTGCACAAACCTTCTCAAACACTTGCAGGAAAACAATCACTCTCTTCACCTACTTCCACTTTAACCACTTTGCCTCAGTTCCTCACACACAGCCTTGTGACATCCAAAATAACACTGGCTAGAAGACCATGAAGGGTGAAGCCTCCACTTTCCCCAGTGTTCCCACAGGAGGTACCTGGGATGATACAGCATTGGAATAAACCCATTGCACTTCGTACAGACCCCACACAGTGGCAACCAAAGGAACACACCTGCTGGAACCCCTGGACTTCCCTCCCAAGGGAACTAAGGAGATGTAGACACAGACAGGCACATTTAAACATTGCTCTGGCTGTGCTTCCCTACACTTCAAAAGCAGCTTGGGTGTCCCACAGAGTTGGAGGACCTTCTTCCATACAACCTCTACAAATCACAAGACTCTCATGAAGAGAGATCTCCTTCCAACAGGTTCAACATCATCTTGATGTAAAAGATTATTATCTTATCTTCTTTTCCTGTCTCATGCTTACACTCTACTTGCTGATTCCTTTCCTTGACTTCAAAAAGGTAGGGATCTTTCTAGGGAAATCCTGGAGCTCTGGATTCATACAGACAGAATATTAAGCCTTAGTTCTCCCACTCTCCCAAACTGATTCCACCTGAACGGGCAAGTTTATGGTTAATGATTTTTCACTAGTCCTGGTCTAGATGCCCCAAACAACACTAAAAAAACCCAGCAGCTGCTTTGTATATTGAGAAATATTTAATATACTAATCTCATTACATCAATCAGAATTCATTAACTGAAACTAGACCAATTCTTCAAATTTCTAGAGTGTCTATATTAAATAATGTTGTTGACTATCTAAAATAGTACCTTAAGCAAATGTGTTCAAAAAAGAGGACACAGTTAATTTCTCCTCAATGCAACAAATCACGGGTCAGAGACCATTTCCACAATGCTTTGTAAAACCTCATTTGACTTCTAATATAGTCATCAATTTAAGCAATGCTTGACCTAAAATGTTGTGAACACACATTGAACAAAACAGTCAGTACTTCATGATACTGTGCCAGGAGCAATCCCAAACTCCTTCATTCTCCAGACAGTCCTTCAGCTTTATAAAGATTTTGGGTCTTCATTTGAAAGGATGCTCTGACTGGTGTCTGAGTAGTGCAGCTGTTCTTACCAGAGGCTCCCATCACATGTTGAAATAAGCTACTGTGCAATTACTTAATTATCTCTCTCTCCTATCCTTTAAAAAAATCCACTGCAATTCAACTTGAAGCAAACCCAGTTAATCCAGTTTTATGGCTCAGAATTAAAACAGAGAGAAGTCAGAGACTCAAAGCTGCAGTTTCTGTGGCAATACCACCACTCTAAGAGGCGCCGATATTAATGCCTTCAAACCCTAAGTATTTGAGGAACAAAGAAATGCAAAAAAACCCCCTTTCTGTGCAGCTTATCCTTGCTGTTATTTCAGAGCCTGCTGTTCAGAAATCCTAAGCCCCTTCCCAATCCCTGGATGCTGCCCAAGCCCAGCCACCCCACCCTGCCTCCTCTTGCTGTGGCCCTTCCCTCGTTTGTGAGGCACAGCAGTGAGGTTTGTTCTGCCCGACTTCCCCCAGCAATAACTCCTTCATTCCACCCATCCATCTTCCCTCCTGCTTCTCTGCCAGACCTGCTCAACCATCCTTCATAATTCAGAGCTGAGGAGCTGAGGAATAAATGTTACAGCACACGCATCAAGGGAACTATAACTTTGAATTACCTGACCTGGGTGAGTTTAAATTCTCAGCCATAACATTGGATTAACCTAATTTCTTTTTATTGAATATTTTACCTTAAGAAGTCCTACAGCCCTTTCTCTCAGTGAAATATGAGAACTGAAGGTCATATGAATTCTTTTATGGGCATATTTCTAATTTTCATAATATAACCTCTTAGCATTGAGCATTAATATCTAGTGGTGGCAGAACAAAGCAGAATCCAGTCAGTATTCTGGGAAAAAAAAGATCACATTTCTATTGTTCTTCACAAATACCCCATAAAATACTACATAACTTTTAACTCTGCTGCACATTCTGAATTGTTATAAAATTTTAAGAAACCCTCTAAACATGCTGCTTAAATAGAAATTATGTCAGACATAACAGAATACAGAGGCTGTCCTTGTGCCTTCACCTCAAAAACATCAGATATAAAGATAGTAATGAACTTCATATTATTATCTTTACAAGGTTTACCAGATACATAATAATGCAAGAGAAAGAATTACCCAAAACCGGCTCCCAGAAAATTGCTAAGATAATTTTTATGAGCTCTTTTATGCTTCTGAAAGGGAAGAGGAAGCAAGGCCCACAAGCCAATTCATCTTCTGCCTCCAGGCTGGTCATTTGAACTAACCCTCACCAATTCCATGTTGAGAGCCCTCAGGTGATGAAGCTCAACTGTAACAAAGCACAGGACAAATTCCTGCAGGTACCAAACACAGGTACACAAAGTACAATACCCAAAGTCAGTGAAAAGGCAAATTTATCCAGTAGCTATGAAGAATTAGGGCAACAGATCAAGAGCAAAAAGATTTCCCTAGAGAGGATGCAATGGAAAGCAAGGAGGCAAGGGCAGACTCAGTCCCAAATGTGTGCAGTACCCACAGGCTGTGGACAAGCTCCAGCATCTCAGAGCCAGAGATCCCCTCGACAAATGCAGAATGACAAGTCAAAAACTAAGGGGACTCTCAGGCTTTGAAAAGTCATTTTGGAGCAGGATAAGGAAGTGAGAACTCAACAACTCTGCACTGATGAAAAGCAAGTGAGTAGTAAACCTATGACTGAATCAGGCAAAGGAACAATGGCAAAAAAGAAAACCAAGCAAAAAAGAAGTGTGCACTGGTCTTGGGGCCCTCAGCAGCAAACACACATTCTCCTGCCTTTCAGAAGTCTGCAAATCTTACTAGAGAACCAGTAACATCTTCTGGTTTAAAGATACTTCCTCCCAAATGGTCTTTGTGCACTGCTTTGAAACCACTACATCCAGCCCCTTCTCCAAACCAGCTCTCCTTGTTCATTCTTTAGAGAGAGATTCTGCAATTGTACTAGTAAATTATATTAGCAGGCCCCATGGAACAACCTGTTTCAAAGGAAAATGGCTTGTACTCGTTTTATTCTGGAAGACAATTGCCATTTGCTTAATATAGCCATGATATTTTACTGAGGTAATTATACTCTTAGCTATCAGTAACAATTAAACCCTTAGATTGAGGTTGCTTAGTAAAGGTCTCAAAATAAATAACACATTCCAAACACAGTATTTTAAAATGTCAAGCATGCAAATAAGATCTTGTAATGAATATAAGGAAGCATCAAGTATAAATCAGCGCAGAGTTAGTTTGTCATTGTACAAATTTCTGCAAAGATTGCTTTTGGAGTATTGTGGGATTCTGCTCAGGAGGGGACAGAAGGGGCAGTGCTGCAGATAAAACCATTTCAATAAATACTATGGCTGGTTCATGACAAGGCCAGGGTGCAGCCACCAACACTGCTGTGCTTCTCTGAGTGCTGGGCTGAGGGACTTGCAGGGCACAGTCAGGACTATGCTGAGGCTGATAACATTTATATTTGTTCTTTTGTATTTCCTGCAGCAATGTCCACAAAAACTAGAGTTAGACCATTCCATTAGAAGCTAAATAAAACCCAGAAACAGAAAGGAGAAAAATCACTCTCAGACTCTGAGATCTAGAGATATTTGAAATCAGGTCAACAGATCCTAGAAAGTTGTTAGATATGGAAGGCAAGAGCATGGTTTAAAGGTCCTTACAATGCAGACTGCAAGATGATTAAAAAAGGTGAAGTAGACTAATGATAGACATTAAAAATAAAAATCAGGACAAGAGTTGACACAATAAACATTTGCAGAATCTCCTTGCAAAGCATCTATTGCAGGCAAAGAGTGGTACAGCAAATTACCTCCAATGCTGCTACATGTGGGAGGCAGCTGCCTGAGCTGCAGAAGGTGGATCAGGATTAAAACATGACACAGTAAGTAACTGGAGGAAGTTATTAAAAAAAACCATGACAAATTTGGGTTATACAGGGGGAAAAAACAAAACTAAACTAAACAAAAAACAGTGTTAAAAGAAATCCTCCCAGAGCTCCATTTCCCTGAAGCACCTTCCACCTCACAGACATAAGGCTGTCAGAGGCCAACAAAAGCAAATACACCCAAAAATGCCTACAGCATCAAACCACCCCAGATCCCACTTTCTCCTCACAAACCTCAGCATGCTTTATCCAATAATCCAGACACTCCTGTGGAAAGCAGGAATGTGCAGCCAAACCACCACCCTGCATCAGACTGAATGGGGATCAGTGCAACACCAGCTCATGGGGGGGAAAACATTCATAAAAGCACCTTCCTCACCTCTGACCTGTGGTCCTCATCCATTAAAAAAGGCTCCCAGCAAGAAGGGTCTGGGAATTAAAATTGACAATGCTACTGGATACTAAAAATTACAATTCAAAAGCAACCTGTTCCAAATCCATGCACTGCACAGGCAGCAGTGCCCTCTGTCCCACAGCCACTAATGATCTTCTGTCTTCTTTCACTGTTCTCCTCCTCCACCTCTAACTACCAAGCACCTTTTTGCTGAAACTATTTAACTCATTAACATAATCAAGTTGAAATTAGAAAGGCCTGTGCCCCATCTAAAAGGCTGCTGAGTCTCATTCAAAGATGGGGTACTTTGTCTCCCTCTCCTCAGGAAGGCAGGATGGGCTAAGGAAGTACTAAGCTCACAAAACTTGCCTTGCTGAAGAGGGAGAAGTGGAATTGCTTTAAAAGTATTCATTTGCAGGTGTAAAAAGAGTATGACTTGCATGAGTTTATAAAAACCTACCAAGGGGGACAGGGAGAGCAGAGGGAAAGGCTTGCCAAGGGTCAGGCTGACAGCAGGGAACACTTGTGGGCAGAGCAGCAGCACAGCTGGGGATGGGGCAGGAGCACTGGTGCTGCTGAAGTGACACACACAGAGCCATGAGGGGGACTGAGGGAAGGAAGAGGCATCACAACACCCAGGGAAAGCATTTGACACTGCTCATAACCCAGAGCAGAGCCCAAGATCTGCCCCAAAGCCCACTGTGCTGTCTGCATGCAGAGCACAGGTATCCCACCCAAGATCTGTTTGCCAGAGTGGCTTTTTTTACTGCTACTGAATGCAAAACTGACTGCAGTATTTAGAGCTCACTTTTGACATATGTGAGGAAAAGTGTTAATTCACGTTCTTTGCTGAATGCCCAGAACTTTTAGGTCCTTCTTTGTGCTTTAAAATCATCTATCTGCCTCCTAAGAAAAAACATAATGCAGGACCCAGTATGACAGAGAAGCCATCAGCATTATTTTAAATCTTTACTGATTACAAAACAAAGCAGATGGCAAATCAAGTCATGAACTCCACATCTGCCATGCTTAATGAACAGTTTAATTACCTAGTCCCATTTCTGATGCATCTTTGCCACTCTCAGCTCTGGGAGTCACTAATATACTTCACACTGACTGATATCTCCAGGAACATGTGGTCTCAACAGTCAGCTGGAGTTGGTTAATCAATACTTCTTTAATCTCCAACTTTTATGGTGATGGCCTAAATTATGTCTCAATAGAAACAGATTTCCTATCCCATCACATGATCTGCTTGAAAGCTCAGGAAACAAAAGGGAATTTTTCAGCCTCTTCTTCGGGCAGCAAAGTACCCAAAGGCAGACAAGTGCACAGAAGGGAAATAAACACAGGGAACAACAACATCCAGTACAAGCAGATTAATTCACTCACTGCATTATGCCTTATCTGAGAGCAAGGGATGCAATTATGGCAGTGTGTATTCACAAAGTCTACGTCTTGGGAAGTAAATTGGACTCATCAGGAGCACGTTACAACTCAAATTGGGCTTCACATTTCGAGTTTTGAGCTTTCCACAAAGGATCACTGGCTGCAAAAAGCATGTTATCTCTGGTCAAACCTACTGCATGTGGTGTGGGCTGATCCTACTCAGTCTGCAGCTTCAGACATTCTTTCTATGAAATACTGACTCAATGAGCTGCTTGCACTCAGACAAGGATTTTTAGAAAGGGATTTTCATTTTGGGAGACCTCTATGTCTCATAAAATTTCCCAAGAGATTCAAATTTTAGCAATTCAGTAGCAGAACTGACTGTTTTTAACAAGCCCACTTCATAAACAAAGACCAGGAGTTGTGTGCAAAGCTCTCAGAAAAAGAAATACTCCCAAGCTTAAGGACAACACAAAAGTCAAATACAAAACCGTGTGGGTAAACACGGCATTCAAAGCAAATACAGCAGTAAATCAAACAGGAAAAAGGGCACTAGGTCTTTCCCAGCATTTCAAGTATATCTCAGGATTGCTGTTTCACAACTAACTCAAGTAATAGAACAAAGATTAAATATTTCCCTAAAACTCTGAGCAAAGCCAAAGCAAAAAGACAGCACGGCAGAGAGCAAACCCAGCCAGGCAGATCTCTGAGAGAGTGAGTGAATGCATCCCTTCAAACATCAATTTCTGTTTCATCACCCTAAGTGAAGAGAGTGACACTCCAGGAGAAACCTTCCAGCCATCAATGTCTGAAAGCCTCAAGGGTGTCCAAATCTGGTCTTGTGTTTCACCAAGAACATGTAAATCAGAAAACTGCCCTGATTTCCAAGGGCATATGGGACAAAGTAATCAAGCAACGTGTTCTAAACAGCAGTTTGTCAACGGGACTAATCAGGATGCAGTTCCTACCCCAGCCCAGGCCAGCAGGGAATGGAAGGGGCTGGACCACTGCACTCCCATGTCAAACACTGCAGAATGTTGTTCTTCAGGTCTGCCAGGGAAGAGACATTTGTAGTGAGATGCACTGAAGTATCCCAGACTGACAACTGTGCCAGTTCCAAGCAACAAACCAACTGGAAAGGCCCAAGTAAGATCAAGAAAGCCCAAAAGAAGCAAATGAGGCGAGGAAGTTAAAGGCACTGAAATGGAAATATGAGAGCAATCAAGACAGACACTGTGGCAAGTGAATGAGACTGAACAAGTGAGACAGGCAGTTTGTAAGAGCCACAAAGTGTTGCTTGAATCTTGAGGGGAAAAAATCTGTAGCCATAAAAATAAGGTGAGAAGGAATCAGATTGGCAAAGCAAGGACCTCCTGAGGAGAGTACATTTACTACTGAAATACCTGGTACTGCTGTTAGCAAATGAAGAACAACTTACTGTTCTCTATTGATCTTTTAAAACACAGCCAAGGTCTGAGACTTCCAGGTTCCCATTTGAGCCCACAGAAAGGACAACTGTCACTGCATTAAAATTGAACTGTTAAACACATCTGATGCCTCTCAATCCTTATTTGCTCAGCACACAGGAACAGATTCACTGCCCTGGTGGAGGGTCAAACATACACAAATGCAAAAGTCATATTATCAAAAGCAATAGCAATTCAATCATATATATAATAGTCTCCCCCAAATTAGATTTTCTCAGTCCTATTTAACAAGAAAAGCTTCAATAGAGTGAACTCATCTTTCCCATGCTCAAATTACATAGAAGCATGCTGTACTACTGATGCCACTAATTAGATGATTAAATACCATTCTAGGTGATATGCTTTCAATGTAAAATAATTATTTTTGACAGGCAATATATTTGCTCAATCTCATTTTAAATCACGATATCATACTTTTTTAATTAAATGAAATTTCTTCTTCTGATTTTGCATGAAAAGAGCAACCAGCAGGAGAAAAAGTGCCAAGGATAGATTGTCCAAGTACCATAATGCATGTGTTTCTTCACAAAGGACCCCACCATTCTCTGGATGGAATATAAATTTTCAGAGAACAGCAAAGTCTTTATTCCTTTAAAACAGGTCAGTTGAGGAATCACTGAGCACACTGAATACTTCCCCTGTCAAAACACAAGTTTTTTTGCCATGGTTTGATGAAGGACATTTCCAACTTTTCTTCTATTCCTCTTCAGGGGGAGGACAACAAACAAAGCAAAGGCTCTGTATTTCTATATAAATTGGGATACAATCCATTATATGACAAAGCACTGTTGTCTTTTTGTCCCGTACTTAAAGAAAAGTAATGACATTTTGTGTTCTATGACAAAAAGTGTTTCTGCTGAGCACTGGAAATAAGTTAACAAACAGAATTTTTTAGAAACCATCTGAGAAGCTTCCTTGAGGGCTGAGCAGTGCAGCACAATGTTAAACAACTGAGAAGGTTATAAAGAAAGGTGTTTTTACTGGGCTCAGTATCCACCTGTGTCACATCAGTACAAAACCAGCCACACCAGTACAAAACCAGAACCCTGTGGAGGGCTGTCTGCTGCTGAGGGAACAAGACAGACTGAGGAGAAGAGATGCCTTTTCTGTTTCCATGGAAAGAGTTTGGTCCATCCACCCTAATTGCTGTGTCTGCCTCAGTGTGAAGCAGAAAGAACTGCTGTCATTTTTCTCTTCTCACTTATGTGACTCTCCATGGCACCAAATTCTGCAGTCAGAAGATCTGATGGAATATCCTCTTGTAAAGTGGCTGCTTCATGCTCCAAGAGCCCTGCTTACTGCACCATATATCACAGCTTCTTTGGCTCAACAATGACATGGAATTACACAGAATTGGGTGCAGCACAATTAAAATCCATCAAAATGCTTTAGTTGACGCTGAAAATTAAATCCTAAAGCAGGGGCAATAGAACAGTCCTTTTCCCTCTTTCCTCCCCACACAGGGATGTGCCTGGCTCCCTTGTATGAGCTCTAACTACTCGAGTCTGACCTTCTGCACACACATAAGCTCACTTATGTGAGCAGCTTTATAACATCAGGGAGATTGCTCAGATGAGGGAAGTTTTGTAAGGAGTATTCTTGGAAAGTGAAGTAACCATCGTTTTGACTATAGTGAATTGTTATTCCCTTTGGGGAAAGAGAGTTCTCAGAATTTAATATAAAATTTTCAATGCTCTACAGACTTCAAAATTATTGTATAGAATTTCATCACGAGAGCACACCTGATATAGGATGATGCAGACTCCTTTTATATATCCTACGGAAAGAATCTTAAAACGAATTTTCAATTTACTGGTCTAGTGCCCGCCATTACATTTGAACAGACTTCCAGCATGAGAGGAAGGCAAATCACTTACTCTCTGTAAATTGTTTTTCCACAGGAACAGTTGACAAGGTGCCGTCGTTTCGTTCTCTTTAGGAAAGGAGGCAATGCAGCCAAAGCCATTATAAATTCCCTTCAGTGGCTCAAAACACTCCAGCAACAACATGATTCAATTCCCTGCCCTCACAGAGATGCCAAACCTGAGACAAAGTCACGTATAGTCAGCACAGCACGAGCCCAGGTGGAGGGAACACCAGCACAGCCTTAGGAGGGACTAAGATTTTTATTCCAGTGAAGTCCCAAAGAGAAGTTTTATGTCTCCCACAGCACCCACTGGGCAAAAACCCCACAGCAACTTTGTAGTAGCAGTTACAGAGGTGAACAAAGAGGCCATAAGGACTGCACCTGAAGGAAAGAAAGAAGGCAAATATGACCTAAAAACTCACCTTGGTGAGGAGCACCACACGTTTCTGCAGTCGCCTGACCAGAGCTTCCTGATGCTCACGTTTCTTCTTCTCCTCCAAGAGCTGGTTCTGAACCCGCAGTGTTTCCTCCTGGAGCTGCTGCCGGGCCTTCTCCAGCATCCGGGCACTGGGACAGAGAACAGACCTGTCAACTCCTGACCACTGTCTCTCAGCCAGAGAAAAAACCTCAGAGAAGCATCACCAGGACACAGGACACCTTTCATCTTTGAGCTGCACCACTGGAAACAGAGTGGCTGCAATCTCATTATCAGCTGTTGTCAGAAAAAGAGAGAAGAGCCATCCCAGTGACAGTTTTCTTGTGCAGCACAGGACAGTTACTGAAACCTCACACATACAAATATTTAAGTAATTGCATATCTGTTTCCAAATCAATCAGTTTGCCTTTGAGAACATGCCCTGTTTTCAACAATCTTGGGCTCTACTGTGCCTTGTTTTCAACAAACACGCAATCTTGGGTTCTACTGGATCTTTTCATCTTTTTCTAACAAAGTGGGTGTAAAATTAATATGATCTGTGACTGACAGATAATACTCAGCAAGTAATTATAGCCACCACCTGTACATTGCTCTTGCCAGCAACCTGTGTTGGAAGAGAAATGTCTTCTAAGGCCAGGTGATTAGCACTTCTTTTGAAATGTGGACATGATTTTCAGTTAAAGCAGAATAGTTTGGTCTCTCTCCTTCTCAGTTGCCTGTGCAGCACGAGGTGGTGATGCACAATTATCTGTGTATTCCTGGAGATGCCCTTCAGGACAGTCATGGGCAGCTGCTCCAAGGCTCACATCAAGCAGCTCATCACAGATCAACTGCTGGCAAAGCACTTGATGAATAACTAAATAAAAGTGAAAATCATGATTGTTAAGAGTTGATTCATAATTTAAATATAATAAGTTTATCCAAGCCTGCACTAAGTATTTAAAGAGTGAGCAGGATGTGAAATAAAAGTATTGCATAGAAGTCAAAAACCCTCAAGCAAGCAAAAAAGATCAAATTGAGCATCTCTGGTTTACTCAAGAACAGAAGATCTTTGTTTCTCTGATGCTAAAACAACACTGGAAAATTTATGAGTGCTTCAGAGGGGTCTTATTTCTTATTATAATTAAAAGAAAATAAATCAAAAGGCTTTTAGATAAAATAGCACTATTGTTAAGATACTGTTTAGATAGAACCAGGAGGGAATATTGCCTTAAAGGACACTCAGCATAAATCAAGTACAATCTGCACTGCCAGCTCATAAAATTGTATTTTTTTTGAAATTTATGTAGGAATTCACAAAAATTCCAAAGCAGTTATCCCCCTACCTCAAAATCCTCCTTCTTGCAAAAAATTATGTTTTAAAACACTGGATGAATTAGAAATCTGTTTAAAGGTCTGGTTCAATTTGGAACCATTCACAGATCAATTTAATATTCAGGAACTGCAAAACAGTCTCTTCATTGTTACATTCAGATGGGAAAGTTCATCAAGAGGGCTTCATATCAGCATTTGAAACTGGACAATTGTACTACCAGGGCACCACTAGTGCCTTGGATCTGTTTTAATTAATCAGTTAAGAAGAGAAACATGCCCAACAGTAATATCTGTGGTGATGGAACATGCACATGGGTCAGCCTTCAAAACAGGGCTGAATGGAAGGGATGACACAAGGTAACCTCAATTTCTGTCTTAAAATTCATTATAGTTTGTTCAAAAATACTCTTTTTCATGCATATGGTAAACAGAAGTACAAAACTCTCATCAACTGTGTTATAACAAATCAAACTGCACTATGGAAACATTACTGCAAATATTATTTGCTTTATCAAAGAACCTTAGTCCTGATTAGAGTCAGAACAGAAGAAAAAATGCAAACATAAGATTAAATACTATCAAACAGCCCAAATCTCACATTTTATTATTGCAAAACATTTTGATAAGACAATGGAGAAATCTTTTTCCCTAATCTCCCAATACTGTGACTTATTTCTATAAACACTGAGTGGACTGACAAATTATGATTGATTTGACAGTCACAAAGAAAAATGAGATATGTGCTAGGTTTCCTTCCTGGAATAATGAAAAATATTTGAGATTCACATCTCATGGAGAGCACAGACATTCAGCCATATACAAAACTCTTAAACTAGGCTGGAAAACAACTGTTTCAAAACATGAGAAAAGTTAAGCAAAGAGAGACAAATGGGCAATTTCCTCAACCACTGCATGGAAATAACACCTTCCTCAGTTTATATTTCAGCCTCAGAACAAATGGGATGTTAATGTACATAAAATTTAAATTCCAGAGATGTCAATGAAAGCAGGGACAATCCTCAGCCTCTCTGAACTGACTGTTACCATAAGTTTCCTTGCTATGGGAGGTGTGAAATTCAACTTCCTTACAACTCTCCACACCATGCCAAAGTACATTATTGAGATCCTTTCTTCCTCTCTTAGGACAGATTGATAATTCTTCCAGAAACTGCACCAAATACAAAATAAACTGCCTCCAAAAGAAAAAATCCAAAAGGAAAGTTACATTTCTTATTGACACAAAACAGGATTTGAAAGTAGGTGCTCAGAAGCAAAAGCAATTAAAGCCTGACATGGGCACTCTTCTTCCACACTGATGACACCTATGGCTTTTCAGAAGTAATTGCTCACTCAATATGAGCACTGAAATATAAAATAAAACAGGCCCAAAGTTCTCCATTCAACATAAGCTTGGAGAACTGGCATTTTAAAATCTTTACAAGTTCAAAGTAAACCTTTTTAAGCCTTAAAGAGAAAAAGTCATTTCTGTTTATCAGCCTATTAATGTTCCTTGTTCCACATCCCAGTGAATGAGATGCCAACATCTTTCTGTTCTGAGCTGTTGAGACTCTTCATATTTTTCTCTTCCCTTCTGTAATCCACTTTAATGCAATCTTAATGATAAAACTTCATTTTCCAGAATATTCTTTGAAAGACTGAGAACAATGATGGCACAGAGTGAATACTGAAGATACATTTTAATAATCTCCTTCAAAAATTACAAAAGCAGCTGACAGTTTCCCCCTTCAGTGATCCATAAAACATTATTTTAATCATTCCATCCCTTCGGGAGCCAAGTTACCACCTCAGAATTACTAAAAAAAGACAACAGGGAAAACAAACAGGATGCCAGAACCAGTCTGTGTATCAACCTGAGAGGAAAACAAGAGGTCCACAGTGGCACAGAGACAATTAGGAGAACAACACTGTCTGGGTCATGTTGTAAGTCAGCAAAGGATGAGACACGTGTAGGTAGCAGGGGCAGTGTCAGGAAGGACATCACATCCAAGAGAAGCACTGAAAATCAGAGTGTGATGGGAGGGACACAGAGGGCAAACACGATGGCAGTGCTGTTGCACACACCTAACAGAGAAAAACACACTGCAACCATCGACAGCTTCGTGTCAGAGTCCAAAATAAAAAGGTTAACGCCGAAGTTAATGAGGCAAAAAGGAGCAAGGGAAATTGTTTTGTAACAAGACATTTGGAGGAAGAAACGCCCATTCCTGGGGCTTGAGTCATTCAGTGAATCCACACGTTTACAGAGAGAACACAAGTAAAGCACACTGGAAACTGATAAACAGAGATGAACGAAAATGTTATTTTTCATTGCAGTTGTTCCCCCCCCAGGTTTTACAAGCCAACACGAAGGTGTGAGCAGCAATGGGGTAACTCCATCCTGTCTTATATTGTCCTGGAGAGCAGCAGGACTTCCCTGTCTGTGCCCTCCCTCCTCCAACCTCCCATTTTTGGCACAGGCAACTTCCCCCCTCAGCCTCTGCCTAACCTGCCTTGGTGGGAATCACAGCTATCCAGGATGAGAATTAACAAGGAAAAACAGAGGAGAGAAGATGATAAGAAAACCAGTCTGACTTAAAAAGGGACCAACAGGTGGCCAACAGGTCCATGTTATCTATTTGCTCATTACAATCAGAAACAACACAAAGTATGAACATCTTTAGTGAAAGTTATCACAGGGGCTGCATTTTATTTAAAGCTTTAACTGTGCCTTATGAATTGAGCCATATGAAATGCTGCTACACAAAATACTGCATAAAACAGCTTACAGAGAGTCAGTAGGACAAGCAGCTTTCTTCTTGCTATTTATTTCTCATAAACATCTGCAAACTTTCTCTTGGTTCACACCTTGTATTTTCTCAAAGACCTTTTATATAACTCATCATCATCAGGCTTCCACAAATCATTCAAAAATAAGCAGTTCATACATCACTTTGCTGCTCTACATACAAGGAAGACTCGAATCATACTGAATTTATAATGAAGGAACAACATAAAGAGAATTATTTTGCTAGTGCAGCCAGATGAAATGGGTAAGAAGCAGACAGACATTTGGAGTGTTATTGGTACACTGGTGATGTTTTATCTGTGAGACAGTACTTAATTTTACTCCCTAACCAGCAGCATAACTATCAGGCTCAGAAACACAGTTCCATCCAAGTGAACAGTTACAGAAAAGAAATAACACACATTTTCTGCCCCAGCCCCAGCCCAATGGCCATAATTGACTGGCAGGAGCTAAGATTTGCTAAAAGAAATTCACATCAGGCACCCTCTGCTTTCTTTCATTACGGGGTCAATGCACTGGGTGCAACACACAGGGCTTTGCTGAGGGCAGAGACCAAAGGAGCCAAGCCCAGGAATGTGGTGCCAAAATGCTGAGGCTCCACCTGAACAGATACTTAATCAGCCACTCGACCTGAGATTCACTGCCACAGTACTAAACATGCTTTCCACATCCATCATCAAGATGAGAATGGCAGCAATGTCTTAATAAATGAGAAACTTCCGTGGTTTGCTTTGGTTTTACATTGAAACATGAATAATTTCAATATGCACCACTGAATTCTGGAATGTAAAATACTTCAAGGGTGAGATGACTACAGGTGTAAATGTCCTTTTTCTAAACCTCTACACCTGAAGTCTTCATAGGCCAGATCTTCTACTAAAGGCATTTATGTGGTGAATAAAACTTTTACTGGTATTTAAAGGCCACTGAACCCACACTGCTTGTTGTGTTCTTACTACACTTGAAAATGCTTCTGTCTTGAGTACAATTGGCTACAGGAGAAATCAAGCTGATAGTTGAATAAACAAAGTGATTTATAACAGCTTATGTAGACAAATCTATTAAGGGCTTTTGGTATGTCCAAATGCTCATGGCTCTTGTTCTGAATCAACAACCAGTCAGACATACTTGCATCCTGAGCAAACTGATTCCCTTCACAGTGCTTGGAGAGAAGCAAACTAAATGTTCTTAATAAAATGCAAGTAATTAAAAAGCAGGAGTTAAAAACAACAGTCCTCTATGATTACTAAGTCAGCATATAGCCAGCATAGCATGTATCATCTCTCTCTGGATCACCATTTGTGAGTGGCATTTGGCAATTATGGAGAACAGCCTATTTTTAAAGAGCATTCTCTGATGAGGATTTTCCACTCCCACTCTGAGATAAGAATAATCCCCCCATACAAGTTTAAAGTGTCTTTCCAACACTGCAGGGAACAGGATGCACACTCCAGAGATGCCTTCTGACCACAGAGTGATGCACCAAACCCAGCCAAGATGTTCATTAAACTGTTCAAAATGCATTACAGGGAGTTGGGAAGAGAATATTTCCAATCCCATTATTTCATTAAGAGTCGTGGTTATTTGGTCCCCTTTGCAGCTCCCATTTTTGGCTCTTCTAATGATCCTGGCTGGTGAGGAAGGGCAGCCTGTGGGTGATACTGTCAGTGAGGAAACACATGGAGCTTCAGCACCAAAAGATGTCAAATGGCTGCTCCCTTCCCCATCACCCCCATCCAGCTCTGAACATCCAGCACAAGGGAGTAAAATAGTGGAGAAAAAGAACTGTCATAGGAGGGAGGAAAACAAACAAACAAGCACTCACAAAAAACCAATCCCAAGGAATAATTCTGAAAGAAAACCTTTTCTCCAGCCAGGATCCAAGCACCCTCTCTGCAGCTGGCTTTATTTACATCATCTAATTCAAATTCTAAATGCTTCCAAGTATTATTACACTTTTTTCTTTGAAAACAAAAATGACAACAACTGAAACAAAACTGGGAATGAGAAAACCCAAAGATTGAAATAATGACTAATCAAAGCAGAGGCCTGTACATGGGCTGGTGAAGTCACTGGCCAGCTCTACCCAGTAATTTCTCTTCGTGTCAGCTCTGATGAGTTTTATATTTCTAACATTTCATCAATTTGAATCACTAAATTCAATTTGCATTCACAGATAAACAGAGAAGGAATAATAAATACTCTCATCTGACCTTGAAGTGTGACACAGAAAATTGCCCTCGATGATTTCATTTCAATCTGAAGCAGAATGAATAATGCAGTTGGCCCCATCAGTTCCCAATCACAATCACACTTGTGGGCTGTGCCTAAATATCATGGGGAAAATCAAAACTTCTCACTCTTTTTTGCACTAGTCTTTTTCTGCTGCTCCCTCCCTACAGAGGTTAATCCCCCACTTCTGTCCTTCCCCACCAAACCCACTGCTTCCCAAATACACATCCCAAGGATTCCAGTTCTTTGCACAGTCACAAGTGGGAAGAGAGGTGAAGGCATTGCACAGGTTTCTCAACCCAATCCAGAATTATGTGCATTATAAAATTTGCATAGTAAGTCTTCTCTCTCCCAGTAAGCTCCCAGTAAAGTCACTGGACCAACTCTGCAGCACTGGTGTGAAGCACAGTAAGTGCACAGGCAACTGGTGCCAGGAACATCACGAGTGACCAAGAATATTTCCAATTTCTGTTATCCATTCAAATATCATGAGAGTGGGAAAGTCATCTGGGAACAGGCAGCAGGAGAGCTGAGGAGCTGTAGAGAACAAAGAACTGAATAAGAGGAGTGAGAAAAGGAGGATCTGCTTGAAGTGAGGAAAGAAATGAGTGGGAGAATGGTTGTGCTGAACCAACTTGTCAGCAAACAAATCTGCTGAAATTCTAGGCTCTTGACAGTTAGATAATGGCTTATCTTAATGAAATAAGAAGGGTCAAAGTGTTTAGATGAGACAAACAAAACATTAAACTCTCCATTGCAATATAGCAAGTGAGTCCTCACAGACTGGTGACTCATTACAGCTTCGTGAAGGTTCTGCAGATCTGTTTCAAATTACCTTTTCCAATGAGACCTCATTTCCAATGTGCATTACTGTACTCCACAGTGAAATGAGGATTGAAATGAGGACTCTATATTCCTGCTCAGTCACATTCTTCTTTTTTTTTTAATATCTGACTCTAAGAATACCTGGATGAATTTACAGAAACACAATTGTCTAAAATACTTTTTGCAGAACAATCCAGTGATGGAGCTCCACCATAACTCTCCCTAAAATTCAAAGCTGTGGCTCAGCATTTCAGCATTAGGCTTTTGTCAGTGAAAAGCCCTCCAGGTTATGTGATGAAAACCTGTCTAAGTTTCCTCTGGGGACTCAGGAGATAATTTGTAATGTTACTTGTTGACAACAAATAAACCCAAACAATTAAGTGCTACCCCCCAGCATCTACCATGGGACACTGGCACAGATAAAAGCAAAGGAATGGCTGCAAAGTCACTCAGCTCTCTGTGACAAGCACTGCCAGACTGCTGTTGTTGCCTTTCCTTTCTCACTAACACCAATTTAACAGACTCAAACCTGCCTCCCACTTGCTTTGACTCAGCTGATGTCAAAGCAGTCTACCAGGATCCACTCTGAGCACAGCATTGTAACAGACCTGCTAATCCTTCAATCCACAGTATGGAAGCATATAAAGTCTGCAAAGGCCTGGAAAATTCCATGACCAACAACCATGACTTTTCCTAGTGCCACCGTGTCTTTGGGCACAAACAATGTGACATGGCAGGGGAGGATCTTTCCTACTATGCTCTAACAAGAAATGAGGATTGACTGCTAACTGCATCTGTTTCCTGCAGGATCTCTGCCTCATTTACTGCAGAATTTGGAAGATTAATGAAGCCCAGAAATTGCTTAAAGAGAATGGTCTCACATTAAGGCAACTGAAAGTCTCCCAAAAAAAGCTGGTTCTAATTCTTGCCTATGCCAGAGCTCCCAGTGATACCATGAATTTTTCAAAGGCAGTCCTTGGTGCTTAGAGGTTAAAGCTGCTGAAATCAGTAGCAGCTACTCATCATATGAAGCCTTGGATAATGCTAAGTGTTTTGAAAGAACAAGTTTCAAATGTTCCACATTGCCATCCCCAAAAATCAGGCTATACTTTCTCCTTGGTTTGCATCTGGTATAATAGGACCAGCACAAGAAACAACTAATAAATTATTAAATGTCTCTGTAGAAAAACATTAATAGCTGCTCATTAAGTCAACATAATCCGCCATCTCTGTCAAGTGAAACAGGAAAGCTTCATGCTACAGGAAACCAGACTAAAGAGGTACCAGGTGACTTGATTTCTGGCATTTCCTACCCTCTGAGAGCTTCAACTTGCAACCCTGATGTTCCCTTCCAAGTAACTAGTTTCTCTGTGGGGAAAAGATTCTTTAAAATTAAAAAAAAAATAACAGCAAGAACATAAGAATTAGCTGAAACTGCCTCAAAAAAATCCAGTGTGGGGTAAGCTTCATCCCAATTACATCATTTTACATTCTCATATACATTCATTTGGGGAATGTACACAAGCACACACAGACCCACGAAGCAGAGATGAGCTGGTCTCCAGCCATCTGGTGTCAGATAATGACACTAAAGAAACTGGGATCTTTCCAAGGTTGGCTGTCTCACCAGGAATATCTGCTGTTCCTTCTGCAGTGCCTCTGCAGCCCCTCTCTCTGTAAATCCAAGGAATACTGTACAGCTGCACACCCTCTCTACTCAGCTGTGTCTGGGCAGCTGAGCAGAGGCAAAAGTTTTTCTCAGATCCTGTTTCCAACCTGTGATTTTTCCCCATAAAAAAAAATATGCCCAGATTAGACTTACTAAGAAGTCCTGCTAGCCTCATTCCTAAAATATCCTGTGGATATTTTCCCTGTTTCACCCAGAAATCCAGAGCACTATTTCAATCTTCCACTGGACTGTTGACACTATTAGGACTTACCTGCAGGGCACCTTCCCCTTAATTTCCATCCCCCAAATTAGCTCAAAGAACCCTTAAACCAATACAAGTCAAGAGGAATAAAGCTGTCACCGTGGAAGGAGAACTGCCAGAACAACTACATTTACAGCCCTGTTACATCAATTCTTCAGCATCAATATTTTTAAGTGTTTAATAAAACAATACTACATGCAATGCAATCTTTCTGTAATGAATACTTTATACAGAAACCAGTCAGGTGAACACATAAACAGCCTTTATAAAGCAATTTCAGGTTTCAAAATCACTAGATGAGCAGAGAAGTGAGATCCTTTATTTTGGGGGGAAGTTGTGATAGAGAAATTAATTTAAAGACACGGCAACCAAGTCATTTTGTTTCTGTACCATTCATGAAAGAAATGCTCTGTTCAATGAAATTTGGTGTCAGCCAGTTGGTACCACAAATCACACAAAAAGTGGGAAGAACAGGATGATAGTCCAGCGTGGATTCAACAGGTACAGTGGGAAATTTCTGCCCTCAGCATTGCAGCACCATAATTCATCACTGTCTTGGGTTTTACCTCAGCCAACAACTAAGCACCACACAGACACTCACACCCCCAGTGGGATGGGGCAGAGAATTGGAAGGGTAAAAATAAGAAAACTCTTGAGTTAAGAAGAGTTTAATAATTGAACTTACGTAAAATCAGGATAATATAAATAAAAAATTGTGACGAAAAATAAAGAGAAATAAACCCCAAGTAAAACGAATGATGCAAGTGAAAAACAATTCCTCACCACCAACTGACCAATGCTCAGTCTCTTCCTGAGCAGAGGCCCCTTGGTCAGCTTTCCCCCTAAATTATATGCAGAGCACGACACCATACAGTCTGGAACATCATTGAATCATAGAATGCTTAGGGTTGGAAGCAACCTTAAACATTATTCCATGTCCCATGGGCAGGGACACCTTTCACTAGGCCAGGTTGCTCAGAACTCCATCCAACCTGGCCTTGAACACCCCAGGGATGGGGCACCCACATCACCTTTGGGCAGCGTGTTCCAGGGCTTCACCACTCTCAGAGTAAAGAATATCTTCCTAATATCTAATCCAAACCCACTCTCTTCCAGTTTGAAGCCATTCCCCCTTGTCCTGTAACTCCTTAACTTTAGAACAGTCTCTCTCCATCCATCTTGTGGGCCCCTTCAGGCAGTGGAAGGGCACATTTAGGTCAATGTGAAGCCTTCTCTTTTCCAGGCTGAACAATTCCAGTTCTCCCAGCCTTTTCTCACAGCACAAGTGCAAAGTGTGGAAGACAATGCTGCTGCTGTGTTTATTTTTGCAAACTCCTTTACGAAGGCAAGAAGAAAACCTTCTATGAGAGCCTACATGGGCCAGCAAAACAAATCAACAAGTAAAAGTTGCCAAGACCAACATCAAAACCCTGAGGCAGTAACTGGGACATTGAGCTCACGCTCTCTGGAGCTGCCCACGAGCACAATTAGCAGAGCTGGTTCCCTCAGCCCACGTCCCCCAGGTTCAATAGAGGCACTTTGGCAGCCAATAGATGGTCTGTGCTCAGGACATCTGTCTTCCCTTATCATGTCCCCTGCTGCCTCCATTGTTCCTCATTAATACAGCCCATTCCTCCTGTTTATTTCCTTATTGATCCACCGTCTCCTGCATGGGAAAAGGTGTCAATGCAGTTAAGGGCAAGCACCTGCTTGGAGACTTCACCCTTCAGCTGCTTTCTGAGAGAGCATTTTATCCTCAGTGGATAATAAGATTCTGTGGTTAAAGGAGCTTTGAGGTATTGGCATTGTCATAAAATGTTCCTTGTGTCCTACTTCAGTGGAGCTGACAAACTCTCTGCTTGCTGTCACTGGACTAATGAGAAAAGAAGCACTTCTAAAGAGCTTTGGGTACTTTTGCATTGCAAAGTGGAAAGGAGAAAGTAAGATATTTCATTGATGTTCCATTTCATTCCAAAGCCCCATGAAGAGGAAAGAAAAAAGAGAATGTTTCTGCACAATCACTGTACCAAGCAAGCAGCTCACTTATTAATCTCTCCTTCCACCGCATTCACTGGCTCGGGGGCTTGGAAAGTTGACACTTGACTTGAAAAATGCCAACTCTAAGCAGTTTATTTCCTCTTGAACTTTAAGAGCTGACTGAGACAGAAATGACCTTTAAAAAGGCAGGGTTAGTTCTTGTATGAATTGATAGAAGGATTCTTTGCTTACACAGCACAGCAAGGTACTGAGCAAATCTCCTGTACAAATTCCTGTCTCTCACCAGAGACAAGAACAACACCAGGTTCCATCAGCCACAAGATCCACAAAACTGGAGAACGTGGGACCTGGTGACCCACATCAAGAGGGGAAGAGTAGGATAGAGCCATAAATCGATGACCTTACACATACACAAGACAGAGACTACACCAATATTTGTACCCTCAAGACATCTGATCTTCCATCACACAGAAGCAGTGCAGGCACAACCAAAATTAAGTAGATCCACCAACTGGTACCTAAATCACACCAGAACCAGCCCAGACTCCAAAACAGCCATGCAGGCCAGTGGGACACAGCAAGATACCAGGACACCTATTTTGGGACATCTCACTGGTGGCTGTGGCTTTGTCTACATCAATCTCTGCTGAAGCTGCTGAAAAGGAAACTAATCACTACATGGCTCATTAATGGTCTTCGATTAAAGGCAGTTTGAAAATGCAAATCAATAACTAACAATAACTACTAATAATACTTGCTGCCACACCAGGAGCCAGAAATGTAACTGGGCAGAATATTCTTGTCCGAGGTCCATCACACAATTAATAGCACCAGATGTCCAAAGAAAGGCAATTGAAAGATTTTGTGGCAGCAGAGTAGATAACCTGGGAGTTTTGATAAAGGAAATTCACAAAACAAGTATCTGGGATGCAAATGGAAATGGGAATACGCTGGGGACAAATAAGTTCAGTTTGCCTGTCTGCTAATAATGAGACTTAGTGGTACAGAATTTGAAGGTATAAAGTGCCCTGCTGATGGGAAGGTCTGTGTCTATACCTGCACATTCAACCAAGACATCTAAATGATATTTCATTTATCCCAAAGAGTGCAAAACTATTCACCTGTTTCTCACTCTGTAAGGAAGGCAGATGTAGCTGTTTTGGTAACAGCAAAATATTTAATACAGAAGGCAAGTAAGCTTTCTACTGCTAGGCAGAGAAACTCCTGAAAGGTAGGGTTCAAGTTTTGCTTCCCCCCTCCTTTTTCCTTTTTAATTTATTTTATTTCTAGCCTTGATCTTCGACTACTAAGCCATGGTGACTCCAAGCAGTAAAGGACTGATGGAGTTCAGAAATCTCCAGTGAAGTATGAAGTATCACTTTGCCATCAGCAGCAATGAAATGCTTCCAATCTACCATCAGCCCACTTAAGCAGAAGCAGACATCTTATAAAGAGAACCCCAAGGCAATTCTGTGCAGGATTTTCCTTTTCTCTGGAAGGAAAATATACATCAAACTCACCAAGGCAGACAGAAGAAGTCAAGCCTTATATACTCCATGTTAACTTATTAATAATGAATCACTTTTGTCATTACTCCTAAGGTTTAGTATCAGGCACTACTCCTCGAGGATTAATCAGCAGGGGGAGAGGAGATGGGGAGCAGTGTTTGGCTCTCCAGTGCAAATGGAGGCAGGACAGGGAACAATAGCATCAAGTGGAAACTCAAATAAAAGCCTGGCATTTCACTGCTGGCAGAGACTTGGGAAATTCCTGCACCTGAAACAAATAGTTATATGTGCAGTATATATATATATTTGTGTACATAAGCACATGCACACAGTACTTATCAATGCACATTAAAGAGTATCTGTCCTGTTTTATCCTACAGAGCGTTGAAAAGTTGCAAGTATTAATTTTTTATATATTTTTAAATACTGACTGATCTCTCTGATCCCATGCACATAATCACAGGAGGTCCTGGAGAAACCTGTTTACTCCTGCAATCCATGCCAGACACTCCCATTTCCAAAGTTACTGCACAACCTTTTCTTTTTAACAGTCAATTTAACAGTGTTTAGCCTCCAACTGTTGCTTTCACACACAGAATGCTGCTTTGGGGCTCTGATTCTTATGCATAAATGGGCTTCTTAACATCTGTAGGGCAATATGAAAATACAGACACACAGATTTATACAGTAGGTGTATAACTGCTCCAAAACAGATTTGCTCCACTGTAATACACATCAAACAACATTAAAAAGCAGTAAGAAACTGGCATCTGATTTACATGAAATGTACTTTGAGACTTGTAACTTTTGCCTCAAGGTTTTAATTAAAGCAATTCATGTCCCAGGGCATTTTTCTTGTCACAAAGGCATCTTCCTCATTCAGCTGCTTCAAGGACTCTGCTCTCTGTGCTCTGGCACCATTTAATCACTCCCATGGGAGCAAATGGTAACATGAACACAGATCAGAAAAACAGCCTGAAACGAACCAAGAAAGATGAAGAGCTAAATGTAAAAGAAGAAACAATTTTGTACCCTTTATTTGAGAGTCTATTAGATCTTTGGAACGACCACAAAGAGGGGAAAGGCTCTGGTCTGAGTAAAATCTGAGACTTGAGTTCTGTCACTGTTTGCTGAAACACTCCTAACACGTGTGTTCCCACATCTAATTCCAGCACTAATGATCTTCAGTCATTTCACTAATTTTTCTGCCCTATTTCTTTTTTTGAAAGAAGAAAGTGGTGATCAAGAATTCACATCTGGCAGCTCTTTCCTTTGTAATTTAATTCAGTCAGAGGCAGGAGAATTTACTGGCATCTACTTTGGTTACTCCAGGTATTTTAGCAGAAACATACCCAGAAGAAAGGGTGGAATTTTTCCCCAGATTTCATGCAACAGTACAGAAAACAAAGTTTACTGAAGGATGAAGAAACACCAACAGTCTTAGGTAAGACACAATAAATATCCTTAAACCAGTAGGTTGTGTAAGTCAGCTTTTAGCAGCATAAGGCAAAGCTAAGGAAGGGTTTTTGCTGAAAACTAGGAATCCTCCTTTGACTCAATATTGCAGTACTGCAAAATACTGCAATAACACACTGTTGGAGTATTACTCTAGGTGGAAATATGAACTTTAAAATGGAATTCAAGCAGAAATCTGATCATTTTATTGCAAATATACCTTCAAAATTTCACAAGAAGCTTGTGAGAACACAGAGGACATCTCATTCCACCAAGATGCCAGCAGAGTTATCTGTGGGTTGATGCTTTGGTGATGCTTTCACAGAGCAGCTGTACCAGCTGCAAGAGATGTTCCAAACCACAGAGTATTTGGAGGGGATCCTTTGTATGCAGGAGTCAGCCAGGAGCAGCCAGGAAGTGCTTCACAGGCTTTCTAAACTGCTACATAAAGATGAGGTTCTATATAAAAGCCAATTTGCACAGCAACTATATATGGCCATTATTGATTATAGAAAAAAAAGAACACATGAAAATAGAAATAATTAAAAAATTGACCAAGCAAGACAACAAAAACCAACAGGACAAAATAGTAAAGATACACATAAAATCATCAGGTTTTTATGGAGGTTATTTTGTGCACTGCCTGAACTGACAGACTGCAAACTTGGAAGAGGTTTTTCTTTGATGTTTTGGCTGTTCAAAGTTATTCTCAAATTGAATAAAAATGTAAACACCAAACCCCCAAATCTGTTAAAGTTTCCAAATACTCTATATTGTATAGTATCATGCTATAATGGCATGCATGCCCAAATGATCAAATATTTTCTGATCTTTAGCTAATTTTATGACATTTTCAGCATCTCAAAATGAGTACATATTGACAAGTCTACTTGGAATCACTTAAATCAGTCAAACAAACAGTCAATCAATTTTAGTTGAAGCCATTAATCTCTTCAGAGATAATTGATTCCACAGCTCCAACTATTAGATACTGATAGCATTTATATCTTTAACAACCTGAGAATGATTTGAAAATCCATAAGCCTGTAATTACTTGTTACAAACTTCATACAGGAGTATTTTAAAATCCTAATCTGTCTGATTTCATCAGTGCTTTGCTGATCCTTCTCTACATCTAGACAATGATAACCAATTCATTCCAAGGCTGTTCACGTTCTCATTTTCAGGATCTTGGTGTTCCAATATTTGTGTTTCTATTAAGGCAGGACAGCCTGGTGAAATAACTGTTTTAATGGTTTTATTAAAAATGTGTAGAATCTTTTCTATTTGAAAAAGGATCCTTTTAAAAAGAATTAATGTTGGTAGTTTACCAGTAGTGTTTACAGAATAAAACCAGTTTCACAAGTACATCTTTCTTTTTTTTAATTGGATTTGTGATGTAGTTCATCCATTTGTGGTGCAGTATATACACTAGATATATAAAAGCATTGGAATTAAAAACAACAGAAGTACAATCCAACACTTACATTGCACTGAACTTTCAAACCATCACTGTTAACTACAGCACAGAGAATTCCTACAAAGATTATGTGGGCAAATGGATATTTCTAAACTTATATTTGATTGTCACCACCATCAACAGAACAAAGGCAGAGCAAAAAGTTATTGTCTGTCAGCTCCTCAGAGTGCTTTTTAAGGCTGAATTAAAAGTATTAAACTGAAACAAGAGACTGCACCTGAAACTAAAACCTATCTTTTCCCAAGTTAACCACACAACACCCAGAATTCAGTGAAACTGTCAGAGATGAGCAATAACCACCACAGGTGAATGTACAAAGTAATGCCCAACTTTCACACACACTGCAAGAACAGTATCTGGTGAAATACCTGCATTTCATGAAACATTTGTACAATACCAAGTGTATTTTCCTTTGGTTATCACACACCTCACCTCTCTGAGCCTGTTTCAACATGGGGCTACTGCTGGTTTATTTGGGTAACCAGTGTTTATTCCACAGCTTCATTTACCAGAAAATACCCAAGGCTTTACAGGGCACACAAGAGAACTAATTTCAGTTTTGCTCCAGCTGAAGACTAAATTTACCCAAGTCCTCAGCATTTATTTTAAAAGTGGGGCACAAACTCAGGTTGCATGGCCCAGATTGGCACATTCCCAAATTTTATTTTTCGTATGGGTGAGATTTTTCTGAAAATGCTTTTTAACTCCCTAAGAAAAGTGCTGGCAATTTGGTTTCCACAAAATTAAGCTTCCTATGAGGTCTTACACCAGGCTGTTAAGTAGAAAGTACTGACTTCAGCACTTTGCAGGTTTCAGTGACACAAGCAGATGCACCAAGTTCTCCCCATGAAAAATTCCAAAAGGCAGAGCACCAATATTGAATATTCAAGCAATTTCCAGTACTTATTCCCCTTTTTCTTCAAGTTCTTATAAAAACATCATAAGCAATTGAATTAAATGACATCAAATTTATTTATATAAAGATAATTGTAGTGCCTGTTTCCACTGACATCTCAAGACAAATTCTGCAGCCAGGACAGAGCCCTGAAGAGAGACAAACTAATCCATGTAGACACCTGAACAATCTTTGCTTGCCTTCAGGAGACTCCCTGCTGAATCTTGAAAACCCAGATCAATTTGACATCAACTAATTGTGGTTATTCTCACCATCTTTCCAAGTGAGGGCCAGACAGAAATCCTGGGCAGCACAAGTTACTGACACTGCAGCAGAGTTCTGACCTCAGAAGGTAAAATTTGGATTGCTGAGAAGATTACAGGTGCTGGACTTACAGTTTCATTAGAATAAATTAGTGTGTTTTTGCACAAGATTCAGTGTGCATTGATTTTTTTAAAAAAACAATCTGAAATATTGAGTGTCATCAAATACAAAGCTCTGCTGGTAGCTCTGCATTTTAAAAATCAATCTGAACACCCAATGCCTCCAAAAAACAAGGTAAAACCACCTAATGATTACATTTGATAGTGTAGTAGTAGATCTAAATGCAAGTGCAAGAAAAAAAGGATTACAAATAAATACAAGCCTTTAATAGCTGTAAATGTCTTGCCTTGAGGAATATCTAATTTATTTTTTTAAAGGTAGGTTCCCAGTCTCCTGTTTGCTCTCCTCTGGGTCCCATAAACTGTGACTACTTTAATATAAAGCTTAGTCTGCTCTTAAAGAACAGCTGAGCAGCTTAGTTTCTATTCTAATCTTCAAGCAAAGGTCGTATTTCAAGCAGGCTTTTTGCACTCTTTTATGTGTTGTGTACAGGAGAAGTGCAGGGCTGGGCTGCCTTTCCTTCAAACAATTCAGCTGAAGATTCAGCCCAAACTGGTTTGCAGGAGACACTGCCATTCCTCATCCAGCCATGTCTCTTCTTAAACTATTTTGAAATCCATTAAATTCAGAGCTCATGTGCTTGGGAGGGTCCCCTGACACACACAAGGTCTGTGCAGTTCTGCCCAGCCTGCAGACACAGCTCAAAAACAAGAGTGAGCATTTCCTATTCACTTCATGTGCTTGCTGTGGATAGTAGTGATAATTAACCAGAGAGATGTAAATTAATTTCATAATAAATAATTTCAGTGGAAACATCCAGCTGTCCTGAAACTGGTTTGTGCCTGGAATTGAGACTAGAACCTGGCATTTTCCACCTTCCACTCTGAATATTCCCCAAATATATGCATTCCCTAACCCCTGCACAGTGGGGAGATTGACTGTTAAGAAAAACTACTACAAAAATTGTGGCAGCTGACCTGTCCAGCTCAGCAGCAAACCACTCATAATTAGAGAGTTGCTGGCTGAGTGGCTTAAACATTTATAGTTTAACTCAATTACTCATTTTATTCTCTAATCTAAAATGTGAATGTATGTACATATGCACATAAATCATATTTTAAAGTAGTACTTTTGTGGGTAACAGTCCAGCTTAGAAAAGAGGAAATTTAAGTTTTCAGTGATTTGTAAGCCTGCAATAACACTTAATTAAACATCATCACTCCACAGCCACATCACAGAGCCCCACTGACAGCGTTCAACCTCACACTTTTGTGTTCAAACACCAAAGAAAATACTATTTGTGTTTACACACAAAGAAATGATTCTTGCTTTGCTTCCATTCAAGGCACATTAAGCCTCAAAGCAAAGGCAGGCACCACAGTGTGCTGACTGGGGAAGATGCCTCTGAATCACAGCAATTAACAGAATTAGATGGTGACCCTTGGAGTGCAACCCATGACATTGTTTGGATGTGGGGAAAATTAGTATGAAAGGGGAAACTTTGTGTTTTATCTACAGTCCAACAGGCTCCTGGCCTGGCTGGGCTGTGACCATCATATTTGGATTATTTCTGGCTGGGCTGTGACCATCATATTTGGAATATTTATCTATGGCTGGGCTGTGACCATCATATTTGGATTATCTCTGGCTGGGCTGTGACCATCATATTTGGATTATCTCTGGCTGGGCTGTAACCATCATATTTGGATTATCTCTGGCTGGTAGTTTCTCCCTGACAATGCCCTTCCCAGACAGACAACCCAGCAGGCTTTGGATCAGATGGTGTGAAGCACATTTTTTAGGTATACATTTCAAACCACTGCAGTTCATGACTAAGGGCTTTACCAGACCAGGCAAAAGCAGTGCTAATCCCTGTATTTCTGAATCAACCCAAAAAACTGAAGGGAGAGCTGTGTGAAGTGCTACTCTCCCATGAACAACCTGCCACATAAAGTTATATTTAAAGTATTACATTTATGTATGGTAGCATCACACAGCTTGCAGGGTACATAATTCTGACCTGCCATGCAAGTGCCAGGACAGTAAGACCAAGATTCATGACCTTCAGTTAATTCTGTCCTAAAGCTTTATTTGCAGAACTTGGTATATTTTGCCCCTTTTTCCTTAAGTTTTTCCTCAAATTGGTTTTTTCTGTACATGAAAAATTATAAAGTGATTGAAACTGAAGGTAAAAAACTTCCCAACTTCTGTTAGGTGCCTGCCACACCATAGTAAACCTGAGACAAACAGCCCAGACCCAATATTATTACTTTCCAAATGAACACAGAACCGAGTTTGAAATAAAGCTTTACAATATACAGATTCAGGAATTCTCTTTTTACATTTCTCATGGTCAGACAGTGCAATGCAGCCCCACTAAAATGAGACAAAAAGTCACTCTACACTGAAACACTAGAAGCCCTTCATATTCACAAATTCCTTATCTCATTTTTCAAGGAGAATCTCTTCCAGAAACATTACAAAACCATTTTATTCCCCTTTCATCTTTGAAACAGCACATTATTTCCATGCAGGGGGCTGAGGTGCAAAGGCATTAAAATCCAAACAGTCATTTTAGTGACCAAGCAGCCAGGAGTCATTTCTAACTAAACTCAGCTCAAAATCTCTTGCTCCAGACCATGAGACCTTGGAAGCTCCACAGACTGAACAAAGGCTTGAAAACTTCATCCTCTACACAAACATAAGTAATAAAGTACATAATCCCATTGTAATTTACTTGGAAGAGAGTGCACTGGCAGATTTTGATACAGAGAGAACAGAAATGCTGGACCAACCTAAATCACCTCTGTAGTTTTTATACTATATATGACAGCTGCTGGTAATGCTCATTCATGTGGGAAAAGGATCTTTGATACTCCATTTCCAGTGACACATTTTTGGCAGACAGTAATTATAAAAATAAGTTGATGCATAGGAATAATTAAGAAATTTCAGCCTCCAGCATCACTCTATTACGTAATTTCATTCTGAACAGTAAAAACCCAGTACCAAAGCTCTCAATATTCCAAAATATGAATACTTCTGTAGTGTTTTGAAGGCAGACAAACAGGCATCTCACCTGCCCTCTGAGCTGACTAAGAAGTTCCACAGTGACTGTTACCATACTAAGTCATGTCCTCCTGAGAAGCAAAGTTATGTTAAGGAATCTCCCTGCAGTACTAAGTGGGTTATGGTCATCTTGAAGCACAACCAAAAGCTTGCCCACGTTTCCCTAAAAAATACCACAAATACATCCACAGTTTCCTATCCAAATGTCCCAAATTCCATACAACAGCAGAAGTGATTTGTCTTAAGAAACATTAAGAAAAAACCTACCACTTATTTTGCTCAAAAAATCATAGAATCACAGACTGGTTTGGGTTGGAAGGGACCTTAAGGCTCATCTTGTTCCATCCCCTGCCATGGGCAGGGACACCCCCCACTATCCCAGTTTGCTCCCTGTCCAGCCTGGCCTTGGACACTTGCAGGGATGGGGCAGCCACAGTTTATCTGGACAATCTGTGTCAGGGCCTCCCCACCCTCACAGGGAAGAATTTTTTCCTAATATCCAACCTAAACATACTGTCCTTCTAGGCTTAAAGCCATTCCCCTTGTCCTATCACTGCATGTCCTTATCTAAAGGATATAACAGGATTTCACCACAGTCACCATGGGAGAGAGGTCTCTGTAAAGTGGTCACCTTCAATCTCAAGAAATCAAAACAATATATAAAATCTCCCAGGTAACTGGGTGTACACAGTTACAAACAGGGGTATCTTTAGCTTGAAGACAGACTTAAGACTTAAAAGCAATTTATTTCCCACTTTCTGTAATACTTTGAAAATATTTATTAGTGGTTGTCCCGTTCTTAAAAGTAAATTCCTTCTGAAATTGATAAAACAACTCTTTTGTGTTTAGTCATTGAAATATTTTGCATTTGATGAAACAGTTATAAATTAATTGCAGCAGGAACAGATATAAAAAGAAAAATTAACAGGTTAGGGCTCTTATCTGGGATTCAGCAGATCTAAGTTCAAAGCCACACTAAGCCTCAGGCTTTCAGCTTAACCTCAGGCAATTCATTTAACCTCCCCTGTACCTCTGTTACTCATCTGTACAACACTGTATTTAATAAGAATGTTCACAATGCTTCTTACTTACAGTGTTTATATGATAAACAAGCACAAAAATCTGGCACTAGGATCTGTGTGAGTACCTACAGACACACAGAAAACTCAAAACCCAAACATTTGTCAACAGAATGTTCAGGCACAAGTAATATTTCCTCTCAAAAAGAGAGTAAAAAAACCCCCACATCTCCCAAAAGCCCAGGGATTGTCATAAAAGAACTGTCAGAAAGAAAACACAGCAAAGTTTTCTCTCAGTATCAGTAGCCCCAGTGCAAGAGTACAATAAATGAGAGATATAGGTTTGCAGACAGCCAGCTCAGAGGGAAAAACCACCTTAATTTCAGATAACAAAAGAGAAATGAGAGGAGACAAAACCAATTGGTTCTGCTCCAGTGTTACAGGTGGGGAATTGGCCATTCCCTGCTGTTACAGAAGGAGCCTGTGCTTTCCAAAGGGGAAGCTGAGGTGGCAGTCAGGGGGTGCTGCTCAGTGACAGCACAGAGGGACCTCCAGGATCCACCTGATGCACCCACTTCTTTGCAAAGGGAAACCTGGACACAGTCCTGGCAGAGGAGCCCAGGACACAGAGCAGGGAGGTGGATTGTGGGTTTTCAATCGTGATGACAAAGGCAAAAATAACAATCAGTAGCTTTTTGATAACCTTAGCACTTTGAGTAACCTGTGGTCAAGGTTGGTGGGTAATAACATACAGTGTATTTTATCAGATAAAACAGATTAACCTTATGGGGCTGAGCCATATATTAGATTTCCCAACAAACAGCTGTGATTTAGCAACCTCCTAGGGATGAGGAAGGAATGCAAAGCAAAGAACTGCACTTCTGCTTCCTTACAGCCCCTCCTCAAAGCAACTTCTGTCCAGAGATAAGGGGGACAGGCAGCCAAGAACTGATCAAATGAACCCACAGAAGGTGTTTAGACTGGAAATAAACCACTTCCCTGCACTGAGCTGTGCTTCTTTAAAGAGAGAAATCTGAACAAATACCAAGGCATTTCAAAAGAAGATACTTCTAGCAGACTCCATGAGCAGTAGCACGAGCAAGTTGGCTGATAAAGCAGGTTCAGCTACTAAAGCAAATGGAATTCACATTTAGTTAGTGGAAATCTACTGCATACCCGAGGGTGATGAACATTAAACAGTGTGAAATTTTATTGCATTTTTCTGCTCCCCTCCTGGGATTTTTATGACGATAACCATTTTTTGCATATAAACAGTGTGAGCTCCAAAAGCTTCATTTTAATCAAAGATCTTCCATTAAAATTTAACATGTGCAAAGGTTTGAGTGCTTAGGCTTCTTTGTGAAGAATGTCATATTTAAACAGTTAGTGAATTAAACCCACGCTCATGTTGTGAATGGTAAGGTAACTTACCCAGCAGGTTCTGAACTACACTGAATTTGCTCTGGCAATAATTTGCAATGTATTTGAATATTCCTGGTGTACAAAAACTTAACTGTCTTGTCATGCAGAAGATGGATATCCTGAACACCCACCTACATTATTAACATTTATATACTTCTATGCATTGCACGAAGCACACACATATTCCATTTCAAAGACTGTTGCTATTCCCCCCAAAACACAATTCACAGCAGTCACACTGGGTCAGACCAAATCTAATATAGCCCAGCACTCTGTCTTCAATGGCAGCCAAAGCAGAAGCCTCTGGAAAAATACAAGAGCAGGACAAAGGCACAGCAAAACTTTTGCAGAATATTCTCCACGTCTCCAGCAGCTCAGACTCTTTTTAACCAGATGTGGTACCTTTGGAATAATAAACCAAATGTATTTTTCTGCCTTTAATGTTCTCACTCCCTTTTTGAACTTCTACAACATCCTACAGCATGGTATCCCAAAGTTTAATCCTGTGATGTGCTGGTTTACACCTGAAGATTTTAGTTGCTGGTCTCCAGTTGCTGTAGCACAGACAGACACTCACCATTACAGAAAAGGGTGAGTTTTTCCTGAACACAAAAATACAGTAATAAGAAAGCACATAAAGGAAGCTGAGGTGATAAAGATGCATGTCCACATGGTGAAAGACAGACAATTCTTCACTAAGCAGATATTCTACCCAGCTGCAGGAACTACTGCATAGAAATGAACCAAAATTCATGACAAATTAAATTGTTTCAACACATTTTTTACTGGTAGCACACGGATAACAAATCTCTAAAGAAAACCCCAAACCAGATTACAACTAGGTTTTTATAGCCCCAAGTATCAGAGAAGTTTTATGATACAGAGGAGAGAGACAACAGCTGCACAGAATACCTTTCATTTATAAGGCAGGATAATAAATGAATATAAACACAATGGAAGGAACAAGGAAAATAAATACAGTCTTATTGTCCTTAGTCATGCTTACAGCTTAAAAGGCAGGTTGGGGGTTGCAGTTATTATGCATCCAAAAACTAACTAGGACTTGGATTTTAGGCAAGGAAGACAAATGGCAAACAGAAGGGACTACGTGAATAAAATGTCTGTGTGTAAAAGGATGGGAAAAACAGGAGGGAAGAAGAATCTCAGCACTACAAGCAGGTCAAAGACTTTAGGGCAAATAAAAAGGTGATAATAAAAGGAAAGTGGCCACCAGTGAAATGTATGCAAAAAATTACAGTTGGTACTGTAATTTAAGCCCTGATCAAGAAGTAATGCTGCAGTCAAGAAGCTACAAAAGTCCCTCTGGAAAGCAAAAAGTCACTCTGAACTCATGAGATTCAGAGGGACATGCTCTAAAGGGAGATCACAAAGTGAGGACAAATCATACCTGGTGCTTTCTGCTTCCTAAAAAACACTGCCCCAAAGTAAGGGAGCACTGAAGGGAGGGCACACAGCTTCTTCTGCAACATTATGGAGACTTGGGAACATACAGGAGGGGATGGAGGACCTTGATTAACAGAATGTGCTGACACCTGACATTGAAGCCCCAGCACCAACCTCAGTGCACTGTAAATTCACAGGACATATGAGAGAAGCAGCTTAAGAAACCTTCAGCCCAAGCCAAATGAACTCTCTCATTTGCTTAAATAAGAATCCAAATACGAGATCCAAAGTAAGATTTCACTCCCACCCAGATTCTTTTATTCTAAAGAAAGTGTGTTCTACTGCCTTCCACTTCTGAATTCAGAAAAAACACAGACCATTTCTGGATGCTCTAAGAAAACTTAGAGCAAAAGTGATCAGAAACCCATATGAGCAGAGGGAACCAGAAAGTTTCTGTACCAGACCACAGTTTCCTCTACCTCAAAATCTCCCCATCATCTGTTTTTCTTTTCTTTTTTTTTTTTTTTTAATATTTTATCTCCATCTATTGATTTTCCTCCTCCTCCTTCAGGGAATATTCACAGATGTGCAAAGCCACCTCTAACAGCAACATTAGCTGAAGCAAAAAATGAAATTTACACTTGACTGCCTTCTTCAACAATGTGCAATCACCATTTAATAGGAAAATGGAGCAGAGTGCAAACAGGAAAAGGAAAGGCCTGATTAAAACCCACCCATCCCCAAGCTGACAATACCCCACAAGGGAAACAAGGCACACACTGAGCTCAGAGGAGTAGGAGCCCTGCACTGATCCACAGCTCCTCCCAGCACCAACCAACTCAGAACCAAAGGAAAAGTGCCAAGGGAAGTGTTTTTCACTGAGGAGTGGGGGGATGGCTACCATGATCCATCAACTTGCTTTCCCTTTTGCTAAGGAAAGCAAAGCAAGGGGTTAAGAAACAATCATGAATCCTTTTTACTAACTAACAAAAGCCAAATCCATCAGGAAAAGCTGAGAATGCAAGGCTGGAGCTCTGACAGTGTGCATGTCCAGCAGTGACACAGCCCATCCTTCTCTACCCAAAGGCAACACAATTTGGGCTTGGCTCCACTGCCTGGACAAGGAGTGAGAACTCCTGTCCAAGAGGAGTTGGCTGTTTCAGGAGTGTGACTTCAGTGCCACCTCCAGCCCTGCTGCTGCACACAACATCCTCTGAGCCCACGGGCAACCCGGGCAGGGTTTCTGCAAGGACAGCACTGACTTGGCCCCACAGCTCAAGCTGGGTTTTCTAAGAGTATTTGACTTACAGGATTGACAAAAAACATAACCTTTACACTCAAACCATACTTGACAGGTTGATCTTTTTTTGTTGCTGTTGTTTTCTTTTTTTTTTTTTTATCATTTATATTACAGGTCTGTTATTAATGGATTCTCATTTACACATGTCAGAAAGTGAAAGAGATCACCCAATTACCTGCTTTCCCCATCAGGTATGGAACAGAGCTACCAATTTGTTTTCCACTCCTTTCCCTCTTTTTATATGTGTGATTTACCATCCCCTGTCAGCTGCAAGCTGGAAGAATCATTTTCTAATTATCAAGATTTCTCACACACCAACTTTGAATCATTGGGCTTTTATTTTCTTCTTAAATTAGGAAAATATTCCTCTGAAACAATGTTGTTTTCTCAATTGGCTCTGAGAAAAGTCTGAATTCCTGCTTAGCCTTTAATTGATATTCACAATACATTATTAATGACAAAACCAAAAGAATACAATTAGAGCAAACAAGTAAACAGCCCCATTTCTGTAACATTCTGGCAATGTGAATAAAATTATTAGAAAAATCTTTCCTTTTTCTTAAGCTAGGTAGAAATTTTACCTCTTCATTTTGCCAAGTATAGGTTTTTTTGTAATATGAGGGACTTTAAAAACTGCATTTTGTTGTTAGCTTACTGTCTCACAATGTTAAATTATACATTTATGAGCAGGTGGGTGCAGTGATGCTACACAACCAGAAGACAGCAAGATCAACACCAGGAGGGGATCAATGTCTCCCATAAGGATCCACTGCTCCAACCAGAGCCTTGCAGAAGTTAACACCAAATATTCCAGTCACCCTGGGATGTGGTTTGCCCCACTGCAGTTACTGAGCACTTTCAGAGCATCTGATTCTCACAAACCTGCATTCACACATTGCACCTCACTTCCCTCCTGGAGTTACTCTGCTGAGTTGAAGGCAACTAATCCTCCTCTGACTGAACAAATGGGAGACATTTCATGGGTAAAACCAGCTGTAATTACACATTCCAGCAGAGCTCATACATACAACGGGCTCCTTAAGCAGCTGTCAGGGTGTAAATTATTAGTAAAAGAAACCTGCTACCAAAATGGGCTTTAGTGCCTCTGACAGTGAGAAACTCTGCTGTGCCTGAAAGATGCCAAGAGGCAAAGGGCACTGCTAACTTCAACCTCACTCCTGTTTGCCCTCACAAACTGAAAATACTGACAACCCCAAACTCCTGCACGTTGTGAAGGTGCAGCAGCAGCTGCAGCACGACCCAGGTAAATTCCCACTGCAGATCCCTTCTAGATCCTGGGACTGATACAGCACAAAAGTAACCACTACAGACAATCTTCAGAGCAAAAGCTTCCAAGAGACATATCACAGGGAAAGCAGTGCACTGCTTACATCTAGAAAACTAAAACATAAAGATAGGAATTTATCTAACCAGCTGCCTGGGGCGAAACATCTCTGCTCAGATAAGTAATGATCAGAGTTTCAGTGCCCAACTGCATGACAGGCAGTATCTGTTATTACAGTCACTGAGGCCTGATTACAGGAAAGCTGTATTGAACAAATATGGATCACCCCCATTTGAAGTGAACGTGGGAAGAACAGCAAACAGGGTAACAGTGTCTGAGCACTCCAGATTTCACCCAGCCTGGCAGTGCCAGGTTCCAGCTCTGCCTGTCAATTTTATGTCTGACATACAAGACCACCAAGCAAATCCTGGAAAGATTCTACTTGCCAGTAAAGTATCATTCTTTTTCCTCATCTATTAAAAAAACCAGAACAAGATTTACATCAAAGCACTGCTGGAAAAAGTGAGCAGAAAGTAAGAAGAGAGGTAACACAAGGCTGGGGAGAATGACCAAGGTGTGAGTGGCCAAATGAATTCAAACACGAAGTCGTAGACTTTACCAAGAGATGGTTGTTCCAGAGGAGAAGAAAATTAAAACAGCTACAATGGAGCTCAGAATCATTTCAACCATAATTTATCTCTTGAAAGAGCTTTATATTAAATTATTAAATGCATGTCAGGAATAAAGCTCCAGTTGTACATTTTATAATCAGTTCTGTTAAGCCAACTGTTTCAGTAATTGACTTCATACCTGGGTAAGTTCTTAACTTTAAAATGTCCTTACTTAATTTTTATATTTCTAATTCCAGCATTCCCAATACGTTCAATATAAAAGTTCCAAATCTCAGAAACCAGATGAATCCAAATCTGGATGGTTATTTCTGATCAGCAAAACCGAAAAGTAACCAGCAACATCTTTCTTTTTTGTTTTAGGGGGGCCTGGGGGTCTTTAGTTGGTTGGTTGCTTGCAGGTTTGTCATTTGGTTGTTTTTGGTTTATTTTGTTTATTAATGTGGTATGGATGCTGGAAGGTCCCAGCTACTGGAGCATTCCAGAGAATCACATTCCAGAACTGGGACTCCTCCCTTATCCCACTCACAGGCACAGGCAGCAGCCACAGGCTGCAACACTTTGATGCTTTGCTACTCACCCAGTAAAAGATTTAACCTAATCTGTAAAAAATGAAGTCAAAATGCCAGCACCTTGTAAGTGAAAAGATTAATCCTGCTTTGAATTAGATCCAGCCCAATGACACAGGGGCCAGCAGTGTATCCAGCACTGAGAAACAGATGATTTCTCCCTCTTCAACATATTCCACTTGGGCTCTCACACCTACACCATCACCATGGCACCAAGTGTGTCCCACTGCAGTGGCAGCATTCCAGCTCTGACACACACACACCTTATGGGCCCATCCAGTTTTAATTCATTGAACTAGAATTGGTAATTTTAAGTATGGAGGGTAATATCAAAATAGACATTCATATGAGAAAGGAGGAGTTGGACCCTGGGTTTTGATCCAGAGAGAGCTGGATTTTTTAACAACCTCAAGAAAACAGTACCTTCTTCAAAGTGATCTTTAACCTAAGAAAATTCTGTTCTACATGAACAGCTGAGATGTTATTACAAGAAGTCTTTTAGATATACCAGGCACTGATAATTAGAGCAGTGAACAAAACCACCGAGACCTTGGGTTCTCTGGGTTGTGAATACAAAAATTTATCAGCAGATTTGATCTCTGTGCCACAGACTGTGCTGAGGAGCCTGAAACTGCTGCAGTTTGTAATCCCAGGGCAGACTCACTCTTCAGTACATTGCTGTATATTGTAGCCCAGGCAAGAAATTCCAGAGATACATATGGATGAGGACAGGTTGCCATCCACCTGGTCACACCCCAGAGTAGAACACAATGCTCACCAAGGATGAAACAGAACTTTGGATTAAAAAACAGCTCAGGAAATTTGCTGTAGATACAAAGCAGCCCTGACATTCACAGGAGGCTGTAGTGTAGCTCCAGACTCTTCCTGGCAGTATCTCTAGCAATATTAATAATTCATTTTAATACTGTTAACCCAAGAGTTGCTTTGAGAGAAATAAGGAGACAGACTGAAGACAAATGGTGCTGCCATAAGGTAACAGATATAGCAAAACAAAACCACACTTAATGAAGATAACCCATCCTCTAAGAGGCTCAATCCACTACTGAAAGACAATATTTTGATTAATTCAAGCAGTTATTTTTCTCCATGTAGCTTTTCTGATCTGAGAGGTCAGCTCATCAAAAGATGACACAACAGGATAATAGTTAGTTTAACACTTCAGAAACTCTATTTAAAAAAATATGAACACCCTCAAAGTACAAGAATTATGCTTGTTTAAGCAACAGGACTCCCTGCCACAAAGGCAACCCAAGAGTTTAATAGATTTTATAATATAGGACAAATAAAAAAGCCCCAAGGATTTCCACCTATGAGTAATACGAGAACAAATTAAACTGTACAGGAAGAATAGAATGGAATTTTCTCCTTTCTTTTCTAGTAGGTCTTTGAACTTTACTTTTATAAAACTACCCTGGGTGACTGACAACATGCCCTCAGTCACACAGAGAAAAAAAATTATACTTGTATGACAGACAAAATCAGTCAGACACTGGGTTGGGCACATCACTGGGATGCTGAAAAGAGCAGGCAAGGCCTTTTCATAGTGAGTCTCAGCACACACCAAGGACCTGTGCAGGATTTCAGGATTTTCTCTGGTGCCCTGGTCAGGATCTAAGTGGACTTGAAGTGTCTCTGATTCAGATCCTGGCTAAGAAGCCACCTGTCCTCCACCCAAGTGTGCCACAGGAGTTCTTCATCTGTCCCCAGAAGTCATCTAATAGAAATACAGGAATCAATCACAGGTATAGACAAGGCATTTAATAAATCTGATCTGAACCTGAAGAGATGGTTTGGTTGTGCTCCTAAAGCCAGACTGATCTGCACTAAGATCCATCACAGACACAATTATTTTCCTTAAGATGTTCTAGTAGAGAAACTACTGAGTTTTCTAGGAAACAGAATTATGTCTTCACAACTACGAAAAATTTTGATTACACACCTTTCATGGTTTGGGGTTCTTTCTAATGCAGCTGATTAAGACAAGACTATGTTCTATTTCTAAATGTAATTGTATTTCTTCACTATTAGGTACAACTTACCAACATAGCTATTACAAGCAACTGACATCTACACCTTGTCTCCTCTTCCTGATCACTGGCTGTGGTGTAACACTCAAAATATACAGCAACCACCTACCCTGATGCCAATACACTCTTTTAGATGACCATTCCAAAGCATATAATTAAAAAAGCATCAGCTTGGTTTTTTTAGGGGTTTTTCTTCGGTTGCTTTTGTGTTTTGGTTCTTTTTTTACAAACACTATAATATAAAACATAATAATGTGTTATTTATTTTTATGCATAAATATATTCACATGTGTGTACACAGGTATATTTATTTCAGAAATTGAACACACTCCACATCTTGATCTCACAAGCCTGGGGGTTCTATAGTAAAGTAATATTTATAGATTGTGGAACTCCATGACACACAACAGGCACATGGAATGAATGTGCAAGAGAATTCTGTGCTGATAAAGACATCAAACACTTGGGAAGTTTTTCTTTCAATCTGACACGAGCACAGAGGATAAAACCAAGATGACCAAACTGAGACCCTGTGACAGCTTCTTTAACCATATCCCCAAATCCAACACGTTTGGGCATTTTTTTTGTTTTTACCCTATGCCTGGAAGTTTTAACAGAAACATTATTGTACATTTGAAAACGGCACAAACTTGAGGGATTATATCAAATCAATTCCGCTGGGATTTGTGTCCGCTCTAATCCCCTATTCAGTCTCAATCTCATTAACATACCAGGCTTAATTGGCATTTCATCCCTGCATTGTGTCTCCAAAATGAACAAGGTGTAATTATGTTAAAAAGAGCACTTCAACGGGTTTAGTTTAATTCATGTCATTCATCCGCGTCAGAATGAGCACAGCTGTTCCATTGCAGGATACAGCAAGAGATGAGCAGCTTTGAAACCACCCTTCTGAGTGCACAACTTTATGGTAAAAAAGTTATTTAAGTGAAACGTAAAACACAGTATTTTCTTCTTTTGTTGCACTGGCTATACGACATTAACTTTCAAAAGCTGGTTCTGCTTAATTTGATTTTTCATTTTCAAATGAACAGCTGTGTTTAAGTCTAAAAGCCCTTTGTTTAAGCATACAGAGTCCCAGAAAAGGTTTGAACAAAGCATCTTTCTGTAAACACTTGATTACCAGGAAAGGCCTGGCTTCCAAAGTAATCTCGGGGTGGTTTTGCTCCAGGTTCTCTTTTAAAGGAAAAAAATTGCATCACTTCTCAGATGTCAAACAACAAAAGCAACAAATGCTTTACTAATTGCATGGGCTTCTTGTAGTCAAGGTAAATAAGGGAAGACAGAAGAGGGTTTTCCAAACAGCCATTTTCCATCACTTTTTCCTCCTTCCCCAGTTACAGGCACAAACTCCCTTTAATGAAAACCACAGCTAATTGGCATCGTATTTTAATTGTTCTGAAAATCAACCACTGTAGAATCTTGTCAGATGGGTCCTTTTAATACTGATGGTTCCCAAAGGGAATATTTGTATAAGATATGCTTTTCTAATTAATATTTAGGTTCAACAGAAAACAAGGATATCAGGTAAGAGTCATTTAATAAGAATTCTTAACCAAGTATTATTGATCATTAAGAAAAAGGCTCAGTGGGAAGGCCCAAGTATTTGCCCAAACTTTCAGTCTGAACATTTATTTTGGTGCTGGTTTACTCTCCATTTCACAATTCTTATGTAGAAGCAAATGCTTGAGTATAAATCTCTTTATTAAAATTAGTAAGCTTTCTTAAGTGATTACTGCTGAAAATACTTTGGATATTTAAACATCCCTATTAATCCCCTTCCTATTGTATTTTCTCAACTAGGAAACATGAAAAGTACATCATCTATTGTATAAGTTCTGTAATTTCCTAATTACATGGCATCAGGTAAATATGAGACAATTTAGAGCAGCAGGTAAACGTGTAATTAGGGAATTAAGATTTATTATTCAGAATGCATAATAATGATGACTGAATCAAAGGTGCATCCAATCAAAGCTGAAAGCAGAAGCACCTCAATGGTGGCTCTTAATTCACACATTACAGGTGACTGGAGTAAGATATTCAAATGCATCCTCAGTAATTCATTCACAAATTTAGATAACATTTTAAAAAATAATGTAAAAGGTTCTGGTCGAAGTCAGTGTGATGGAAAATCTTTAATAAAAGTACAGGCAGCATTCACAAAAAATACTGGTGTCTTTTCAATAAAGTAATAGCAGTTAATGCTGTGTTTGTCAAAATATGTAGATTTGGAAACCTCAAGGGAAATACACACACATCACTGTGCTTTTATCATCTTCAAGGCAAAGAACATGCAATGCTACTGAATTATTTTGTATGCAAAGGGTATCATCAGTTCTAGATAATTCTCATGAAAAAACCCCTCATAACCATACAAACCTCTGGGTGAAAACCCCATACTTTTAGGATTTTGGGATCATTATTATTTAAAATCAAGGTTAGACAATCATTCTGTGCATCTTTTTCCTCCTCTACAATACCTGTTTCAAAAGTCATCTCCATAGGATAGAGAACAGACATCTCAAGGATAACTCTCTTCCTACAAGTTTGGAAGAAAATAAGCAGCTGGTGAGGAGACAATTTGGAATTCACAAATTCACCCTTAATTCCTTAGTCTCTGATCTAATTGGTGGTGTTGAACACAGCAGCTCACATGCTGCTATGCAAAACACTCCATAGGAAAAGAGCAACAGGGAGAAAAGTATGATGCTTTTCCAGGCTAATGAAAAATCAACAGAAAAATGAAGCACAATTCAGTTTAAAGAAAGATAATTAACCAAGACAGAGAAACCCATAGGAAATGAAAGCTGTTTCACTGTTTATGAAACTCTTGGATAAGAGCTGCTGAAAGGTCTGTTCAATATTTGACATACTCAACCCAAACAAGGACTTTTCCCAGAAGAGTGGGAAACCTGAGGTAAGGGACATTCAGGGATCTGAATCATCTCCATCATCTTTTCCAGTGTGCACCCAAACACACACATGGTCCAAGTCTTCTCTGGACTGAAGCCCACACTGCCTGGAGACAGTATTTCACATCACTTAGAGAATCACAGAATTCTGAGTTGGAAGGAACCTTAAAGCCCATCCAGTTCCACCCTCTGCCACAGGCAGGGACACCTTCCACTATCCCAGCTTGGTCCAAGCCCTGTCCAACCTGGCCTTGAATACTTCCAGGGATGGGGATTCATCTTCCTTTCTCTGCTGACACAAACACAAAAAGCATAAAAGCAGCAGAAGCCAATCAAGGAAAAAGTAATTTCAGGTTTATCTTCAACAAAGTCATATTTATTACAAAACAAAATGTATTCACTGATTGCCAGTAATAAAAGTCTGTTTATTTCACGCTACTGTAACTTGGGAGCTAGAAATTATCTCCAGCAATACAATTATGTTTAGTATTCAAAACTTATAAACAACATATGACCCTCTGGGCTTGGAAACACATCCAAAATCTGATCTGCGTTTTTACTACAGTATTGCATTTATGGCCATACAGTGCAGTTTGAATATGAGCAGTTTTAAAGCCACCTGCTGTTGCAAAAGTTATTTTCCATAATTAAATATCTTCCTATCCAAGTCATCCAGGTTATCTAAAAACATGTGGTTTTCCCTCATACATATAATCAAAGTCAGCATATGCAACAAAATAAAATCGTAACTATAAGAATACAAGGAAAATAATGTCATGAAAATGATTATTGTAAAACTCAAACCTCAGAAAAAATAAGACCTTATCTTGCATCACTGTCTTCATTCAAATAACAGCTGTCATAAACTTGAAATTCTCCTCAATGCCAGTTGCATACTTTTCTATCTTCTGTGCCTGTGCTTTTTGCCAGGGTCTAGAGCTGCATCCCTGGAAGTGTTCCAGGCCAGGTTGGACAGGATGATCTTGAAGGTCCCTTCCAGCCCAAACCATTCCATGATTCTATGACCTATCCTGTTAAAACACATGAAGTTTTCTCAGCAAAATCCCATATGAGTGATCACACACCAGCAAAGGGCCACCTCACTTGGGACAGAGATCCAACTGTCTGCAAATCAGAAATGGGGCAATCAGGACATGAAATTATTTTTTTCTCCTGTGGCCTCAAGCCTTGAACATGAGAAGAGGTTGCTCAAGACAGAGATGACACAGCCCTGCTTCTATGGGCAACCTGTGCCAGGGCCCCACCACCCTCTGAGTAAAGAATATTTTCCTAATATCCAATCTAGACCTATTTTCTGGCAGTTTGAAGGCATTCCCACTCATCCTGTCACTCCAGGCCCTTGTAAATAGTCCCTCCCCATCCTTCCTGTGGCTTCTCCAGGCACTGGAAGGCCACAATTAGGTCACCCCAGAGCCTTCTCTTCTCCAGGCTGAACTATCCCAAATCTCCCAGCCCTTCCTCACAGCAGAGCTGCTCCATCCCTCTAAATCAAGTCGGTGTCACTCCAACAGGTCTGTGTCCTTCAACCAGATCCTCAGGGAATGGCTCACGGGAATCCTACAGGGTTTTTTTTTCCTTGTTTCTGGATTCCACAGCTCTCAGCAGGTTCTGTCTGGAGTTCCCTGGTCAGGATGAGCCCTGGCACTGCACAAGCTGTGGGTGAGCACAAGCCTCAGACAGCTGGCACAGAGAGCTGAAGGCAGGAAAGGTCTGTCATGGAACAATCCACACCTTGTCACAGAGCACACACAGCTCCCTGTGCAGCACATCCCATCAGATGAGAGTGTGGGGCAATGGGTGACAATCCCAAACCTCTGTGAAGCCCAGGGAAAAAGCTGCAAGGAGTGGATCACTGAAATAATCCCTAGGGTTTGCAACTCACACCTCTCGTTGTCTGCAAGTTCATCAAGAGGCAAAAAGCATCAGCTAAACTCCCTAAATGCCAACTTGCCATTTAAATAAAATTCTGTGACAATCAAAAGCCACGTAGTTCAGCTGCTGAAGAATTAATGAGCTGGTAATAAGATTTAGGTAAGACACTACACAGGTAAGTACAGAAGGTACAGAGAAACGTCATGCAAATATGGGCCTCAAATAAGAATTTTTAACTTGCTCTTTAAATTTGTAACTCTTAAAGTCAGCTCATCTGGGATTCAGGGTAAAGTAAATAAGTGCATGAAAAGTCTCTCCCATACAGGTACAAACCAGTCTGCTGTCCTGTAAAATCAAACCTGCTAAACTGGCAGGATAAATCAATGGAGTGAGGGAGGGAAGGAACAGTACCTGAAAGCTTTCTTAACACAGAGAAAATGGAAATGCAGGGGACTGGGAACACCAGTGAGTGCAGACAAAGAAGGAAAAAAGATAAGATCAACAGTTATCTTCAGAAAACACCAAAAGCACAGGGAGACAGGAGAAAACAAACAGCTGTGTATAAAATGATAATTTTACCAGGGATGAGAAAAATGCTTCTTTATCTGGGCACAGAGTGCTCTACTTGTCTATGAGGAAGATAAACTAGAATACCACCTGTGTGAGCAATCAATTTTCCACCAGCATCAGGAGGTGGAGCTGGGTATTGAATAGGAAACAGAAAAGATTAGGGGAAAGTCAGGTGTACTGAAAGCAAACAAAGAACCACATTTAGGTAATTTTCAACCACTGCAATCCCACTGCAGGTCCTCAAATAGGATGGGAGCTGGAACAAGTATGTCCTAAAATTTCCAAAAATCTCCCAAATTCAGCTCAGTTTCAGGTACAGCCCCAGAAAATATGAGAAGTGAAGAAGAAAAAAAAAAAGACATCAATAAATTATAAACCAAAATATTTTGGCATCAGGTATTTTTAGCAGGAGTTGGCAGGAGATGACACTGAAGTAAATCATAAGTAGCAGAACTGAAAGAAAATTCTATGACTAAACAGAATTTGTGTTAATATTGCCCAGGATAAAAATTCAAGGAACTGGCAGAAGCTATTCCATAAGTCAGTTCTTGGCCACAATTCTGTGTTTATAACTTTTATGTATTTTCCTGAAGTTTTCATTATAAGTAACCAAATTAAATCAACAATAGACCAACTGTTCTACTCCAGAAAATACGTACCTATTGTCACCTGGGGATATATCAAAAGTTAAATATGTCATTTATTGTGACACAGCCATATTGGTCTTTCCTTCAAATACAGATCAGAGGATGAAATGCAGCATTCAAAACCTCAATAAATTAATCAAAAGGATATGGTATGATCCCTACAAATTTGAGGTCTGCTCTAAAATCCAAAAGGTCCTTGCCAGGTCCTTCATTTCCATGGAGTCATGACCAAGCTGCTGAGCAGCACCTGTATGTAACCACTCCATGTGCTCTAAAAAAACCCCAGCTATAGAAAGGAAGAGTATTATTCCAGCAAATGGAAAGCACTGATGAGAAGACTTGATATAACTGAGTTGCATCCACATGATAATCCCTTGGGATGCTCAGTCAGGCCTCCTGGTGTCTTGAGCAGTTCCTGCTGAGAGAAGCAGTAGGCTGGTGATTTATAAAGCTTTTTGTTTTAAATGCCATCTCTACAATGCCAGAAAAAAAAAAAATTAAGGAATCTTTTTTAGAAATGCCAGGGAGAATTGAATATAATATTTCTTTAAAATTTAATGAAACATCAAAATGTTTGGGGTTTCCCCCTGCTCTCATATGGAAATCAGGGTACATTGTGGGGAAGCAGGCTTTCATGGTAGTTCTATTATTAAGCCATCATGAAAAATGTATCAAAGACAGTTGCACAAAACTAGTATTTATTTTCTCAAAAGTGAAGATACAACACACACAAAAAAAATCCCAACCTATCAGTGTAAAACCACGCAAGAACACAATCTAACAGAATATTAACAAATAAAACCCAAAGTGGAAATGTTGTAGAAACAGAAAATCTGACAAGCTTCAATAGACACATTCTCACAATATGAAAAATTGCACATATCTAGCCCAGCTGTTTCACCATCCACTGACTTCCAACCTGGCCATTTTCCAGGTAACTCAACAACTGGAATGCCATGAAGAAACACTCTCATATATTACATATTACAGTTAAAATATTAATTTCCTAAAGCTGCTTTTGGTGAATAGTGTTGAGAGGTCTGGGGAGAAGCAGTTTACAGGTTACATCTTCTCCTCATATGGATCACCTCAGTGTTCTCTGGCCTGTCCATGTTAAAAATGTGCCTCTCTTGTAGCAACCTTGAGCCAGTTCTGTGTTTAAAACAAATGATGAAGTAAGCACTGCTGGGGCATATTTTTCTCAAAAACTTTGAGGCCCTCAGCAGTACCAAAGCCTTTCTAGTGTTCTCTGTGAGACCTTCCAGAACACTCAATTCCCACCCAGGACCAAGGGATCCCTGATGCTCAAAGAGTGAAATGTCATGATGTTTCATCTCTGACAATGCCAAAATTTTCAAGACCTCGGAGCAGAACTCATTTAAGAGGAGAGATGGTTAATCCTTTCCAGGTACAAGTCACAATGGTACAATTAAACCAGTGGGGAAGAGATCTGCACCCACTGGTCTCCACTGACAATGCTGAATAAAGTCACCAAAAGACTTCAACACCTGTTGGAAATGCACAGGATCAGGGCACACAACCCTTGGAATTGAACCTATGGTAATTTCAGGTACAAGTGAACTTTATACCTCCACACTCCCCATCCCTATATAAGGAGTCCTTTGGGAGACATTAAACCTGCCCTCCACAAATCCTACATTATCCCATGTGTCCCATGATGGAGCCTGGGCTGGATGAGCTCCCTGAGTGTGCCCATTTGCTACACATCCTCACTGACCAGAACCAAAACACATTTCAGGAAGAAACCACAAGCTCCAGGGAAAGAAGGCTGAAAAGCAAGATGTCAAATCTGCAACAATTCCTCCAGCTCGTTGCCTGCATCCAGAACAGCCCTTTGAGGAAAGCAACAGACAGGACCAGGCTGCCCTGCTGGGTCTGAGGAGCTGCAGGACATGCCTAGCACTTTATTTCGAACTTTAGTACCTCCCACATCCTCCCACATTTAGTTTATTAATAAGTCAATGAAACTTATTTACAAAATATATTGATGACACCGGAGTTTCTGAATCTCCTGACACCCTCTGATCAGTGAGGGCTTTTATACCTTGTGTGTTACAAATAGAGCATCTTAAAAATCAAATAACAAGAAGCCCTTGAAAATTTTAGTGTGCTAGAAAAAGAATTTTCAAGAACACACCAGCAAGTTCTAGCTTCTTGAATACTGCTAAGAAAAAAGTTCTCATTGCCTTCAGTTTTTTTCCTTTTTTCCATCAGCATTTCTGCTGCCCTCCTTTTGCCTGGGACAAAGTACCAAACTGGATTTCACAGCACCATGCACACCCATTCCTCAGCTTGGTTGTTCTCCTTACACTCAAACAGCCTATAAGCAAAAAGAAACAATAATCATAACACAAACAGCTGGGTTCATATTCCCCTCTACAGAAAATACAAACCCACATATTTTCTGTACAGAGACAAACACTGTCCTTCTTATGGTGAAATGGTGTCTGTGTAAAGGATTGCTCCTTGCTGGCTAATGGTTTCACTTCTGTAAGGTATTATTTCGTAGTAACTCTTCTCTTACCAAACCTCCTTTCTTCCTGCAGATGAGGAAAGGATAACACAACAGCAAGGTAAAGTGGGAAACATAAATATTTTAGACACGTAGATTTAAGGGTTAAATACAACACCTCTTTGTTCCTGTGGGATTAGGAAGTGCTGGCTTGCTACAGTTGCCCTTTCAGTTTATATTAGAAATTCTCAGTGTCTCTTAATAATGTCATGACTTTGCTTCCTGAAATATTCATCCATCCTGCATTGTAGCCTCAGTTTGTAAATGACATTTGATTTTTAATTCTACAAATTATATAAGTGGTGACTCTCACCCTATTTTCCTCAATAATGAGCAGTGATTTAAAAACAAAAAGCACATCAATGGATGGCAGCCTGCAGATATCACTTCTCATTTCCTCAGTCAGAGCACAGCAAGTCAGGCCACACCACTAAACCTCTGCACAAACCCTTAAAAAAAAAGTCAGCAGCCATTGGGAGTTCAGATAAACTCTGTATGAATGATTTCTTCCTATTCTGAAAGCAAGTTGTTTCTTGATTCAACATGAGAAGTGGTGCACAAATAGCCTCGACTCACAACACACCTCGTGTGCCAACCAAATTAATTCAGCTTATTGTCTGAGTTTTGATATTTTCTCTTCCTCCCTACACCTTATCCCAATTAGCCTTTTCAGTTGTCAGCTTCAGGGATGGCAAACAGAGAACTCAGAATACTA
>WEIV01005639.1:4277-30772 GCA_013390005.1 Calyptomena viridis | reverse complement strand
TAACAAAACCATATATGTTATGGGAAGAGCTGGCAGTACTCAGCACTTATTTTTAAGGGAACAGACTGAGTTTTTTTTAAAGTCAACAGTTAAAACTAGAGGTTATTTTTGGTCACTGGCACTTAGCTCTAATTTCTTTTTGCTTTAGCCTCTCATTCTGCCACATGGAGCAGGTGGATCCCAATGGCAGAGGCAGCAGCCAGGCCACTAGGGAGGAAAACAAACTCTAGAATTGCCCTGGATGCCAAAGGGGAGGAGGGAAGAAAAGCCACAGAAGAGGGAATATTCACCAGAAATTATAAACGAGCAAGAGGAAGTGCAAGATTTTAATTATCAAATTGAAATCAAACCCATTCAAACCCAATTCAGAGGCCTCTCTGAAGGATCAAACATTACTTTCTTCAATGCTTGAACTTTTCCCCTCTCAATTCTGTCCATGTGTCAGTCCCTTCTGGACATTTGTAATGCTCTTGCTTGGAATAGAAAGCAAATGTCTGACTTTCCTACTGTGACCACAATCTTGATGTGGTGAAGAAATTCATGGACACATTCTGGTCCACAGCTGAATTGGCCACTTAGAGCCAAAGAGAAAGGAACTCAACATTTAAGATATGAGTTAAAGCCAAAGGAATTCAGTTCAAAAATACAGAGTACATCTGAGTCCACTCACTGTAACAGTCTTTCGCAATTTTCTGCCACAAAGTTCTTTATAATTAGCACACCACCAAGCCTGTCAATCCTCAGAAAAATCAATGGATTCAACTTTGGAAGACACAAAATGAAATTCTCCATACTGAAATGTCTCTCTTTAGCTCCATAGTCATTAGGAAAAGGAGGGTTTAAGAAAATCAATTATGGTCTTAACCTGCTCAGTCACAAAATGCATCTGAGGAGAAAAATACAAGTCTTTTCAAACTGCTGTTACTGAGCAAGTCCCCCTACAGGCAGCCCTCTCTGACCACCTTAAATTATCTCATCAACACACACAACACCAGATACTCCTGTAATCCACAAAACCACCTAAAGAGTAAAGCCCAATTTCCTTTGGATTGTGGTTGTACATCTACTAATTCTTCACATATGGTAATAAATCAAATGTCCTCCCACATCACCCTCACCAGTCCCTCACTGCCCACACTTCCTCTTCCCTCTCCTCCCCACTTTCTCTCCAAATTCTCTGTTACAAATGTGTGGGCTACAGAACACACATATCCTTCTCCTTGCCACTGCCAAACTAAATAGAGCAAACCAGCTGTCTCTGCATTTGCCTTGAGTGAAAGCTATACTCTTGCTCCTTCCTTTGCTGGTTTGCACAAAACTGGCTTTAAAAGACCTGCCCCTCTCTCTGGTTTGACAGCTTGGCCTAGAGTTTCACATTTCAGATTGGTTGTGAATATGAGCACTAGAAACACCACTTTTGTTCTGGTTTCTTATCTTTACCAAATATTATGTGACAAGGTGTAGATTGGCTGATAATCCCAGTTAGATGCAGCAGAGCTGGAAGAAGATAGTTCTTTAAAAAACCCCTCACCAAACACAACTCCAGGTAAATCCTTGCTCTTGTAGGGAACTTGCACATACAACAGATAACATGTTGGAATATGCTGTGACTATAACAAAAGCCAACTCTAAAGAAATCTTTCTTCCTTCAGAGTAAAAACCAGCACTTAAACTTTTACCAAGAATGGACAGAAGGAAACATTTTGCCTATTGACCATCATTCTTCTGCCACAAAAATAAATGGAACCATTACAGCAACATCTCCATCACTCCACACCACATTGCTACCACAACAAGGTTGTCAGTATTCAAATTCCTGCAGGAGGGCTGTCCCTGGAGGAATCTATTACCTTCCAGCAAAGTCTTCAGCTCAACTTGCCAGGAGCTCGTTTGTGAGTCAGTGTCAGATGTAGCCTCAGCAAAATGCTCCCCTATGTCCTTTACCAATGGATTTCAGATTTCCACAACAACCAGGCAGGAATATATTTATTGCATGTGTAGGTATGAAGATTTCAAGCCAAAGAAAAAGAAGATTTGAAGCAGGAAGAGAAAGAAATTCCCTTTGTTTCCCTTCTCCTAAAAAGGTCCCAAAGGAAAGGTTATTTCTCTGGAACTCTTCATCTCATGCCATTATGCATCTGTAGCAGGGGTTTAATATTGTGGCCTGAAGTGCACTGAATTCTGCTTTTTCCTTCTTCTAGTTCTACCCATTCCAGTGCAAAAGCAGAAGAGCTTTATGAGCCAAACTAGGCTGGGCCCCTTTAGAAATGCACACAGATGCCCACTTTCAAAGAACATTAAAATGCCACAAACACTAATCAGCTGAAAATTACAGAACATCCTTCTCTTATAAAAGAGCTCCCAAACAAAAGGCTAACTGAAAACTTGTCCCAGTAAATACCCCTTGATGTTTTTTCCCTATACCTACAGCAAACATCCATGCATAATTAACTTGGTCTAAGCACTCTCATTCGTTTCTAGCTTTCCAATATTTAACTAAACTACTCATTTTTCAATTGTCAACCCATCTAAATAACTTTGCCAGAAGCACAACTCATCTCTTTTATAATTATAAGAGATACTAAAAGCCTTCTTTCATCTTTCAGTGAACATGTATTTAGCCAGTTTCCAAATACCTGCTGCAATTTGTTATCCAGGGCTGCTTCTTGCCCCTGGCAGTTTCCTTTCTGTAATTCAGTGACATCCTAAACATCCAACAATGCCCTGTACAGCAGCAGCACAGCACTTACTTTAAGACATTCAAATCATTTCCTGATACCAATGACAATGTTTCTTTAGCCTTTCAAGGTACTGCTACAGATCAGCAGATTTTTTTTGAAACACTGAACACAAGAAGACCTAACATGGTCTTTTTTCATTTGGATGTACAGCCACAAAATCCTTCCAGTGGGCTTCACTAACAACTGGTTTAACATTCCAGAATACACACTCCACCTATTAAGTAGCTTAAATGATCTACAGCCTTTTGAGGCTGGGTGAACTAACCATTATTGCTCAGTCAGAACTTGTTCTGCCTTCCATTTCCAATCACCTTCAAGCTTAAATTTCACTTAACACACTCATTTTCACCTTTAATATGGCTAAATCCGACACCATATGGATGTAGTTGTATTATTAGAAATGGAGGCACTCCCCTCTAGTAGTGTGATCAACTAATCAAGCAAAACCTCATAAGGCCAACATAATGCAACATTATAACAGCATTATAAAGCAAAACAACCCATCTTTCACCATCTGACAGCAGTGAGAAAACCTAATTACTAATATCACATCACACCAAACAAGAAAACATATTTTCATTGAAAAAAGATTTTAAGGCTCTTGGTCAGTGTCTTTCTCCTGTTGACACATCGAGTGGTTTGTTAGTTATTAACTCTCCTGTGTGTTCATCCTCAATGTTGTATTTCTTATCTTACAAATCCTATTGACAGAAAATCTGTCTCCACTTTGTACTGAGTCTGTCTCCACTTCTGCCCTATTAACTCATGTCAATACAGCAAAGGGAGCAAAAGAAAGCAGCAAAGTCAATACTCATCCACCACATTTTTGTGCCACTGCAATGAAGGGGAACACACAACAAAAGAAGTGGCTCATGGGCCAGAAGTTCATCTGTCAAATTAATATGAAGCACCCCAAGTATTCAGAGCATAGACCACATGTTGAAGAAGAAGATGCTCTAACTCTACTGTGCTTTTGCTAATGGAAGTCACAAGACACACTGTCCTTGTTTTAGGGAAATTACAAGCTGTGGTGAGATTTGCCAGATCATCTCACTTTCTTTCCTATGCTTTTTCTGCCCTTCCTGCAATTGCATTTCTCTAACTAAATCACAAAGTACCTCTGGGAATAAAAGAAGGCATCATCACTGAACACTTAACTGGACAGGATCATCACTTTTCTCCCCCAATCCCTGCAACAATAGGAACACTAGAGATCTGAATTCAGAACAAAGGAGAAAGCATTTATCAGACAGAATAGCAGAGATTAAAGCATTTCTCCCTCTGATTGAATGACCACAGTATCACATTCCCTCTGCTCCTGCTGCTGCAGAGGAAGTGATTGAGCCCTGGCGCAGAGGCCTTGCTGAGTGAGGAAGGGGGCAAATCCTCTCACCAGAATTTTAATCTCTTGCTCCTGGAACCAGGAAATCATTACCCAATGCAGCAGAGAAATGAATGCTACATCACGTCCAATGGTCTCCCTGCTGGCAATTTCTGTGTGAGACAGTTTATTTCAAAGACACTGGATAAGGTATTGCAGACCTTTAAGTTACAAGGGACCCATGAAGGACTAAAAGAACAAAAAGACAAAAAAAATGGAAATGAAAAAAGAAAAAATGAAATTGTGAACACCATTTAAAGACAGATGGAAAGAGTCTGAGTGGAATCCATGGCTTCCACTGTGGAGCACTAAAACATATTAACTCATCTGGCCAAAATACTCGCTGTAACAGACATTATTTTAGTACCTTTTACACTCCTCTGAGCTTAACTCTAGCCTCATTTCTCCTTAACAGTGGACATTGTTGGGAGTGCCAGGAAGAGAAAAGGTAAGATTCCAAATGCTGGATTGATTCCAGGCCTTGTGCCTCCTCTCCAATTCATGTCAGCTCTGTGCTCAGCAGAGCCTTCCCCTGCACAGGTGGGAACACACCAGACTCTGTGCTGGCTGGACAGAGCACTGCTGAAAATTCAAAACTCATCCAGTACCAGAAAGGGAAGTTTGGGCTTTCCTTTGTCCCCACATGTGCAAGGATAAACTCTTCAAAAAGAGGATTTATTCTAAATTACATAACTATGGAGATACAGGCCTATCCAGCCACATAAGCTGGGCATCCTCTGTTATAGAAGCACCTCAGATACAAGATGAGAAAGTATAACAACTTGTACATGTAAGAATGCTTGAGAAACTACCTGGAAGTTGATTTTTTTTAAGGAACCATATCATATTTACTTAAAGGCAAAATGCTACACAATGAAAGTAAAAGTTGGTTATTGTTATCACAAGTCTTTTGATGGTTTCTCTAAACTACCAGTCCCCAGACATCAACTTTCATCATTTCAGAACCAATATTCATAGTAAGCTACTGACCTTCATACTGAGGGAGAAGAACCTTAATAAACAGCAGCATCAGCAAAATAAAAGCAAATAAAAGGAAAATTTGTTGACTTGAAATGCTGAGGGTTTGATGGGTTTTGCATTCCCGAGCTGCCACATCAGCTGTTCTTTGGGCAGAATGTTAGTCCTGAAGAGATTAAGAGAAATCTGGATTAAGGGCAGATTTTTGGGACAGGAGACACAGAGCAGGTTGTGGAGATGTTGAGGGCACTGGAGCATCTCTGTGCCCAGGAAAGGCTGAGGGAGCTGGGGCTGTTCAGCCTCAAGACAGGGGCCCCCATCCCTGTGAGTGTCTGCAGGGAAGGACCAGGCTCTGTTGGGGCCCAGCAATGGGACAAGAGGCAGAAAATGATGCACAAGGAGTTCCACCTGAATACAAGGAAGAACCTCTTTACCATGCAGGTGGTCACACCCTGGAACAGGTTGCCCAGAGGGGTGTGGAGTCCCCTCACTGCAGATACTCCAGAACTGTGTGGACACAAGCCTGTGCCATGTGCTCTGGGATGACCCAGCTGGAGCAGGGAGGTTGGACCAGACTGTGGTCCCTTCCAACCTGAACCATCCTGTGATTTAAAAAAAAAAAAGATGCAAACTTTTAAAACCTCTCATTTTTCCGTTTTCAAGAGCAGCAAATCTGGCATCTTTTCCTTCCCCTTGTCTTCAAAACAACAGGTGATGTTTGGCAGAAGAAATCAAATGGAAGACGATGCAAAATCTACACAGGAACATATGCAGTCAAGGCTTTCTAATTTTCTGTTTAATTTCTTTTCTCCTTGCTGTAGAAGTCAAGAAGCAGTGAGGAAATTATGCAGGTTTCAAAAAAGGAAAGGGTTAGCCATTCAGATGTTTGTTTAGATGCAAAGCTGAATGAGTGATGGGACAGCTGGCTTGCACACTCCAAAATAAATCTGCACTGGCTCCCAAAATGATTAAATGGATGCAATAAAGGAATTATTAAAATAAATTTAATTAATGTAGTCCTGTGTCCAAGTTCTATGACCATTAAATCATTTGCACAAACAAAAAGCAGACTGATTTATCATGGCCATTAATACCAGCCTGTAAAGTCAATAAAGTTTCCATTGAGGTTTTGGTTACTGGACAGAGTCCAACACACCAACTGTGTCTCAGGTAGACACTGTGTTTTAACTTGTTCTCCATTTGTGACATCTCAGACAAACAGGTGCTGGTTTAATAATTCTGATGGTTTGTGGGGCTTTGTCTTTGGTTTTGCTTAGTGGGTTTTTTTAAAATGGAAGCAACAAAACCAATGGTCCCTGTTCTAACATGGTAAAGGATCCAAGAGAGCAAGTTCAGCCTCTCTTTCCTCTGTGGCTCCCAGTTTGTGCTGAATGTGAGGGTTGGTGTAAAGCAGAGATACAAGTTCAGGATGTGGGAACTGAACTTGTCACTTAAACAAATCACCACTAACATTCTACAGGAACATTTACTAACTGTTAAGCCATGATGAAATCACAACACACAAAACCACAGGCATCAGTTCTCAAACAGTTTTAATGTCAAAAGGTATTAAATGAAGCCGTGACCCATGTGGAGATCACAGACACCAGCCTTGCCACTCTCTGAAGGAAGTTTCAAAGCCAAATACTCAGTTAAGAAATGTCAGATACATCTATGGAACCATCCTCCAATAACTGCCCATCTTCCCACATTATTTTAGCTTTTAAATACAGCAGGGGTAATTAACCTCCTGGAAGCAGGTGTATGTAATCATACTTTTGAAGATTTACAAGTTGCAGACAGAATAATTGCAATTAACAGATAAACTAGAGCTGCTCCTCAGCCCTACATTTGTAACCCAGCCCTGGGCTGGGCAGAGAATCCCTGGACCTCAGGGATTGCTTGTTTACTCCTCCCCTAACAAGGGTCCTGGGTTAAGAAGCCAGGCAGGAAGGTATGAACAAGCTTTCAGTGGTTTTCACCATTCAGGTCAATTTGCAAAAGGAAAAAAGTCCTTACTGATGTCTTAGAGCTTGCAGGGACAGCACCAGGATATGCAGATGGCTCTCACAGCTCAGTTATAAAGACAAGTCCAGCCATAGCTTTGAGTTAGAAATGAGCAGTCAGCTACACTGTATTGAACAAATATATATATATATTATATATCTACAGCTATACAGTGTACAGAACATGCTGAACCTTTTTATGAAAAGGAAAGAAACAGAGCCTCCTTCTCTCCTTGTATTTGGATTGATGCCTCAAAGCATAAACCAGCTCCTCAGATGAAAGGAAAAGGAGGAATTTTTTAACAATGAAATTCATTCTCGGCTGTGACAGGTTGGATTTTTTTTCCCTAATTCTGCAGTGACTTCATTAAGCAGATGATCCTGGAGTTGCAGTTTAAGCCTTTCAGTGACTTGCAAGCACCCTCCCTGCACTAAAAACATCACTGCAGTGGACACTACCTCTCATTTCTTAATTTTTATGACCTACCATATTAAAACCAGTTTAAATGTAATAAAGTCTGCAACATTTACAGCTACAAAATATGGGAGGACTGTAAAATCAGCCAAGCATAAAAGTAAGGGAGTCCCAAACATCCTCTGCTCACTTTCCAGGGACAATATACATGGAATTGGCACGAAGTACAAAATCAAAAAGAATTTAAATCAAATTAAAATTCAAACAACCTTTTCTCCTGCCTGCTAGGGGCTCAAGGGACACTAACACATACAGACTCACTCTTCTGCATTGTTTCCTCACGTTTTCATTCTCACTTTCTAAAATTTGTTTATAAAAGTGGTGACCTGAAATATTGATGATTTACTCTCATATGTGGTTTTGCTCAGCTGCAGCTGGTTTGGCAGGAATGACATACTTTTTCCTCTCCACTCCTTTTCTGCAGAAGATGGAGCTGGAATATAGGATTTTTAGATCACAGAATATCCTGGGCTGGAAGGGACCCACAAAGGCCATGGAGTCCAACTCCTGGCCCTGCACAGGACAGGCCCAACAATCCCACCACATGTCTGAGAGCCCTGTCCAAATGCTCCTTCAATTCTGGCAGGTTTGGGGCTGAGCCCACTGCCCTGGGAAGCCTGTCCCAGTGCCCAGCCACCCTCTGGGGAAAGAAGAACCTTTTCCTGACATCCACCCTAAACCTCCCCTGACACAGCTCCAGCTGTTCTCTCAGAAGCAGGAACCTGTTCTCAACTGTTCCTCTCTCTGTGTCTGACAGTTACAAGCATGAACTGTGCAGGAGACTAAAGCAGGGTCTCTTTGCATAGTGGTCTATCCCAGAACCACAAAATACTTGCAGCTTCTTCCTTTCCTTAGGAGAGTTCCCACTGTTTTCTTAATAGGATGCTATTTGATGAATGGGATACAAAGCTGAATGAAGCAAAGCAAAATGTATCTGTTTTACCACATGTTTATATTGAGCAGAATTCAAAAAAATCTGTTTGGGGCACAGACAAAAGCTTAAGGATTTGCAAGTGACATGATTTGCTCTTTGGGAAAGCCCTGCACAAGCAGTGACAAAAACATGCTTTAGCAAACACTGTCAGAAGGGTTGTTAACTCCCACCAGCCAGAGGACAGATTGCTGACTTGCTTAACATCACACACAGGGCCCAGGTCAAAGCCAGAGCTGAAAACAAAATTGCTTCCAAAGGTTCACTGAGTTTTGAATATTTCTGCAGTCCTGTCTTACCCAGGTCTCTCAATTTCCATTCAGCCTCTCCCTCATCCTGTTTACCTGAAGCAGCTTTAACACACTAAAGCATCACACTGGAGATCCTAAGCAGAAACACATCCTTGTACACATTTAGGGAGAACACAGATAACATTTACTGTACTTCAGAGAGGCTCCAGTGAGTAAATACACAGCAGATGTACATTGCTCATACCATCTTTCTGAAACAAGTCCTGGTTCATCTCTGCTGTAGGATTTCTGCTGATCCCAAATTTCCTGCACATTCCCTGACCTCCACATAAGCTTCTCCTGACACAGTGGTGAGTACACAGTGACACACATCCCAACACAGGAATATGTAAATAGTTCTGTACTAGTAACAATCAGCAAAGTGCCATGGATTTTATGACACATCTGATTCTTCTCATCTTTGTGTTTCAAAACCTTGGCTCAATATCTTGCAGCAGAGACAACAATGGTGGGGCTACTTCTTGGAAGTAAGGTAACTAGGAAAGGAACTTACTCTTTAAAGTGCTGTGGAAAAGTTTTCAATTAAAACCTAGCCTGACTGATCAAACAAGGGAGCACCCACATAGGCTCCTTGGCTTCATTCTGGTCTTTCATTCAGACACAAGGAACTTCTTTGGAGTCCATACACATTAACAAAAGATGCCACTCACTTTATTTTTAAAACATCAAAACCAGTGAAGCCTGAGGCTGTCTGACCAGGACTGCCAGGTTTGCAAGGAGAAAGACACTGTAGCTTCTGTCAGCCTCAATGACAGCTACATTATCCATGGGAGCTGCAATGACTCCTCTCTCTCATTCAGTTCTCATTCAAGAATTCGACAACCATCATCTCTAGAGGATGGGAAATGAGAAGCTACTAACACTTCATCCAGTCTCACTCTCCTGTATTCAGTTCAAGACCTTCAGCATTAATGCAGGGAAGAGGTGAAGTAACTACTTCAACACAAAAGTAAAAAAATCCAAATTAAAAGCTTGCAAAAACTGAGAAATTTCTACCTTATACTTGGAAGGTATGTTTGAAATAAGGCCTGTAGTTCATTATTCATAAGTTTGCAGCTGAGCCACAGATTTCCCAAGGGAGTCAGAACGAATTTCAAGTCTCCTCTGCTTTGAGTATTAATGAATATTTCCTCTGTACGTTCAACAATGTCCCCCATTGCTGTTTATACACAGAACCCTCACCATCAAGCAGCAAACTGGTAAGATGACACAGCCCAGCTGCTTGTCTTCTCCACCAGGGAAAGCTCTCCTTGCAGTTCAGAATAAGCACATTATGAAGTTCTTAGAAAAGGCACATTCTACAGAGAGCAGACCTGCATTCTGGTTTGAGGAGACAACTGGAATGCATTTTCTCTTTGCATAAAGGCATTTCCTTGGAGGCATCTGCAATCCATGCAAATGAAAGGTTTCCAAAAGGTCACTGGCAATATAAAACGTAATTAGCTTAAAAACATCAAGTATTTTTAGGCAGCACTCTGCCCCAGGTTATCTTACTGCTTCTTGGGGTTTTTTATAATCACAGTTATTATCAGCATTTTTTTCCCTTTTGGATGTAATCAGGAAAGAAAAAAAATCTGACAAACACACTGTTAAAAGGCATTATGCTCCTCTCAAATAGGCAAGTTAGAGACTTGCCCCCCATGGCTGTGCACTAACTACACATCATGACATGAGGTAACACAGCAGCAGGGGCACTTCTATTAAACAGGACACTGTTAAAAAAATTAAAGAGTCAGGAAAGACTGCTGTTAAGTCCAAACAGTTACTCAAAATTAAGAGTAGATTTTGCCAGGAACACCAACATCCCACTCAGTAGCTACAGCTGGCCTTTCCCAGCATCAGCAAAGTCCACAGCACTTCAGTGCAGGAGGCAGGAACACTGTAGCTCAGGGAACACACTTGATCCTAGAAAGCATTTGGACAAACAAAGCCAAACTCATTCAGCAGTCCCTGTATTGGCAGTTCAGACTTGCTGCTGCACCCGAGTGCCCAGAGGACATAAGTCAAACAATATAGCAGAATTATTTTATTGACAGTCTAGAAAATAATATTTTTGGTTAATATAAAATTGAAGTTCTAGCCCCTTAACTGCAAGGTTGACATGCCAGTCCCGAGTCAGTGAAGCCCAGGATTTACTGGTATGTGGCAGCAACAAAAACACAACACACAATATCTGCTTCCAAGTTCCTTCAATACAGAAGTTCACTCTGATGATTGTTTTATCCAAGTATCCAAACCTTGGTCATTTATCAGAACAAATGAGATGGAGCCTCTTTCTTACAGATGTGAACAGCCCTTCCATCTCTTCTGTCTGATTCCTGCCCCTGTCCTATGTCCCTTTTCTCTCAAACTGACCAATTGATTAATCAAGTTAAACTCAGAGCAATTGTTCTCAACCTGCACTTGGCTTAAAGGCTTTTGCTTCTCTATCAGATCTGAGCATTGGCTGTGTGCCCAAACTCACATCTGTCTGCTAATCCTATCAGAGGGTCTAATAAAAGTATAACTTCTCCTTACAAACCTGGCTCTGCTCATTCTTATGTGAAACATCAAAATGCACTGACTTCACCAAGCTCCAATTCTTACACCACAGCAAGATTTGCAGAATGAGAAGCAAGGCCTAAGAGGCAGATGAGGAAGTGCACACAGTAAATTGTGTGACAGCCAGAGAACCTGTGTTGCAATTCTGTCCCTGGTGGCACAGGATTCAGCAGGAGGGCAGGGAAACAGCCCTACTCCACACTCCCAGCTACAGGACAAAGGGCTACAAAGTGACTTCAGTCTGGCTCAAAGTAGAGAAAGATGCATCAACGTAAATGATGGTTTTCAAAGGTCAGTTAATATATTTTCTCAATAACAATTTTTACCTCAATGCCAGGTGCAAAAAGAGGGACTTTTTCATTAGGATAACCCATGGATATGTGCTGTTTTGTCAGTAGAGTCACATTAAAAAAATATCTGTTTTTTCTTAAAGCATACACTCTTTTTTATTAGTTGTAGATGCTTTGGACTCTATGTACTGCAACTGCCATAGGCTAGATCTGATAATCCTTTATTTGTACAGTCAGAAAGGGACACATTTTGGTTTATTTCCATAAATATTTCAAAAGCTTTCTCTGGCTGAAAAACAGAGAGCCTCTTCAGTAGTTATTCCACTCATAAGAATTTGATTGTTGCTTGAATAAAAGGAAAGCTTGGGGGGTTTGTTGTGGGGGTTTTGATGGGATTTTTTGTGTGTGTTTTTTTTATCTGATTTCCATCTCTTAACATTGAGAACATATTTCAAAAGTTATGAATATGAACATTGTTTTAAATATTGAAAATATGTAAAAACAGTCCATACATAAAATATGACAAGGAAATTACATTTTGCTGGAACACTATTCTAAACTCCAACAGAGCAACATGCCCAGGCCTTCCTTCTGACCACACATCCAGCCTCAATGGGCCCTCTGAATGTCACATCCTCCCACAGTTTTTCTTGTATGGTTAAAGGAAAAAAAAACCAAAACCAACTCACCAGCAGCAAAATAACTGGACCAGCTGCCAACTACCCCTCCTGAACCCATCTTGACCTCTATCCCCTCTCCTTCCTAAGGAAAGACATTCCTGCAACAGAATTGAGTGCACTGAGAAATGATCAGAATGTTTTTTAAGCAACAGGGCACAGCTGAACCACTACTGCCCAAACCCACACCAAATACTGTTTCAAAGAGACAGAGAGGAACTGACTAGAAACACATTTCCCTTCTGTGATACAAGAACTAAGCAATCAGTCTGACTTTAGAAATTTTTTAAAAATGTATCTTTTTTTTCAACGCATTTTCTTCAAAAAGAAATCTTGTGGCCAAGGATGGAGAAAGGAGGAAGCACTGGCAAGGCATGAACAAACCCTCAGGAGCTTTGCACTGTTTAACACAAACACCTTATCTATCAGCCCAATTTCCTGAGAAGGCCTTATAAAAAGGAGGGAGGGGAACTTTTTGTACAGACAGATAGTGACAGGACACGGGACAATGGTTTTAAACTGTCGGAGGGCAGGTTTAGGAATTCTTTACTCAGAGGGTGGTGAAGCTCAGAACAGGCTGCCCAGAGAGGCTGTGGATGTCACACCCCTGGAGCCCTTCAAGGCCAGGTAGGATGGGACTCTGAGCAGCCTGATCTAAGAACAGCACCCCTGCCCATGCCAGGAGGGAAGGGGATGATCTTTAAGGTCTCTCCCAACCCAAACCCCTCTATAATTCTACGATCCAAGCTCTGCACAGGAAGAATTCCTGAAACAGGCACATTCACTTCGAGATGTTCTACAGCTTCTTCTTTCTTTCCTTTCGCTTGTAACACTTTTCAGCTAATTGGCTCTAGAATTTATAATCGGTGACAGCATCCTGGCTGTGCAAGGCACAGGGGGAGGAGGAGGAGGGGAGGGAAGGCAGAGCAGCTGCCAAGGCTGCCGGCACCACCTCCTGTTCCGAGCTCGCTACTGCAAAGCAGCGGCCCGACCCGAGGCTGCCGGTGCTCCCCTCGCTCACCCCGGGCGATCGGGGATCTCACGCTTAGAAACATCACGACACAACTTAGGAGGTTTTATGCAGACTCCAGAAAAAGCAGGAATCCAAATATGAAGTGCAGCTAAAACCACCGAATTTGAAAAGGAGAAAATTAAGCAGCCCGGGGAGGGGGGGAATGCAATTAGGGCAGGAAAAAAAAAATGTGTTTCACCATTAGCATTGCACAATAAGAAGGTTTGTCAGGCACCGGTTTAGCCTACACATGTTCACATCCGTCAGCATTTCCATGATAAATCCTAATTTTCGCCATTGTTGATCACATTGAACTAAAACTTGGTATGCAAGTTTTTAGCACAGATGCTCAAATAAATTATGCACATTAGTCATTTAACTTTCAGAGCAGCAAGAGAAAGCTGCTTTTTGGGAGGGGGGTTGACTGCAATTCATGACAAGTTTTTTTTTGCCTTACACAGCTAAAAATGACAAGCAGCTTACTTCTTTATTAAACTTTCCAAGCAGTATGTCTTTTGTATAGATGATAAAACTTTGACGGGAGGAGAATATTTACAACTAATTAAAAATGCCCTCCCACTACCATCACCCTTGATACACTTACTTGGCTCTATACATTCACATGTGCACACAAGCAGCCACTAAGGATATTAAAATGAAAACACTTCATGAAAATACCAATAACCACAGGCTGAAGGTGGTAGGCAGTAAAGATGATGTGATCCAGATGAGAAATTGTTCAAGAAGTGATTAGTTTGTAGCTGAACAAAGTGTATGTGCAGATATGATCAACTGATTGAGACATCCCAGGCCAGACAATCTATTTTTCAGATATAACCATATTCTGTGCAGTATTTGAACTGACACCAATTCACAGCAGTCACAAAATCCTAGAGAATTAGCATTTAACTTGGTAAAATGTCTCAGTGTATTCTGCCTGTCCCCATCAATCTGCTTAAAGTAAACAATATGCACCATCCCCTAAAATATTTTAGAAAAATCCATAGTCTTCTATACTCCTGTTATTACAGCAACTACAGAAGGTGTTTGGGAAAATGAGTATAAAAAGACAGAAAATTCATTCTGTATTCTGCATTCTGCCTCCAATCTCCCTCTGGCTTCCCACGACTGCTCAGGAAAGCTATATTGCACTTTTAGAATTACAAATTAAGAGACAAAACTGTTATACACAGCCTTGTTTGACTGTTGACAACTTCTCAAGAAACAATTCAACAGTTCAGGAGTCATGGTCAGGATTATAATTTCAAGATGCTATATGGGAATACAGAGATGTGTATCACATGCTTTCAGGGGAGAAGGGAAAGAAAAATTCTAAACAGGTATAGACAGACAGGAATTCATGTATTTTATTTGCCTGAGAAATCAAGAGGTGCAGAGCAGGCAGGAGATATGAGCAGAGATGTTCATTTTCATTCCTGTGGTGTCCTGGATCTGTGTGTGAGAATGTGAGATACTCAGGTCACTGTATCAAGTGACTCAACAAGTAAAAAAAAAAACACCCAGGTAAACACAAAGCTGCTCCAGAAACTTCCCAGCCTACATTTATCTGCCTCATCCATGGAACCATCCTGGTGACTTCAGGGCTGATCCTACAGATACCACCAAAGTGACAGACCCTCCTCTTTCCAACTCACACCCAGTTTTTCAAGGTGTACTGCCACACTGCAGAGGCAATAAAAGACAAATCCCCAAGAACTGGAAAACTTGAAGCACTACAATTCCCAGAGCTCTGTACAAAGCTTGGCAGCAGGCTGAATATATGGTTTTACATAATACCACTGGTTTCAAAGTAGAATAATTTTGTACTGCTGCCTTCTGCACAGCTGAGATTACAATTCCTCCCTTTGTATTCATATCACAAATCCAACATGGATGTGGGGCACTCTTCCTTTGCCCATCAGCCTCCTGTAAATCATTAATTTGATCATAGCATCCCTCCACTAAGAAGGAAAGAATATGAATAATGAAAATAGATAATAAGTTTTGACTTGTAATTACTTCAATAATTTTAAATATTCATTCTAGTTTCTGAGAACTCCAGACTAGTATTAAGATACATCTATTTAATCTAGAATTTTTAGGAATTTTAATCTTACAGCAGTGAAAGATTTATAGTGCAGATCTGAGTCATGCACAGAAGAGATGCAAGGCTGACTTCTCCCTCCCTAACTTTTACAGTGTTCAAACACAGTTGTCTGCTGTACAACACGTTACCAGGAACAGTCTGTGCTTCCTATCAAATGAACTGTTTATTTTTACACATTTTTCTGGTCAATAATGCACACTGCTAACAAGAGAATGCTGAATCAGCATCTCCAGATGAACACTAACAAATAAAACTATCATTCATTCTACTAACAAAGAGATGCACAGGCATCAGGGATGTTGGTAGGAACACTCAGGGTCAATCACAACCCCAGAAAAAGAACTATTAAGAACAAAATCAAATAGCTTCTACAATTATTTTAATCATTACAAGTGATCAGAGGACTGAACAGAAGCACTTCACAGGTTATCCTTGAATGTTCTCCCAGAAGCACAGCACAATAAAAGGTAAGAAACCAAGTACTAATATTTGTACTAGTTTTGACTATACCATTTCTACAGAGCTCCAGGCTGAGAAGATGGTACAGTTACCACTGTGTCTGTCCCCTCTAGGCTTTCTCTACACACTTTCTTTTAAGCAGAGAATAGTTCCATGAGCTCCAGAACCAAAGCTGCCTGGTTTCCTATGGGTTTCTCCCTCCCAAGGTGACTATTGACTCAAATAGACTTTATTTCTCATACCAAAATGATACGTAACAGGAAAAGCATGAAAATGATGCCCACAACATTATCATGGTCCTATGAAATGCCACAAGCCTTTGGAAGGCATGGAATAATGGATTGTGCTGATAGCAGGGTATGAGAAGAGAGCTCCCTCAGAGCCAGGCTCCAGGTGGCTCCAAAGGAGCACAAAGCCACTGACAATGAGATGTTTGCAGGGCTCTGATCCCTAACAGGACATGACCTTAGGATATCTCTCGTGGAGATGGAGATCTGATTTCCTTAAACTTGCTGGAATTTACTATTTTTGAGACCTCTCCCATCTGCCAAACTTGACAGAACACAACTTGCAAGTTCAAAAGTGTAGGGTAGGCACAGACAACCTCATCTACATACACACACAAAGCACAGTAATAAGCTTCACTTCCTCAGGAAATCAGACTAAAAATGGCACAATCATGAAAAGCAAAGGTCTGGGCAAAATCCCATGTTTTTCAAATTGAAAGCATAAGTCAGTGTCTTGGCTAAATTATTTTTTGCCTTCCTATTTTCTGCTAATTATATGATAACAAAAATTAGAAAAGCTTTGTATCTACTGAATTAAGAGCTCTGAATAACCAGATGCTGCTCTGGAAGCTTACTGCTTGAATATGCAGATTGGTTACTTACTGGGGCACTACCAAGGACCCTCTGGTATAAAAGTGCAGGAAAGATCCATTTTGGAGAAAAGAAAAAAGCAATACCTACAGTCATTTCTTCATAATCTCACTCTGTAAATGAATGCAGAACCTGCCAGCAGTTAATATTGCCCTGAAGCAATGTGAATAAACATTTGTCTGGTATTAGGCACACAGACACCTCCACATATAAATCAAGGTGCAATGTGCCACATAGATGAACAAAGGAAGGGAAAAAACTCCTTACCTCGTCCTGTATTAGACATTAAGTGCTTCTTTTGATCACAATATAACTCATAAAGCCTATTAAAAAGCTAGCACTTCTCTCCCTGTCAGATAAAAGACACCTCACTGTAATTAAACTTCTGTCCAACTTTCCAGAAGATTAGGGGAAGAAGTGTGACAGCTCCTATTTGTTTTTCTGACTGGCACTCCTTGGGACATCCAAGGCAAAGAGAAGATGGGCAATAGATTTACAGCACTTCTGAGCAAACAGCATTTATGGAGATGGACTGATCTGGGTTTGTCATCACTCATTCATTGCTTTTTTTATTAAAAAAATCCCCAAACAATCCCTGCTGCTCAACTCAAAAGCATCTGCTGTTCAGTTTGCAATCTACATTCCCCAGCCTTCCGTGGTTTTGGGGTTTATTGCATTTTAAGCAACAACACACCCAGCAGGTTGTTGGGTAAATCAGTTTTACACGGTTTATACAAATAAAAGAGGTAAACAACCATGACTTAACAGAACTCTGTGAGCACTTGGAGTAGGAAAATACTTTTTCAAACACATTCTACGTGTCCCTTTTCCCATACCAAACAATATGTCAAAACACATGGCTGGGTTTCTGACACCAGGTGATGGGAATAAGCCAACAGCTCCAAAATCTCAACAGCAGAGCCAAAGATTTACTGCTCTTCCATTTTCCTTTGTGTCCTTCATCCTCCCCAGAACCAATTTCACCTGTGTTTCCTTGTATTTGACTTTCCACAAGACATCTCAAGGTACAAAGTCAACACTGCACTTAGACAACAAGAGCAAAAGTAGAAATGATTGCTCTGGGAGAGATAAAAGTAACCAAAGAAGTCCTTGTTCACAGCCTGCCTTTTAGAACTGCAGCAAAGCTCAAGCTGTAAGCAGCCTCATTCCTTCATGTCAGCCATCTCACAGGATAATGCTGATGAGAAGGGAAGTTTTCCCCTACACTTCAGATTCTGGAACACTTTGCCAGGATAGTTTTAGGAAATCTCTCCAGAGACTCCAAATATGCAGCTCCAAGGAAGCAGGCAAAATAAATATGCAGCTTTTCTCACTTTAAAAAATAGTGCAACTACTACATCATTTTTCCATAAGACAGAAGCTTATGAACCACTTGGCCGACTTTCCATATTATAAACTACAACCATCAACACATTTCAGTGTACAATGCCTACAGCACTCACAGCCAGGAGGGAAAATGTGCTTTAACTAATGGGGGCTGCATGGTTAAATTGACTCACTAATTAAACACCTTCCTTTCATCACCTTTTCCTAAACAGCAGAGCAGGTACACTTAGTGCTATCAAAGTGACCCTGAGCAATCTTCTTTTGAACCTTTGGGTTGTTACCTTTGCTCTGCAGTTAAAAAGCTCCACGATACTTCCTGCTGTTACTGCTCAAAGTATAATTTACTCTATTTATATGACTTCTAGCAACACACTCCAAACCAGCAGTGAGAGTCCATCACGATTAATGGCACTTTCCTCTACATTACTCAGAGATCCTGAAGTTGCCAGAAGTGAGTTGCTGCTTGTGTTCAGTGCTAAAGTGACCCACTCCTCTGCCCCATGCTGGCACCACAGGAAGGTTTTCTACCCCAGCAAAAATAGCAAGCTCTGAGGGAGTCTACACAACTCAAACACGTAAACCATCACTGTTAAAAGAAATTGATTTAAACCTACTGTTCAAGAAATTCAGTCCTGTGGTTCTGTGTCTAAAAGCATCCAGTGTGAGTGACAGAGCAAAGAGGATCTGCATCATCATTTGACCTCTAGGGGCCTCGAGACACTGATAATTGCACAGGCTGCACAAAACAGATTGCACTGCAGATCCCCATTCAGGGAAATCCCAGAGCAAAGGTGGGTTTGTAATGATGTTGCCTCTTTGTGGTGGGATGCTCTCTATTGCCTTTGCAATAACACAAACACTGGCTCCAAAAAATGCACAGTAATAAAGGGGAAGCGGAATAAGAATGGAAGAATGAGGTAAAATAAATATTGTCTGTTTAGTGAACACATATGCCATTTGGAAAGGTTGTTACCATGTGTTTATTAACCATAACTCCCCATTTTAGATCAACTAAGGGACACTAGAAGCAGTTGAGCCAGATCTGTCTTCAGTTTTACAGAAATGGATGAGATCTTACATCACAAATTGTTCCCCTGTGATACCTTTTCCATGCCTCCTTTGTTTCCTGAAGTCACATCCTGCTCATACACCCCTACATTAGCAATCAACTCCTGCTTTGCTCCTGAGCATCTCCTGTTATCAAAAGGAAACTGGGGACTAGTTGTCCCATTGTGAGACAAATAGTACCTGGCAAGTGTCTATCACAGGCACTAAACAGTGTTGGAAAGGAACCATCACTAGGAATAAAAACCCAGACAATCACAGTGTAAAGACTGAAAGAATAATCAGCTTGCCAAAAAAAACCCCACCTTCCAGGCACTTTTCTGCCCGTGTTTAAAAGCTTGGTGATGACCAGATATTCAGTGTACAAAGACTCAGTATCAGCCATTTAGGGAAGAGGGTCATGTAAATCCTCTAACTTCATACTGAAACCTCTTCTACTGAACCACATTTTGCACTGTAGCAACAGGTAAGCCAGAACTAAGGTAAGCCAGGACTATCTGTGACTCCCCACTTCAGTGCCATAAAAATCAATTCAGATGTTTTCTTAAGCTTCTACCAAGTCATTAATTTTAATGGAGAAAACTAATTCAAGCCTTTTAGAGCAGGCAAAAATGTTTTGGTGTTTGTATTGCACGTTGCTCTATAAACACACAACCACCGACTTTATACATCAAACATTGCATTATCAGCACTGAGGCCAATATATTCCAACTAAGGGCAAAAGAACTTGTAGCTGACAAAAAACCAATAGAAAGCTGAATAAGTGCTGGGCTCCATCACTAGAGGGAGGCACAATCACATATTAAGTTACTGTAATACACGGACAATGCTGAACACAATTATGAAACAAATAAAAGAGAAGATCATCAGCTAAATCTGGAAAAGATTCACAGAAAGGAGAAAATTAGGTTTTCTTCCTTAACAAGGTTTTATTTCCAAAGACTCAAAACCACCTCCTGGGAACTTTGAAATCATCTGTAATGAAAGGTTTTTAAAAATCTTTCTTATTGCCTACCTTTTACAGTAGAATAAAGTATGTGACAGAGTAAGTCAAAATTATCAGTTCCAGAAATGACACACAGCAGTGCATCAGGAAAATGTTAGAATTTTAATTTAAGCAGCTTTACAGCCCATTTAACCTGAAATCAAGAAGTAATTTTAATCGTGTTTTTATTTTTAAACTAAATTGGCACAATTACATCTAGATGAACAGGCACTACCAAAAAGCTGCTTTTTCAACAGATGATTCCCTTTGGCCATTAATAAATTTAGGAAAAGCACTTCTCTGAGAGGCTGTAAGCAGCAGCTTAAAAAATTCCAAATCAATAACTCAAAGACTAACATCATTATTTTATTTGATCATTTAATCAATTGTCTGTTTTCTTCGTTTATTTTTAATATACAAAATACATTTTTTATATTGGTGAGATTTTTCCCCCCACTATAAACCCTCAGCAAAAACCACAAATGAATTTGGCTGGTTCACCCACGGGAATTTACACTTAGATAACCATTTTACAACTGACTAAACAGTTTCATTACCACCAGCAGCACAACCAAAGCTTTTAACACCCAGCTTGAATCCTGCCCATCATTAATCAGGCAGAGCCCAAAAGACAATCATCTCTTGAACCAAAATGTAGCAGGTACCTCAGGAGACACACGAGCAAATGCTGCTCACATCAAGCTAAATGTGCTCCTCCAGTGCTGTTTGACTGCTTTACATTCAACACCTTCACCCCAAAGGCTGAAATTCCCCACACTCCTGTTGCTTAGACAAGGCAGCTACAACCCTGCAATGCAAACAGTCCAGGGCCTTTTGAGGGACAGGGGTATTGCTTTTAACAAGAACACACAGAGGGTTCCTAATGGGAGGGAATAAACAGTGAAGGAAGCAAGAATAGGTTCACTAAGGTGAAAAGCCCTTTCTGTCACACTGTGGAACTGTGTTCAGCAAGGCTAGGTATCCAAAGCAATCTGCAAAGTTAAGCTCTAGCAGACAAATTCATATCCATTAGATATTCACTCCCACACCAGGGCAATGGCTTAAACACCCTCATGTTACAAACACATACTTCATTTCATAAACAGCTCCTCCCAAAGCTATGCAGTACAACTCGCACCAAACTGCAAACATCATTTTCCACCACCATCTCCACAAACTGGTCCTTTTAGAAGTCAAATCACAATCCTCAGAACCCTTACTCCCTTTCCCAGGTGGCTACTTTGCACATTTTGCTGTGACATTCCCCTTCCAGATGAAATAGTCTGGGAAAGTAACTCACTTCCCCTTGCAAACACTTTAGCTCACAACAAAGCTCCATTAACTCTTTACTGTTCATGGATTCTTTACTTGTTAAATTAACTCTTTACTGTTAAATTCACCCACAGTTCTCCATCTTTTTCTTCCTGTAATGATTTAAGTGAGCAAGATGCTCTTCATCAACATGAGAAAGAATAGAAGACAGCACAGGGGGCTCCACTGAACAGCAAGGAAATGTAAAGAGCTGCTCTCTCAGTCTGCAGTCCTTGTTTCCATTCTAAGTGCTTTAATAAAGCAGAGTCTTGCTACCAGTTTCCACTGCTGGTATCACTCACCTGTTCATGAAGGTGGAGTTCTGCTCTTTCAGCACAAGCTCCCGTTGCTGCAGGGCCACAATTTGCCTCGAGAGATCATCAGGTGTCCTACACAATTAAAGCAAAACAGGAATTTTTCATGCATTATTGGTTAAAGAACTACGTTCCACACATAACCATAAAACAGATCTCACCAAAAGCAGCCAAGGCAATTTCCTGGGGCCAAACTTGCTGCAGTCCCTCAGAACACAGGGCTGCATCCTGAGCAGCTCAGGGAAAACCCTGTGTTAGCAAAGCCATCACAGCATGAGCACCGGATTAATATTAAAAGGGTAAGAAAAGGAGGAAATACATGTAAAAATAGATTACAATTCAACAACCCTGGCTACTGCTGAACACCCTCTGAGAGTGTAGATGTTCAGCTACATCACAGGTGACTCAAAGCACTGTTCCCATACAGTTACCAGTGTGATGACTCCAGAGCTACAGGGGGGAGAAAAAAGAATCCATGAGCTCTAGGTAACACTTCAGGTATCACTGATAAGCTCTTCTTGTCAATGAGATCAAAGGTTTCTGCAGACCTGCCAGGAACAACTCTGCAGTTGTCAGGAATAGGTTTATTTTTTCATCAATTCCAATGACAAATAATAAAGGTCTGACAGTCTCAGACACCACATCAACAGTCTCTGCAAGAGGAAATTGCTCTTTCAGGGGCATAAAAGGTTCAATCCTAAATGAAGGCACTTAAAATTAGGTAAAGAATTTTGTCTTGAGTCATCAGAAAGGTTTTCCCATCCCAAATGAGAAGCATCTCTATCACACTTCCCAAAGGAAGCTGGAAAGGGCACCACTGTATATACAGGGTACATAGATCCTTTTGCTCCAGCAAGATGCACCACCCACAAAGGCATCAGAAAAGGTACCACTTTCTCTCTTTAATCATCTGTCACTTCCAGTCAAGTGCAAATTAGTTAAACACAGAGTTGATGCAGACAGGATTCAATTCTGGCAATCCCAGTTGGAAGGTTCCTGCATTTCACTCCCAGGATTGTGTCCTCCCTCATTTGCATCTTCCATCAGACAAAAATTTTGAAGGCTCTAATACCATTTGTGTTACATCCAAGTCTTAACAGTCAATATATAATAAAAGATGGATGTGTTGTCCCACCAGATAATGAATACCTGTATTGCAGCAAAGAAATCAGTCAGAACAGGATGAAACTATTCTTCAAAGACATCACACTCAATGGCCAAGAAAACTGTGAGAGGAAACCAAGGCAGGACCTGGAGATGGCTTGGCTAAAACATCTAAAATTCAAATTCTGGTAGCAGAGATAAATCAGTTTTAAGCCAACATGCACCTAGATTTTCAAATGTGTTGCAGCACTAAGTAACATTTCAAATGTTGAAGTGGTAGCTGATAGATATATATCATATATATATATATATAGATAGCTGAGCATGAAGGGATCTCTAATTTGAGCACCCCCACCTCTTTGCTGGGGGTACTTGATGTCTGAGCATCAGAGCACTGGAGAACTAATTCATTCTGATACAAGTCACATCTCCACATAACCCAGGAGCAACAGGAAAACAGTGCTGGTTTCTGGGACTCTCAGCTCTGAAGAGCTGAAATCTAACACTGCTCCAACCTTGTCTTCCAAACTGGAGGACTCAGGTTCTTTCTGCTGGTGTAGAAATGGAGAACTAAATGATGACATATGCCAGAGAGTGGCACACAGTTGGTTGTGAATGCTCCACAATGCCTGCAGTGATGGAGAAAATAGCAAAAAAAAACCTACATGAGAAATCTATAAAACTACAATGTGATTTCAACATGGGTTCCATCTGCAGGGAACAGACCTCTGACTCAGATTTTTTTTTTCCATGAATTAAGGAAGTAGATGTTCTCTTTTCATAGTGGTTTCTAACTAGAAAACTCTAGAGATAAAGGCAACTGTGTATTAATTCTGATGAGGAAAAAAAAATTACACAGTATGTTTCTCTTTCACCATCTTTCACAAGCTAAAAAACAAAGAGAAAACACCACACAGACTTAGGCTGGGCACCTTAGTCTGCTTGGCAAAGAGAAGCTGTAAGCAGAGCCACCAATTTCAACAGGAACAATCTTTGTACCATGTAATGCCAAGTCAACAAGGCTCTGAAAAATGTACTTCTAAGCCTCTCAATTCATCCAAATATAGTAGATTTATCATAAGGATAGTTAGTATCAGGCATGTCTCTGGCTATGTTGAGTGCCAGCCCCCAAAACAAATGTTTGGTCCCTGCATCAGTGAAATAATATCACAGATTTCTCTTTTTTTAACATGCAAAAGAAGTGTATTTGCCTCAATTTTTTTTTCATTTTCTCAGAAATTCGTACCATCATGTACCAGGACTGAGAGAGGGAAATGAAATTAATCCAATAGTAAAATAAGAGAGGACTATAAAAGCCACAGATTTCTAGTAATGAGAGCTCCTAACCCATTTCCAATAAAAAACAATTGTCCTCATCTGTTCAGCCATTCAAACCAACAATCAGCTTCCAATCTCAGTTCCAGCAATTGGCAGCTTTTTACACTTAGCTCTGGAGAATGTTTTATTGGCATTAGACACCTTTTTTTTTTTTCAGGGGAACAGCATGGATAGAGCAAATAAAGTCCATGGGTATTAAACCCCTCTAAAGAAAAGTCCATTTTCTGTAACACTAAATCATTTCAAGTGATCAAAGACACCCCTTGCATGCACTCTGCTGTCAAATACCTTTACTGGGAAGTTTCAAACCCTGTTTCTGAGCTCTACATCTTACCCTGGTTGCCAACAGTTTGGCAAAAGCCAAATTTCCACAGTTCCAAGTAGAGGAATGACACTGCCTGCACACTAAAATTAAATCAGGGCTTTCAGTTTGAGGAGAATTGTTCCAGTCCCAAAGCCCTGCAAACCCCAACCAGCTGTAACCAGCCCTCTGATTTCATGAGTTTCTGGAAACAATGCCATGTAAAAAGACAAATCTGTCAGCACCTCAACACACAGTAACACCTTCTGTCTGATGTGTATAATTCCCTATGGAACAGTTGATATCAAAACCAGTATTAGAAAGCCAAGAAATCTGCTTTAAGAGCATCTGTATGACAACACAATACTGGGATCACCGTGGCTTCTGGAGGGAAGGTTGAAACTCTGTCCTGACAGAAACAGACCCAGAACTCCCTTTCTGGAGCTGTTTGCCCTGCAAAGCTGCAGGCAGCTGCAGGATGGAGCCCCTGGAACCATGAAAAAACCACACCTAGTCTGTATCAGCCCTGCCAAACCCTGCAGTGACACAGAGGAGGGTCTGATTCAGAGCACTGAGTTATTAAACTGAGCCACGTGCTTTGGAATCATCCAACATGAACAAAAAAAGGACAAAGCAGCTTCCAAAGTGCAGGTGCAGATGGAAGCACTGACTTAGTTCCTTTCTCCTGAGCAAGGCACAAGGAGCCCAGAGCTCCAAATTGTTCCTCTGTTCCACCATCCTGTCCCCAAGACCCATTTCTTTCTTCAATTACATTTATGCAAAAATCAAAAAAAACAAAGAGGTGAATTTAAGCCTAATTTGGAAACAAGATTTTTTTTTTTTTGCCCTAAACAAGCAAATTAGTCCAGCACAGCTTAGAGCACAGTAAGGCAGGAGAGGCACAAAACTGCTGTTAACTAAAGCTCTTTGCCTTCCTTTGGACCACAGGTAATTTGAAAAGGAGCAATTAAGGAATGATAAAAACATAAAACTGTTCAAATGAAGTGAAAAATTAACTTAATGGGATCTCCAACCAAGTCATACAATTTTCAGTGCCCACTGGCACATTTTTTAACTTTTAATAAAGAAAATGGCTTTTGCCACTTTTTATGCCTTTTATTTATGCATGCAACTGACATTTCAAGGAATTTGGAGGAAAGTTCTGTTTTTAGTTAAGGATGTATTGATATTTCAGCATGAACCATGACAGTTACACACTGAGAATTAGCTGTTGAAGTAACACTAAACCAGGACTCAGTAAGCAGATGAAAACGTTAAATGAAGAAATTTTTAATTTATAATTTATTAGAATGTCAACTTCTTATTGCTTCTATAAAATGTTTCAAAATGCACAGCAAAGGAAGACTGTAGCTAGAGATTCAACATTAAATTTTAACTATGGAAGTGCAAGACAAAGTAAAACTAAAGAGAAAAACAGGCACTTTGTCAACTATATTTGGAAGACCGAGTTCTTCACTGCTTTTTTTGAACTAAATTTGATTCAAACTACCAAACTAATATCACATTTGTAATACTAAATTACTCAGAATTACTTATTTTTGGAAGTCTGCTGAATTAACATTTCACTCTTTATAGTTTTAACTCTGTGTGAATATAATGACAGACTTTGTTGTCTCAACTAAGTCAGAGTAAATTGAAATGGAACATTAGCAGCATTACCAGTTGCAAAGTATTTTAGGTTTTACACTTCAGCACAATAAACTGACAAAGACCAGAGAGAGATGTCTTTACTAAACTGTCTGTTAAGAGAATCAGGCACAGAAAGGCCACATCTGCTTCAATGAAAAACCATTTCCAGGAGGTTTTGTGGGTTTCAGTTTTTGGCTTGTTTTTTTAAAGCAATCTCCTAAAAGTAAAAAATATTTATCTTGTTCCTTACAGTTTTTGTATTATATATAAGAAACATAAGAAGATTCTGAAAT
>WEIV01005638.1:122766-154935 GCA_013390005.1 Calyptomena viridis | reverse complement strand
ATCTGAGCATGGCATTGGACATACCTTTCTAGGCTAATTTTTGTATCTGTGTTTTATCTGTGAGATCTAGATTACCTAACCTGTTCATTGTTTTTTGATTTTTTTCCTAACTGTTATTGTTTCACCAATAACTTACATTTTTATATAGTGACTACATATCATTAATATAGGTAATTATATATTAATTTAAAGAAATAGTAATATAGAATCAAATTTAAATATATTGTTTGTTTTTATTTTCAATTATAATTAGCTAATTAACTTCTATATTGGTTATTGTTTATCCAGTGCATCCATTCGTATGAGAAATGCAATGATTGGGTTATTTGGTGTGACTAAGTTTTCACCAACAGGTTCCCTCTCGCATTGCTCATTTTTTTGTCTTTCAACTGTCTTCATTGTTAAAGTACTCTCTTCCATTAGCTGATTTTAGTGGTCCTTGTCTTTTTGGTCTACCTGGACAGATTTTTATTTTTGTGACAACTCTGACTTTTGATAGGATATACCGGTCCTTTAATATTGAGAATTCCCATTATTTCTTCTTACTGCCCGCCTCACTCTCAGTCTCACTCTCAGTGCCAAGTGGGACACTCCTGCCTCGTAAGTTAGAAAAACTGGCATGAGGTGCTGTAGCTATGTCTACATGAGGATTCCTGCAAATATGCCTAAACTGACAAATTCTCTCATGTGGGTACAACTTCTGTATTGTAAATTTTTTATAGTCCAGTGTAACACTAAATAGAACTCAGATAAGTGAACTGCTTTTCTCCCTGCTTGCCAATTTTAGTGTTGTTCCTTCATTGTAATAAATTATGAGATAACTCCAGGGCTGTCTGTAAGAGTGGCAAGTCTGTGGCCAAATGAGTGATGTACAGAAATCAAGCATGGCTGAAAAATACATTGCCTTCTGGATACATTTTTTGATTCTCCCTCCTTCTCTCTCTCTGTCCTGCCTTCTTTTGCTTTCTTTGTCCTCATTAGTTGCTGCTGATGGTTATATGCCCCCAGTCTGATTCCCAGTTGCTATGAAATGAGCAAGTGTGAGGCAGCTGAAGTGCTAGGCAAAGAAGGGAGACAGATTTATTTTGTGTAAAACTGATTCAGCATTTGACAGGAAAGAAACCACATCATTAAATTACTGAGTCATCAGCACATTCATGGTCTCTCAAGGGCTTCAGGCTCTTATTGGTGACTGATGGATCAGAAGTTTGACTGAAGCTGCCTTGTACTTCTTGCATGCTAAGTCATCGTAACATCCTCATCTCCAATTCTTCCCACTTGCAGTGCTATGACTCACCAGGCAGTGCAAATCACCTCAAATGGCAGCTCACGGGACACACAGTAAATCTAAACTGTAATTAGGTCACAGGTGGAAAACTCAGTTTGAACTGCAATGAATGTTTGCCCATGTCCATAAAACATTTGCACTACTTGGAACCGCTGGGCTAATTCTGATGAAAAGACTGAAGCTGAGGTTAGAAGGCCACAGCTAGAGACAGTGCACTTGCAGTTATGCAGATAAGCCTGCACTTCATCTTCCCAAATGATGCCCAGAGGCTGCCAGAACAGTCATTCTTTCACTTTTATGAGCAGTGAATTTACATTAAAAGGCATTTAAATAAAGGCTGCAGAGTACGCTTAAAAGATGTTGTTCCAATTTGGGACTTTATTATGGTGCCATGGCATGGTGAAGTGACCCCATGCATGATTGAGCTGAGGTGCCAACCTGCCCTAGAGCTCTCTTAATAAGGATTGGTGAGGCTGGAGGCAGCGATGTTGGCTAGAATGCTGATGAGCCTCGTTAGCAGTGTGAAGCTCATTTCCTTTGGAGAAAGGTACACAAGCCTGTGGGGGAGAGCTGGTAGGGAAGCCAGTCAAAGAGCTCTACATCAAATAATTTATTTGGCTAGCTTGGTCCACCATTGTAAACAAGTCTTCCTTTCTGTGAGTAAGATCATTAGTCTCCTGTTCTGGATACTTACATTACATAAATAAATTGGAGCCAATGTTTTGTTCACACTCTTCTCCGTAACTTCATGCACAAGAAACTGTTCCTTAGCTGACACTATTTGCTTCAGTAAAAAGATATAAGTCATACTTACATTTTTGAAGATTCCTGCCGTGGATGAGGTACAATATCCAAACTTCTTGTTACAGCAGTCATGTCAGTCTTGCAGAAATAGTCCTGCTGATACTTCCCATTGCTGTGAGCCAATGTTTGTCTGCTGTACTTCTGTCTGTACTTGCAGTAGTGAAATGAGTGCAAAGTGCATTTAGAAAGAACATTCACATACTTAAATCTCTGCCTTTATCTAAGCATCCATGTGGGCAAAAGTCAATTGTCATGACTAGGAAAATACAGGCAGCCTGCTCTCCTTCCTGAGGGCTCCTCAGATGCAAGCTGGAAGTTGCAGTGAGCTTTATCAGCTGCTTTTGATAGGGATGATCCAATCCTGGTGACAATGCTTTACCCAGCAGCTCCACTTTTGTCTCCAGTCACTCTACTGGAGCAATTCAATCCAGAAGAGAATACGACTGCATCCTGAATCAATATATTTTCCTGGGGGATTTTAACTCTGGGTGCTGCAGATCTAGGCTACATAAAGAGAGAAAACAGCTGAACAAATTCACACAAATGGAGGAGTTTGAATATATTCACATGAAAATGTCTATTTCTGTGCACTGCGTATTTTTAGGAGTTCTACACAAAGTTTGAAGTGACCTGAATAGTTCTGTGTAAATAGTTGGTTCTTAATACGGTAGATGAACTGAAAGAAATGAAAAAAAAATTAAGTGCAGAATTAAATATTTAATTTCTGAGTTCTTTTTTTCACCTTCCTCAGCGCAGCTGGAATATATTTTATTTTAAAACGTTCCAAATGGAGAACTCTGAAAGCTTTTCACTAAAACAAAAAAGAAGAAACTGTTTGGCACATATATGAATTTTTCTCAAATAATTCTCCATGTACAGTTAATGCTATATGATAACCCAGGCTACATAATTCTTCTTCTTAAAAAAAAAAAAAAACAACTTTAGATTAAAAATACATATTTTTCACCTGAAATTTTCCTATCTTAGTTCTGACATTTCAGTAGCTTCATGTTACCTTTTACTTATCCTACATAATGGCTGGTACCAATTATGCTAAGGAGAGGGAGATTGTGTGTGACCTTCTTTTCATGACCTGTGGACCTTACACCTATTCTGGTTACACAGGCACAAGGTAGATATTTCTGACCAAAGAGAGGCAGGTTACTAAATGTATTGCCTTAGTGATAGAGATGACTATAAAAGGGATAAGAAGCTAGTGCTTCAGTGCAAATAAAATCTAAAATTGCATCATCATCAGGACTTTTGGACCAGCTCTACCTATGGCATGCTAGACTAGGTTTTGTAGAAACAACACCAAACATATTAAACTTATTAAACCAGCATACAACCTGACAGTTCTCCTACTGAACACATTCACAAAACTGGAACTGACTGCTCATCTAATTCTCAAATTAGTCTCTATTTCTCAAACTTAAAAAAAGGATCACATTTTAACAGTGTTCTTTTGACTGTGACTCCTCTTTCATGCTGGTGACCTTTGCTGATCCTGTGGCAGTGGTAGCATTTTGGGGAACTAGTTGTCTAAAACAAGAGCAATGACTGTTCCAGGCAGAGGTCTTTCCATCAAAAGAGATATAATTGTTTGGCCTAAAAATTTTAATTTTTTCTTGTGTACCCTCACTAACTTGAACAAGTTTTTTCTTTTTCTCTTTTTGATCCTCTAAGGAATTCCACCCTTTATATTAGTTTTTAGGGTTGCTTGATACATTTCTTCTGCTTTGTTGTTCATGTGTTGTTAGTAGATAATATTAATAATAGTAGCAGTAGTAATAATAAAAATAATAATAAAATAATGCTGCTCTTATTGTCTCCCTCAGATATTTAGGTACATGTGGTTTTGCAAGTTCAGCCCCTTGTGTAAACATTAATGATGATCTATACCAACATAGTTTATCAACTTTTTCCTTTTGATGATTATATTGGAGACAAAGGTTGCAGAGCAACTTGTTTGCATAGTTCTACTTCTACTTGCACTTCTTTAGTAGCTAAGTTATTTACAAAGGTAATTTCCTGGTCAGTGCTCAACCACAATAAAATGTTCTATGTTTTAAATATTTCCATTGGAGCAATGTCACAGTCACAGTCACAGGAAGAGATTGATACTAGAGAAAATCAGTAACATTATTATTGTATTTTCTACAAGATCTTATTGCTATATTGTTTGCATTTATTGTGTCTACATGTCAGAAATCTATTGTACTACACATTTCACCATACCACTGTATTAACTTCAATGTAATTGGGATCAGAGTGACTTAGCTGATAGGTAACTATCCTGAATGTTCCTAAGCCTCTCAGCTATATAAACTGTGTCTAGATTGCCAAAATCTTGTGAAATTCAAGACATGATGCATACCAAGATGCACCTCTTTGCATTCCCACTATTTGTTGCATGTGAGAAATAAATTCTTCCCATCAGGACAAGCAGTTCTTTTCTTCTCCAAAATTGTAATCTATGTCCCTGGTTTGGGGAAATTACAAAATATATCTTGTTGTAATAAGAGTTTTTTGTTTCCCTAGTTTTCTTCTGTAGACAGAAAAACAAGTCATGGGAGCCATCTTTTCTGCTGCTTTGGACAAGCAGCCTAATAGGACAAAATGAAAATGGATAGTTTAGTTCTACTGTGTTGCACACAATGAACTCTCCAGTAAATTGACCATGTAGAAAACTCCAAATAATTTATATTTGGATTTATTTGCTATTGTTTTAAAAAAAATTACCCACGAAATCCTGATTATTAAAACTGCCATCAAATCAAAACATGGAGAATGAAGTCTTTCTTAAAAGAGATGTCAGCTAAATTATTTTCAAAATTTAAGCTATTTAATAGAAGCAGAGACAGAAAGTAAAGCTAAACATCAGCAAACTAAATATAACTGTCCCTTAATTTACAGAATAATTAAAGAAAAAAATAATTAAAGAAAACAAAAAAGAAAGTAGAGACTTTTGCATTTTCAGTCCATGTAGAAAAACAAATGTTACTGAACTATTCTTTAAACCTTCAGTGTGTTTTTTTGCCTCTAAGTTTGCTCTGAAATCTTAATGGTGGACTCTTTTTTTCTAAAAACAGAGTATAAGAGAGACCTGCTCAGGCATTGATCCTGAGGAAGAGTCATAACTAAAATNAAAATCAGTAACATTATTATTGTATTTTCTACAAGATCTTATTGCTATATTGTTTGCATTTATTGTGTCTACATATCAGAAATCTATTGTACTACACATTTCACCATACCACTGTATTAACTTCAATGTAATTGGGATCAGAGTGACTTAGCTGATAGGTAACTATCCTGAGTGTTCCTAAGCCTCTCAGCTATATAAACTGTGTCTAGATTGCCAAAATCTTGTGAAATTCAAGACATGATGCATACCAAGATGCACCTCTTTGCATTCCCACTATTTGTTGCATGTGAGAAATAAATTCTTCCCATCAGGACAAGCAGTTCTTTTCTTCTCCAAAATTGTAATCTATGTCCCTGGTTTGGGGAAATTACAAAATATATCTTGTTGTAATAAGAGTTTTGTGTTTCCCTAGTTTTCTTCTGTAGACAGAAAAACAAGTCATGGGAGCCATCTTTTCTGCTGTTTTGGACAAGCAGCCTAATAGGACAGAATGAAAATGGATAGTTTAGTTCTACTGTGTTGCACACAATGAACTCTCCAGTAAATTGACCGTGTAGAAAACTCCAAATAATTTATATTTGGATTTATTTGCTATTGTTTTAAAAAAATTACCCACGAAATCCTGATTATTAAAACTGCCATCAAATCAAAACATGGAGAATGAAGTCTTTCTTAAAAGAGATGTCAGCTAAATTATTTTCAAAATTTAAGCTATTTAATAGAAGCAGAGACAGAAAGTAAAGCTAAACATCAGCAAACTAAATATAACTGTCCCTTAATTTACAGAATAATTAAAGAAAAAAATAATTAAAGAAAACAAAAAAGAAAGTAGAGACTTTTGCATTTTCAGTCCATGTAGAAAAACAAATGTTACTGAACTATTCTTTAAACCTTCAGTGTGTTTTTTTGCCTCTAAGTTTGCTCTGAAATCTTAATGGTGGACTCTTTTTTTCTAAAAACAGAGTATAAGAGAGACCTGCTCAGGCATTGATCCTGAGGAAGAGTCATAACTAAAATGTTAGATCATTGGGTAAAGCCCTTCTGTGTTCTCATCATGTCCTGCCACTGGCATGTCACGATTGGTGTGATTTTAGGAGTTGTCCTCTTCCAATTCAAAAAGTCAAAAAAGTCATTTACAGATATCATGCAGGTGAAATGAAATAATAAAAATGAAAAAAAAAAAAAAGCTGGAAAAGCAACATTTATTGCTTTTTCCTTGGAAGGTTTGAATGAGAAGTTTGTTGGGTGTGTGGTTTTTTGTGTTTTTTATTTTTTGGTTGGTTGGTCGGTTTATGGTTGGTTGGTTGGTTTGTTTGTTTTTGGTTGGTTGTTTCTAGTTTGTTTTTGTTTGTTTGGGTTTTTGTTTGTTTTGTTCTTAAATGAGTCAAAGGTAGATAAGTTTCTGTCCTTATTTTAGATAATTTAGTCTTAAAGTTCTTAAAATAGCTGAGGCCTACCACGCATAGTTTAAGATGCTGTAGTTTAGAGCTATAGTTAAACATTTCCAAGATTGTTTGGTTTTATTGCTTTTTATATTTTAGTAGAAACCCTAAAATTGCACTGTAGTTGAGTTGAATCTTATTATTGAAGAAATGTGATCATTTTTGTGTTGCTCTAATACTGATATAGTGTAAAAGCAAAATAAAATTTTTTTTGTTTCTTTATTGAAAGCCATTAGCTGAATATTAAAACAGCAGGTAGGTAGACTTTTAATTTAAGTTGTTAAAAGGTGAAAATTAAGAAGTCACAGAGCAAAATATGCATAGGTTTCCTAACATAAAATAATGGCAAACCCTCGTTTCTTCTATTGTTTTATAGAAAATTTCTTGTAAGTTGGTCAAATGCAGAGTTGCAATATTACATTCATTGTAATAAAGGGCTTTTAAAGTAGCTCTTTGACCATAAAGGATGTTAGTATGGCTATATTTTCTTCAAAATGGCTATATTTGTTTCAATAGAAGAATTTTGATAAATTCATTTAGTGTATAATGGTGATATAATATGAACCCAGTGAGGGGGCTAAGTGCCTAGGGTCTGTTTCTGTGTTTGAATTTTTAATCAAATAACTTTCTGCTGCTATAACTATTAGTTAATACAGTATTTTTCTCTAACTGTAGGAAGAAATCTTGTCCAGAACTAACACAATCAAACTGTCCATGCTAATGTTTGTGTATACTCTCTACTGTTTTAGATTGCTCTTGAAAACACAGTGTAAATCCCTATTTAATTTCCAAGCACACAATACATGTCTTTTGCATAAACTTCAAAACAGCTGAATAGTCTATTTTATTTGGACTGTGTATTTTGAACAAATATGGATGTAAAATCTTTTGTACATTGTTAGCATATCTGTTGGACAGTGTTGTCAGGCAAGGATCTTCTAATCAAATTTATGGTATCTGTCAACTTATGTTGTTATGGACAGAGAATTGCCCTGGTTAACTGAACCCACATATCCTGGAGAAGTTTAGTATTTTCTGGACCTGACTGAAACTGAACTTTATAAATTGAAGACAATCAGCAGTTTTCAGAACCAAATCCTCTATTTGTGGTAAGATAATGAGAATGTGCTGGAATATTTCAGGCAGAAATAACCTGACATCAAAACATAGGTAGACAGAAGTCAGGACATAGGGCAGTGCTAACACCTGCTTCCTTTGACACACTGTAAACAGCATCAGAAAGGTCCTCAAAGCTCCTGACACTATAATATTTGTCAAATTCCCCAGAATGCGGAGTGAGCTATACAGTGTATTAAATGCCAAGGTGACTGACACCAACTACTGTCACACTGGTCCTGTAAACTATCCTTCCCAAGGTGGATGACAGCAGGAAAACTACCAGAGAGGCTGCACAGTGCTCCTGCAGTCATGCTGCAGCTGGAATCCTAGCCTGAACAGCCAGCAGGAGCTGAAAGTATGGCCAAAAGCCCAAATGATCAGATTTAGACTGATGTGAATTGAACTTGTTTTGATTTCTATTGCAGATGTTTATTCAACAGTAATTGAGGTCTTGAGCAGAATTTTGTTATATGGACTTATGCCCACAAGCCTCATCTCTTACAGACAAGCTTAGCTTTGACAAGCATTATCCCTGATATGTCAAATTACATAAAAAGTACTAAGCCTGGAGGCCTAATATAAGGTTTTCACAAGTTTATGTGAACAGGTGGCTAAAAGCAGCATGGTTTGGGAGAGTGTTAGTGCAAAAAGCCTGACAAAAGCAGTATGTATACCTTTATTATATTTTTTGACTAAGAACATTTAAGCACACTAGTTTGTTCCAGTCACTCCAGTCAGCCTGTGACAATAGACATTTCTTCTAGTAACACAGTGTGAAAAACAGAAATAAGTTGATTTAAAAGGTGACAATGACAATAATGCTACTATCAATGCAGATAGACTTAGAGATGATGCTTGAATCATCCTCGATGATAAAAGCATATTTGTTTCACTTAATATTGTGTTACTCCATAAAAAGCAACATTATTATATTGCAAATTTTTTAACTTGATAGAGATTTGGTGTATCCTCAAAGCATTAATAAGTACTTCTCAGGCATATGTTATGATTTATTGTCATGAACACGTTGACAGAGATGTTTGAGTGTTTTCAGTGAAGATCTATTCCTAGGATATATGTACAGAAAAATGCTCCTAACTGAACACCGGGGAATAAATAAGAGAAAATCCTTAAAAATTATGCAATTTTTAAGACCTCTGGCAGGAAAAAACCACCAAAAGACACTAAATAAAATAATCAGACCTATTTGTTTATGTCTCTCATCCTCATTTCTTCTTGTACTCAGAGGACTCAGGCTTGACTTCACTGTTTATCACAGAAGAGAAGCCATATAGAATTTTCCAAGAACATTGTAAAAGAATTATGATTCCTTTAATATATGGATATTTACTATTACTTCCCTAATGTTCTCTTTGTTATAGGAATTGAATTATATTAGTAATACATAGATTTTTAAAAAGTGCAGGGGATAAAACCAGTAATTTTCCTGGTGATGGCGAGAATAGCCTGAGAATTAGTGTGTATTTTATGGTTTGACCTTAAGATTTTTTTCCCACACTTAAATCTAACGGAAGATATATCTTCATGTATGGTGCCATAGGTATAATTTTAAGTACCTGGTTTTCATCTGGAATGTAAACTCCAGCATTAGACACCTTTAAATTCTTCTTTGCAGGACATAGGGAGCATTATGCACCTCACAAAAGTCACTAAATTCTACATTTTTGGCAATAGGAAATACTATGATTTCCAGTTCTGCTTCAGAACTTTCTCATCTAAATCTGAACTATGGGCAGGTGCCTACAATGCAGCACCAGGATGCAGATGCTAAGGTTCTCTTCTGAATCATGGTAATTCAGCAGGAATCACTTTCTTCTTTGCAAATACAGGCAAAGGAGAAGTCATCCAACTGTACAGTTGGTTCTGATTTTAACTTGTACATTGATTATAAAACTTGATTATAAAACTTATCTAGAAAGTTGAATACTTTCTTACATATTATATTAAGTTACTTGTGACGGGTCTTTCTATGGTTTTATACATATGTAAAGGTTCAATGTACAGTTCTGTTAATCCCCAGTTATATTATCTGTAAATGGACTGCTTCGGTCCCNCCTGAGCGCTCTCTGTAGTAGGCTTTCCTTTGGGTTGGACCCCCAATAAACTGAGCTCTGTTTCACCCTACTCAGAGAGTCATTTTCTGCTTCCTTCGGCAGGCAGTAGCCAAAGGTCCTTCCTCCTGGAGCACTAGTTAGGGACTGGCGAACTGGCCACACTCAAGAAGCCTCTTGCAAGGTGTGTGGCAGGGCGTACCGCCTGGCTAGTGGCTCCAGAGTCGCCGGGGTGCCCGATCTCTCCCGTGGAGAGATGTTTGGTGCTCTGGTGTCCAGATATCTGCTTCGTGGCCCTTGAAGGTGGCTGCCAGCTAGCCCGGGCTCGAGCAGGGTTTGAGGAGCAGCCATCTGGGAAGGCACTGTGGCAGTTACTGATTGCAATATTGAATATCCTTTGTATTTGATTTTCACATTTGTAGAAAGGAAAGCAAAATTAACAAGGTGAAGAAAGAAAGTAGCAATGAAGAATGACTAGATATTTTTCTGTATTTCTTTATTATATATTTATTTACTCTCTACTGGGATTTTGTTGTTTTGTTCTTCAATTTCAATTACAAATTGAAAGACTAAAATAAGGTCTCTCTGCAGTCTTCTCCAGGCTGACCGATCCCAATTTTCTCAGTCTGTTTTCATAGAATGGGTGTTCCAGCCCTCTAACTATTTTCATGGCCCTCCTCTGGACCCATTTTATTAGGTGACTGTGTTTCTTGTGCTGGAAATGCTAGAGCTAGACACAGTGCTCCAGTTGCCACTTCACAAAAGCAGAGTAAAATTTCAGGGTCCTCCTTATTACCCTATTTTCTAGAAGGAGGATGTGTAGTTACTAGACTAAGATAATGAAATACAAAAAGTTGGTCCCAGGAGATCCATGGTCAGTGGGAGCACATAGTACCTGCACAGCTCTCTAAGACTACAAAGTTGGAAAGACCTAATAAATAGATGCCTAAACGTTTACCTATGAAAAAGACAGAGAGAGATGTATTGCTTTTTCTGTGAGACACAGATCCTCTGTACTAAAGATGGAAAATGAGTTAATATCCCCTACTTCAAATATAATTATGTTCCTTCCACTCTCCACTCAGTGATAAAAATTAAGCAATATGCATGCCAATAATATCTCATTGCATATCAAACTACTGGTCGGAATATCAACCATTTTTTTTTTTGATAAAAATCTTCTGTTCTAAGCTTGTGACATGGGAGGTGATAATCAGAGTACCTTGTTAAAATCTGATATCATAACTTTTGAGTTATGACAAAGATCAACTTCGAAACTGGACTAATATTTTGCAAATTTGCCCTTATTATTGGATAAGCTCTCAGTTTGGAGCCTGAGCTAACCGCAATGATGTATTTTACAACAGGTTTAGAGTTTTGATGAAATTTTCATCAAGGAAAACAAATAAAACATTAAGTGGACACTGGTAATACTTAACAAAGTAAGATATGGAAATGCTTTTAAATGCTCATTAAAGTTTACCTTTTTTATAAGTGCAGGATCAGAGCTTGACTGCATATGAAATTCTTATTGCCATTAAATTCTGAATTAGAAACATTTCCTCTAAGTTTTAGTTACATATTCAATTGTTTTCTTATTTTCCAATTGTCACTGTTTAAGGGGACAGTAAAAATAAATTAAAATAAATTTGATATTAAATTTGTGAGACTTGATTGAGTAGAAGGATAGAAAAACTTTTATTAAAACAGGAAGACAAAAATATATATTATGTATTAAAACATTCTTATCAATGCAATATAAAACTAGAGAATTAAATTGAATATTTGACATAAGAACAATGAGTAGCCAGGCAAACAACAGAATAATTCTTCTCGATGAATAACACAAGCTCTTGGCTTGAAACAAACTGCTTGCAACTAGTGGAAAAGGAGTGCAGGAGGATTTCAAAAGCTGCAACAACTCCTGGTGGCCAGAGGGGGCGGTGAAGGGAGGAGGGGAAGGTAGAGCAGGGGTTCCCAGGGTAATGATCCCAGGAAAAAGAGAGAGAGAGAGAAAGAGAGAGAGATATATACTGGAAGAGCCCCACCAGCCCCAGAATTTGTGGGCCTGCAAAGATCCTGGAAACCCAATGGAGATGGGGAAAACCCAGGGAGTGGTGCTGTAGAGAGAGAGACTGAGACAGAGAGAGAGGGGGAGCAGGCTGGGGTCAGGAGAAAGGAAAGCAGGGTAGGTTTTCCAGCCAAACCAGAGGCTCGTAGTGCAGGAGGGATTTGAGCCGATGCTGAAGTGCTGCTTTGCTTGGTGTCAGAGAAGAGTCTCCAGAATACCAGTCCTGGCTATCTGCATGGTCAATATGGTGTTGGCAGGATCCCCAGCAGCAACATGTCCTCCTCTCAGCTCAGCCGCAGCCAAAAAACCATGGAGTCCCGNCCTGGAAACCCAATGGAGATGGGGAAATACCAGGGAGTGGTGCTGTAGAGAGAGAGACTGAGACAGAGAGAGAGGGGGGGCAGGCTGGGGTCAGGAGAAAGGAAAGCAGGGTAGGTTTTCCAGCCAAACCAGAGGCTCGTAGTGCAGGAGGGATTTGAGCCGATGCTGAAGTGCTGCTTTGCTTGGTGTCAGAGAAGAGTCTCCAGAATACCAGTCCTGGCTATCTGCATGGTCAATATGGTGTTGGCAGGATCCCCAGCAGCAACATGTCCTCCTCTCAGCTCAGCCGCAGCCAAAAAACCATGGAGTCCCGGCTGGGCAACCTGTTTATACCCTCCGTCCAGTCTTGGCATTCCTTGCATCTCATGCATGCGTGTATGTCTCATTCTCACCCCTCTTCCCACCCCGGGAAGGTGTAGGATTTTAGTCTATTGATCCATCATTGTTTCTGTCTACTTCTGGTTTGGTCCGGCGGGAAGCTTTCTTTGTCTCCGCCATGTACTCTGACCAAGATGGTGGCTGCCTCCCCCCAACCCCCAACTGGGACTCCCTGGCCATCCCAGCAGCCCCTCGCGGCAGCAGTGGCTCAAAGGGCCGCTGCTGTGAGCAACGGGGCTACCACGGGACACCTTCTGCAGGGAAACTGCTGGGCTCCGGGCTTGAGCGGGCCGGGCGGCTGGGGCTGCACTGTGCACCCCTCCCCCACAAGCCAGGGGGCTGAGCTGTGCCCTTGCCAGGGTCTCGGAGGGCCAGGGGGATCAAGGCTTCCCCCTGCTGTGGCCCTGCCTCCATCCTGCTGTAAACAAAAAAAAAGAAAGTTTTACCAGTGCAAAACAAACCATAACATCAATATATTTGATCTTCATGAAATAACAGAATAAAAGCAATAAAAATGAGTATCGTCAAAGCCTAGAAGTAGGTCTAAATATGCATATTGTACAAAAGATAAATTCTATTTACTTAAAAGTAAGTTAGTCTTCTCCACTTTCAGATAATAATAAGAATTCTACTTGAGAAGTGGAAGAAATTAGAATTCAAAAGACGTCTATTTCTGGAGTTTAAGCACAGTCATTTTGTCTGATCATGTCTTATGCTCATTCTCTTTGACTTTATGAATTTTGCACTGAGAAGGAAAAAATGACAAAGGTTCAAAATGTTTCAGAACAGTGATGCTGAAACTGTCATTCATAGTTTTCTTTCTTAAAACAATCCCATTCAAAAATTCGGGCTTTATTGGAAACATGTGGGATTGAAGTTTTCATCATTAAATTTTAATGATAATCTTCAACAATTTTGGTACACCTTTATTTTGACAGGGATGACAAAATATATGTTAATTAAGTGCACTTTTTAGAAAGTACTATGCAAATTTTAATGCACATTTTCTTATCCCTGATTTTTACTTTAGTTGCAGAATATCAGCATTTGGGATGATTTACATTTATTTCATTCCGCAATAGTGTAGGACATAGAATTTTGAATACATATTTTGAATATAGAATATAGATTTTGAATGAAGGTTGACCATCACTTAAAATATAATGTGATTAGAATAATGTACACATTATTAGCAGTGCTAAAATCAAGCGCTGGTGTGATCACTCTTATTGAGAGGGAAGGCAACAATTGAGGATGCTGCCATTCCTTATTTATTTATTTATTTCTATGTTCGTATAACGAGTGATTGTAGTATAAAGAACTTGTGATTTACTTTTCACAGTGGGACTAACCATAGGAATAAATAACCTCAGTTATAAGTAGCCATACATACATTAAGCAATTTCTTCTGAAAAGATTTTTTTCTGAGCCAGCGCCATTCCTACCTAGCACCTAAAGAGTTAACACTCTCTCTGATTTATACAGTGAGATTGTCTTGCAATCTTTGCAGACACTTCAGACAGAGAGAATCACCTGTATTTTTGTCTGCAATCAGGTAACTAGTTTAATTGGGCAATGGCAGAGCCTTGCAGGATATCCTAATGAGCCTAATTGGTAGCAGAAATCTGACTCCTGGCAGAACAGAGATAGAAGCCAGACAAAGAGACAGATAAAGGCTGTGGAATAAAAGAAAGAAGATGGAAGGGCTCTGTCAGGGCTTGGTACTGGTATATACACTACGTGTTCTTTCTTTACTTAGTCGCTTTCACTATTTTGTTTACCAGCTGTGTGCCCATAGCATTATTGTCTATGTCTTTTCTGCTATTGGGTAGTCCGGTAGATTTTTTTTGCTTGTTGTGGCTTTTGTTCCAGAGTGATCTCAATATGTGGGGTGTTCGAGCTTGAAAGGCTGTCCAGTCTAATCACAAATCACCTTTTGCAATACTCAGTGAAAAAACAACAACAAAAAGTTTGATCAAACTGTGTTTCTGAGAGCAAGAATCTTCAGTGTACCTTGGACCGCCTCACTAAGAGGGTTCCTGTCGTCAGCTGTCATAGTTCTGTCGCTAAAATTCCTGGCAACAACTGAATTGTAATGAAGGTCTCCTGTGCTTTAGAATTTAAATGAAATGTTTAATAAAAGAAAGAAAACCTTCTACATATCCACCTTATGTTCTTAATGCATTCCTCCTGTTAAAAATAAATAAATAAAGAAATAAAAGATTATTTAATTTCTAATTTTCTACAGAGATTTCCCTGCAAAACTTCACTGAACTGTTTTCACGCTGATTTCCCCCTGTTCTGATAGAACCCAGTTGCTGTACAGCTCTTGTTGCTGTCCAGCTTCCTTAGCTTCCCAGACTGGCAGTGGTACTTGTTTCTGATAGTTTGAATCAGTGTTAAAGTGTCTGAGGCCAGCAGCAAGTAGTTTAGTGGGGACATCCTCGTCTGAGGAGAGTTTTGGCACTGTATCTTACCAAGATCTTTGCAGGTGAGATAATTAGTCCCTAATACTTGATGCTTCATTCGAATATAGAGTACTGAAAACATTAATAATGCAGTTTATCATTTGCTTTCTTTCACATGCCTGAAACTAATATTTCTCTTCTTAGTGTAGACCCTACCACTCTTATTTTCTTCAATGATACCTATGTGCATATCAAAAGAGTGCCGATTGTAAAATGATCAGTTTGCTGAACATGTCTGGTCTCCAAAGTAAGTTTTCAAGCTTGAACAGAGCCATGAATTGATTGAGGGGGAAAAGTAAAGGTTATGTATTTTTAGTATGTGTTGTGTTTTTTTCCTGCGCAGTATGTCACACTACCTAGGTGTAAATGCTGCCTCACACAGATGTGCTAATTGAATTCCTTCTATGTAACTGCTTTTTGGGGAGTGATGGGAGCTTAAAATGCTTTTTTTCTAATTACAGTTCTTTGTGTTGCAAACTGTGGAGGTATATGTATTTGAGCATATAATAACTGCAAACTTGTTGCGGAAACCCAGGGTATTTACACAGATTTTTTCCAAGTGCAGATAATCTATACATAGTCTTCTGCATCATCAGTTTATGAGGAATATCATCTTCTCATGCTTACAACTCTAATACAGCTCCTAGATTTAAAAAATTCAGTACCGAAAGCAATATATACAAAGGTTTCTGTAAGAGCAGCACTGGAAACAGAGAAGATGTATCTAAAACACATAGAAAGGGAGTGACAGCACCTGGTACTTCTGAGTATACGCTAAAGTAATTTCAGTTGTGAGAAGATCTGTACCATAGTATTTCTGAAATGGATCACCTGATCTGAAAGTCACTGAAATTCATTGTAATCTGCATGCAGGATGCCCCAGTTAGAAAGTTGAATTTCACCCTGCTCCTCTGATATCTCTTGCTACCTGAGTAAGCACAGTCCTTAGTACAGGATACCCTTTGAAATGTACACATGTTTTTGCATTTTTTAAATTTTCTTTTCCCTTAAAGAAGAAATGAAACATTAAAAGTGTAGGTTTAAGGGAGGTTTTTGCACAGATATTTTGATATGTCAAAGAAGGGTCACTTCTTCCCCATTTTAGTATGTCTCTACCATCACAGGATATGTTCAATTTCCTATGCAGATAGCCTGAAGTTTGAAATGAAAGTTGGGAAGAGACTAGAGGAAAACCAGGAATGTCTAGCTGACAACAATACAAACTGTCAGTGAGATGTCAGTGAGACATAGAGCAGGGGATGCCCTAGGGAAAAAATTTGCCACAGTGATCAGTAACTGATTTTAGTACAGTATTATGGCATGGAATGGGAATGAGATTATCTTTATTCACTTCTCAGAGCTGACATTGATGATAAACTGTTACATCTACCAGGCCTTTACCTCATGTCAGTGAAATTGAACCAAGAATAATTGGGAGTGGGATGAAGAAGTACATAATCATTTATTGTTCTTAGTCACATTTACTTATTATTCTGGAACTAGAAGTGATGTCATAGAAGAAACAGGCTTCACATATAACGGTACTGGAAGAAAGGTTGCTGCTTTTGTATAGCTAAACAAATGGTAGTATACATTTTAATATTCCACTATAATTCTTCTAGTATACCAAATACTAACTGTTTGGTGTGTCTTCTAAGCTCAGGAAGTCTTTCCCTCTTCATCCTTTGCCATCATTATACTAGTGCAATAAATTAAGACACGTGGACAATCTAAACTTCCTCTCCTTCTCTGATTAGCTTTGGCTCTTGGTTTTCACAAGCTTCACATTTAGACCCAGGCTGAGAACCTGAAGGTTTTATAAAAACAAGTGCTTGCTTTCATGGTGGAGCTCGGTACAGAACAGGCATTTCTGACAAGAAACACCGGTATACTGGTTTGAACTGCACAACTCTGTGTATGCAGATACTGAAACATCACACTAAACCTCATGTTCATAGCTGTCAGCATCACATTGATATCCATCTTCTTGAATTGTTGGGGGAAGATCTTTTTGGTCTTTAAGTTACCTATGTGGGCAAAAGAGAGTTGTCTTCTACTGTGATCCCAAATTAGTCTCTTTCTGTCCTTGCACACTTTTGATTTGAAGAACGTGCTGTCCAAGATGCCTGAAGGGCAGGCGTTCAAAAGTGACATGCTCACGGGCACAGGACAGTGGTCAAGTGAACATGAGAGCCAACACTTCCTGCACTGCTGAGGGAGGATCTTGATTGAGATAAGATGTGGAGTAAATCCATGTTGTATGTAGGGTACAGAGTTTGAAGCAGACCCTTTGGTCTCTAATTCCTATTTTATTTTTCAGAAAGAGCAAGCTGGCTTATTTATTTTGGATCCCAGCAGCCAACTTTTGTGGGGTAACTGGAGAACAGGAGGCATGCAAGATGTCAGGGAGTGAATCAACTTCTCATAATTACCAAAATGTGTAAGGATAAGAAAGTAAACACAGGTGTCATTTGATAAGCAGGACCATCCTTTCATTGGTAGTTAGCTGGATCAAGAAGACGCTTTTCATGCTGTTTTTACAATGGCTGAAAGTAAGTGGTAGATATTCATAGGGGTTCATCTTAGGTCAGACTGTTCACAACCGGTCTGGAAAGGGAAATGGAGAATGAAGTTTGCTGATGATGCTAAATTTGTGGAAAATATTAGGTAAGGAATATGAATCAAGAACATGGCATATTTTGTGAAACTGACTGATGATAAAAGGGCAAGCGAGATTCACTTTTGACAAATGAAGAGTAGTGCTGGTTGAAAAAACAATCCAGCTCTACACATACTGAAGATCTTTAAATCAGTTATTAACATTCAGGAAAGAGATTTTGGAGTCATTATATAATCACACCCTGACTATCAGCTCAATGTTTAGTGATGGTCAGAAAAGTAAACAGAGTTTTGGGAACTGGGAAAAGAATTGAGAAGAAAGCATAAAATATCATTATGCCGATGTATAAATCCATGTTGTCCTTACATCTTGAATGCTATTTGCAGATCTGTTTATAATAATAAAATATTAGAAATGGAAAAGGTACAGGAAAGAGTAAAAATTATGATAAATGGAGGGAAATGGTTTCTGAAGAAGAAAAAGTGGAACAGATTTGAATGCTTTGGACTGGATAAGAAATGGATAATGAACACCATGGTGATGTGTGAATAGCAGAATAGTTATTCATTCTCAGAATACAGAAACAAGGCAGAGACAAATGAAATTTTAAGGAGACTTAAGTCAAAGAGTAAGGAATAGGTAATTATTTTTTCCCCACAGGAGGTGTTATTTAATGGTACAAGTTTTTGCAATGGAATAATACATATGATAAAAGTTTAGATGAGTTAAAGATTAGTTACTGAAATCTATGGAAGAAACCTTCATTAAATGCTTATGAACACAAAGACAAAATCTGTGACTCAAAGTCTTCAAGTCGCACATTATTATCTCAGAGGAAATGTAGGGATACAGTGTCATAGAATGTCTGCCCTTTTTTCTTTATGTCCCCCTCAGATATACTCTCTCAGAGACAGGATATGTTGGTAGGTGGACCTGTTTCTGACCCAATACAGCTGTACTCAATGTTAAGGTTTAATCACCCAAATCTGTATCTCACAACAGAGAACAGTGTAACCACTGATTAAACCTGTTTTCAGAGCAGAATTCGGGCTGAAGTAACCCAGTCTTTCAACAGAAGCTAACCATTGGGCTCAAAAAGGACATAAAGTACTTTTATGATGTCTTAAGACTACAATGGATTTTGAATCTGCAGTAAAAATCACAGCTGTGCTTTCATGTGTAAAACTTCTCCTGTTAAGCACTACTCTCTCTTTTTTCTTTTGGTTTTTATTTTTTCTTTCTTTTTCTCATTTTTCCTTTAGCTTCAACCAAGACAAAGAAATGACACGTAGGATTACTTGGCAGTAGTTGTGTAAATACCAAACGTAAAGAAGAAATTCTTGTTATAAGGAGAAATTGATATATTTTACTGTTGCAGTTCAGTGAATATTGTATATAGAGTAGTGATAAGAAAAATATTTGCAAGTGGCAAAGGTCTAACCAGGGATATTCAGATATTTCTCTCTAAGCTCGGGAACCCATAGTTAGAGGGGATTTTGCTGTGATTATTTATTCTTTGCACCTGTCATATCATGTACTGGAACTGGGAAGACGACTTAATTTCTTTTCAGTTTAGGACTAGATAACAGTTTCAAAGAAGAAATAAGATGGAAAGTTCCCTCTTTGAGTCCAAAGATGAAGAAACTGGCCTCCAGGTATAAAGCAAAGATCTGGGTCAACTGAAAGAAACAAGGAGTACATGGTTTTCAGAAAGATTTAAGAGCCACTGAATCTGTACAACCTTTGCTGATGGATATTTCACTTTCTAGTGTCAATTTTATCTTAAACAAGAATTTTATTTCCTTAAAAACTGAAGGGTCTTAAATTTCTTTCCAAACTCCCCCATTAGGGGAGAAACAACTTTTCATATGAGCAGATTGTGATAGGACAGAGGGGAACAGTTTTAAACAAAAAAGAAAAGAGATTTAGATTAGGTTTTAGGAAGAAAATCTTTACTCAGAGACTGGTGAGGCACTGAAACAGGCTGCCCAGTGAAGCTGTGGATGCTCCATGCTTGGCAGTGTTCAAAGCCGGGTTGGATGAGGCCCCGAACCACTTGATCTAGTGAATGGCATCCCTGTCCATGGCAGGATGATTGGAGCTAGGTGATCTTTAAGGTCCCTTCCAGCCCAAACCAGTCTATGATTCCATGACAGCAGAGAAGCTATTTACATGTGTAACTGCATCGTCACCGTAGACATCCTCCTGGACTCAGGTCGGTGGCAACACACTCTTTGTGATGTCTGCTGCCTCTCATTCCCTGAAGTTTTACCTTAATCCCTTAGTACCTTAATCCCACCCTTCATGCTGTTTCTGTGATACAGAAAATGCTTTTGGGAATATGAAGGAGCTCTATCTGAATGTGCTTACCAAACAGCTTTTAACTGTGTAGTCAGTTTTCATACAGGCTAAACTTCAACCTGGAATGTGGATTTGTCACACAAGGCTGCCTGCATCAATAGTGCAATAGTTTCCTACATGATCCTTCAGGGATTGAAACAGAATGACTAGGAAATCTTCATGCACAGGAACCAATGTACCTACAGAGTTCCTAATGGCCTTTGAAGGTCTTGTCTTAAGCAACTGTGGGGAGGTAACGTATACCAAGATATTTTTCTGGAGTTAAAGTGAGTTAAGCACTCCATGGTAACACAGCTAGATTCACAGAAGATGGAAGAATTTGTTGAAAGACATAATATATGCTTCCCGCCAGCCCCCCACCTCAAAATACGGAAATACAGTATTCACCTCTTTTCTTTTCTTTCAAGTACATTTAGGTAACGTGCAAAACTTTGGTGGACATTTCTATAAAAAATTTTGAAAGAAAATTAAACACTTCCACAGTGTCATTAACTTTCTTCTTTTCAGTGTTACATGTGCAAACCAACGTAGTATCACAAAATGCTCCAAAAGTGTATTTTTAATTAAAATATGTACTTCACTACTAGGGATTATAAGTGTAAATTTAACAAATACAGTTAGAATTAAAGCATAAGATTTCAGTATGATTCCTGAATTTTCCCATAAAACTTCAGAGAGTCTTTTTTAAAATGACAACAAATCAACCATAACCCAGCAGAATGTATTAACTTCAAGATGTTGAAATTAAGATTTGTGTTGGGGAATCAGCAGAGAATAAAGCTACAGTATTTGAGGCATTCTATTAAGGTATATCAGGTATTGAATTTTGTTGAATTTTAGTCTCCAAATGCATTTTGTCAATTTGAACTGTTTTAACGCTTAAAAGTTCAGCCATAGCTAAGCTTAAGTCATTTAAATGAAATAAAAGTTATTGAATATATACTATGAACTTTGATAAGAAATATTTGTAATACTGTTAAACAGATAAACTTTAAATATAATACACTAGGCAGATGAGACTCTAACTTTTCAAAATGAAATATAATTGAAGGATTTTTTTCATCAGCTGATCTTATGTCCCTGTCCCTCTCCCAGCTCTTAAATAATATGTCATTAAGATTAACAGAAATAAGACTGTTCTTCGGTATGATTAAATCTATTTTTGTAACCGAAATCCTAAAGAACTATTTCACATCTTGGAACCAAAGCTTCTTTGTTTTAATTCTGCTTTTAGATAGAAATCTCTCTTCTACAAAGTTACTTCAAAAAGATAGGGCAAAAAAGTCCATTCTTACACTTGAGGAGGTTCCCCATGATTTTTCTGCCAGTGCTTTATTTCCAATGTGCTGCAGAATAAATAGTAAGTAAAAATATGCTTTTCCTATGAAGTTTTGAATTTTCCCTTTTATCAATACCACCTTATTATTTTTTCCAAATTTTTCCTTTGCCCCTCATGTCAGCTTTAGAATAAGACAGAAGAGAAATAATTTGTCTGCCAATTCTTACAACTTTGAATTGCTCATGTATTTATTCAGCTAATTGGCTTTTAAATCTGAAGATCTTAGATGATGGTACTGGTTTTCTGTTTGTTTATTTTGAATTTTTAGTTTTTGGCGGGTGGGGAGGGTTGTTTGTGAGCTTTTTGTGTTAGCAATGCAGCCTGAACAGCAACAACAACAAAGTGCACAGTCATCCAGAACAGACAGCTACGTAACACAAACACACACTGAAAGTGAGAAAAATGTGGAAATACGTGAAGAGAAAATGCCTGTTGAGGCATCGGCTGAGAGATAGAAGCATGCATCCTATATTGATCTTGTCTCCTCTACTTCAAGATATGCTTGTGTCAGAGGGGAATAAAAGTCAAGTTGCTATCATGCTTGACAATGTATTGCTGCTTCATCTTTTGTAAGTAGATTCTATAATAAATAACCTGTAGAAATATGAGCCAAAGATTTTCCTGTTACATGCACTAATTTACTGACTGGATAAAGTTACATATCTTCCAACTTAATATAATCATGCTTCATTATGTTCCTTCTCATCACAGAATCACAGAATTAACTAGGTTGGAAAAGATGCTTGAGATCATCATGTCCAACCTGTGACCTAACACCACCTCATCAGCTAAACCACGGCACTAAGTGCCACATTCAGCCTTTTTTTAAACACTTCCAGGGACGGTGATTCTACCACCTCCCTGGGCAGCCCATTCCAATGGCAAATCACTCCTGAAGGATTTTTTCCTAACATGTAGCCTAAACTTCCCCTGATGCAGCTTAAGTCTGTGCCTTCTCGTTTCGTCCCTGGTTGCCTGGGAGAAGAAATATACCCCCACCTGGTTACAACCTCCTTTCGGGGAGATATAGAGAGTGATAAATTCTCCCCTGAGCCTCCTCTTCTCCAGGCTAAACAACCTCAGCTCCCTTAGCCACTCCTTATAGGACTTATGCTCCAGACCCTTCACCAGCCTTGTTGCTCTTCTGTGGACACGTTCAAGCATCTCAACGTCTTCCTTAAACTGAGGGAGCCAGAACTGGACACAGCACTCAAGGTGCAACCTAACCAGTGCTGAGTACAGGAGAAGAGTAACTTCCATGGTCCTGCTGGCCACACTATTCCCGATACAGGCCAGGATGCCATTTGCCTTCGTGGCCCCCTGGGCACACTGCTGGCTCATGTTCAGTTTCCTGTCAATCAGTACCCCCAGGTCCCTGTCTGCCTGGTAGCTGTCCAGCCACTCTGTCCCCAGCCTGTAACGCTGTAGGGGGTTGTTGTAGCTAAAGTGTAGGACCTGGCTCTCGGACTTTTTAAATCTCATTTTGTTGGATTTATCCCATCTATCTTGTCTGTTAAGGTGCTTCTGCAGAGCCCTGCTACCACCTAACAGATCAACAGTTGCTCCCAACTTAGTGTCATCAGCAAACTTACTAATGGTGAACTCAATCCCCTCATCCAGATCATCAGTAAAGATATTAAACAGGACTGGGCCCAACACTGATCCCTGGGGGACACTGCTTGTGACTGGCCACCAACTGGATGCAGCACCATTCACCACCAGTCTCTAGGCCCGACCATCCATCCAGTTCTTAACCCAGCACAGAGCGCACCTGTCCAAGCTGTGGGCTGCCAGCTTTTCCAGGAGTTTGCTATGGGAGATTGTGCCAAAGACTGCTGAAGTCGAGGTAGACTACAGCCACAGCCTTCCCCTCATCCACCAGACGGGTCACCTGGTCATAAAATGAGATCAGGTTGGTCAAGCAGGACCTGCTCCTCCTGAATCCATGCTGGATTATGAGAGGACTTTCATTATTTTACTTATTTATATTTCAGCATGAAACAATTTTCTCTCTATTCTGGAACATGTTGTCCAGAGAGGTTGTGTCATCTCTGTCTTGGGAGATATTTGATACGAAGTCAAGTAATTCCTAAGCAAACTGGTCTAAATTCAGAGCAGACCCTGCTTTCAGCAGGTCATTGGACTAGAGATCTCTTGATACCCTTCCAACCTGGGTGATTCTGTGAATTGATATTGAGTCCTGGGTACTAAAATCTTACATTCCAAGCTTACCTATCCTATGTATGACAGGAACCCCCTAAAACTACTACACTGTGTTTTCTTTTCCAGTACTGTCCTTTAAATAAAACCTCTTACCAAACAAATCCCAAATACCCCAAAAAACAACCAAAAAAAAAGATCTTAAAAATGAGTGGAATAACAGTAGTACTTAGGCTGTTATTTGCTTCATGCTGCTAGTGTTGAGTCACTGTCTCCTTGTATTCCTGTCTGTCTGCACTTTAAGTGCCAAGTGTCCAAATTTGTAGCATACTGAGCAAACATGGATCCTTTTTCCAGTGTTAGTGCTCTTAGGCAGTTGTGTTTTAATCAAAAATAAATAGCAGCTGAAATGAAACGTCGTCAGTATAGCTGGAATAAATTCCTAATGCAGGATAACAGTTTATGTGCTTGAATTAGATTAAAAAGGATCACCAGGGATGTTGACAAAGTGCAATGCAGAAAGAAATGTTTTATCATGATACAAATAGTTCCATATGTATTAATTTGAAGTCCACTACAGCTGAGCTATTGTAAAGCTCAGCTTATGGTATAAGATTTTTTGAGGGAGTTTTGTAAAGAAAGGCAAAGCCTGCTAACAATTTACAGCAAGTAGTGAAATATACTTTGGAATTTTGTCTTTCAAATACTAAATCTTGCAGGTCCAGTATTATTTTCTTGTAGACTGTGAGAAGGATTCAGAGGGTGGATATAGACAAGTCAGCATAGGGCCTGTGAAGGTTACTTAAATTTCTCATATAAAGATTGTAATGTGTGGGCTCAGATTTGATCTCCCAGATGTAGAATCTATAATTGAAAGGCATGATTCCAGCTTTGGATATATCCATGTATGCTGCAGATGTGCTAGTGAATGCTGTGTCATCATTGCTGTAGAGTGGTGTTAAGTTAAAAAAAGAACAATGGTATAAATATAGTGTGAGAGTGGAGGAAATCAGTGCTGCTGTACAAAAAAAAACAGGTCACCAAAAACAGCTGTTGCAGCACATCTATGTGTATAAATATTTTGGTGGTGTTTGCTTGTCACCATAAATTTGTTTGTGGGTTGTTCTTACAAATATAAATTTTTCCACTGTTGGATCTTTGCCATCTATTAGCAGATGTAACAGTTCTAGAGGTCAGCATCTTTTTTTGGGTCAGAAATTATGGATGCAGAGTGGATTATTTTTACTGGTTTAATTTCCTTATTTACATATCTGTGACCTATTTTTCTGAACAGATGTGGTAACGGACTCTATATGGGCAAATGATTTTTAAATGGAAACCTCAGGTGACGCATTTTTGGCTTGCGCCAAGACAGAAGCACTTGCTAAACTAACTCAAGTAATAATGGAATATCCTGCTACTTTACTACACTCTTTAACACATTGCCTTCATAGTTCCCTTCTGGTCAAGTCTACTGGGCGGACTGGTTTGGGAAAAATAATGAACCTTTTCCTGATGGTCAGTGTAACAAGCTCTAAGTAAATATAGCACAGAAGGTGCAGACTGGAAAGAGAAGTTCTGTCTTCCAAAGTACCAAATAATGTTATTTTAAAAATAAGAAGATTTTTCTTTAAATGATGTGTAGTGGGACAAAATCTTAGTGTTGAATTCTTTCTGTTCTTTTTTGAACCTAATTTTCACACAGAAAGCATAGTTGCTGTTTTGTCTGCAACAGATAGTTTTTAGTTTTTTTTTCCCAAACTGTGTTTAAAATAGCTCTGTTATGTATTTTGATCACTGCATCACAGAAATTACCCAAAACTCTAAGTGACTTATGCTGATATAAATCAGAACTACCTCTGAATTACCTCTGCCACTTCATAATTATTGGATTTACTGCACAGAAATGTGATGATCTCCTGTCCTGCTGGGTAATATTACTCCATTGTATAGCTGAGTTTCCCCCTCTAGTCTAGTGATTAACTTTTGCCTTGTGGCTGGATGTTGTAAAGTGTTGTGTTTGGATAGCACTGACAAAGGTAGAAGGGAAGATAAATGAGCCTTCAAAGATATGAAATGCCAAAAGTTGATACTTTTGAGTTGGTACTATTATTGGGAATAAGGGTTCTTTGGAAGTTAACTGAGAAGGATAGTTCAGCAAAGATTTCTTGTTTTTCCCTTCAGTTTAACTTAAATTTTGTGGAATCTATTGACATACCAAAATATCATATATGGTATTGTTTGAATACTGTTTTGTACACTTTCTGTGTGTCTGCTCTGCCTTAAACATTAATAAAATCTAAATATTAAATTTCAATAGTAATCATATGACTTTGTCTGTGGTGGTAATCCTTTTTGCACACATTCATGAACTCTTTTGACCTTGATTATTTTCTTTATGGAAATAAAGAACCAATTATTTGTGTTTTTTGACTGGAATCCTATCATTTTGGATTTTTTGGTTCAATACCTGTGTTGGAGTTCTGTTGTACCACCAGACTAGATGTGATTTTCAAATTTTCCATTGCACTTGATTCCACAGTAAATCATCCCAAATAGCTGTGTTAGGCTGGACAATATCAGGTCTTTCTAGATTACTCTTGCTTTGAAGGTAACTATTTTTAGGTTAATAGTACAGGTAATGAATTTTTTTAGGTATCTGGGTAGGATTAGATTGTACCTTTGAAGAGATGAAGCTTGAATGGACTCAGCATCTTTAGAAGGAATGGGAAAGGTCTTTAGAAGGGATGAGAAAGAAAATTAAATTATATGTAATATGCTGATAGACTTTGATACAAATGATACATATGAATATCAATATGAATATGAATATACATATGACCTTGATACAAATGAAACATACAAATGTTTACTGATGATTAAGGCCTTGTTCTCACATTTAAGTGAGATTAGGTGACTCTTTCCCAAAATTGTTCCTTGTCAGAAAAATAAAAAAAAAAAGAAAAGTTTAAGAAGAATTTTTCCATGAACTTTTAGTTATTAAGTAAGGAAATTTGGAAATATTGTCAGTAAGATTACAACATGCCTTAATTATCAAGCCTATGGCATTTCACAGTTTTATGCAAGGGTGTTTGTGTTATCTGCATTTCATTTTCCCATTGTTACTACAGAAAATCTGAAAGCAAGCAAAAGTTAAAATGTAAATGCCATGGTCTTAGCTGTAATATTAAATGTTCCCCATGGTTTTACGATTACCCTTTACAGAATCTGTTGATGCATTTTGGCAAGCACAATATTAAAAATTTGCTTGGCAATATTCCCCATAGCAGAACCTGACAGACAGTAAGGTCAATAAAGTTTTAATCAACAAAGGAGAAAATACTCTTCTTCCAGATGGGTACCAGAGAGCAATACTTGCATGAAATATTTATGATTCACTTTAGAAACTCAGAGTCTGCAACATAAGTAAAGGTTGGTGATAATTTCTAAAGCAAAATGTGTTCATCTTTGGAATTTCTGACAATTAGATTGCTGTGAAATAAATGCTAGTCTTGTTACTGGAAGTACGCAATATAGTATTTGACAGAACATCAAGTTTATTATTTAACCCTCTTGTGTTCATAACATGCCATCACTTTTTAAGAAATCCCAATTGTTTATATTGTATGTGATGATTCTTTAGGTATTCCTGTCTTTTTAAACTATAGTTTTTGTTTGGATAATGAGAAACTATATATTTACTACAGGTAAAGACATCATACTGTCACTAAAATTTGTTGCAACTCAAGTTTGTTGTACTAGAATTGTACAAGCCACACAGTGGTAAAGAAGGTTTTGTTTGTTTCAGCGTGTGGACTGGACTCTGTGCTTGGGCAAGTAAAAAAATCTGTAATGAAGAGAATCCTTAATATAGGGAAATTTCCCCCCTGAGTCCTGATCCTGTTACCTCACCCATTCTTGGACTCAAACCTAGGGAGGAGGAAACCCAGGAAAACTTTGACATGGTGGATGGATGAATGGCTTACCTTACATATTCCCAAAGCAATGCACTAACTCTGCTTCCTAGTGTGACTTAAGTGGTCTGGTGCCAGGAACTGGAGTATTGGAATGGATTGCCTGATATTTCTCTATTCCCAGCAGAGAATAAAGTGAAAACCTGCCCAGTCCAAGCCAAATAAGACCACTGGCCCCAGCTGGATTCTGAATCTGCAAAAAGACTAACAGAAATATCAGGTTGTCTAGATATGCTAGTCACTCTTCTAAAGAAGATAACCAAGCAAAGTCTGAATGTATTCTGCATCCTTTTCTGCTACCATTTTAACACTTGTTAATTAACAATTAATGCAGCCATTAATTAACACCTACAGCAAGCTTCCTAGCCATCATACTGAGAGTTTGAAAGCACTGAAGCATGATTTGTGGGTTTGAGTTTATTATGAACTCTGAATAATTCATCTTGTTGTCAAGAAACTGCTGTTTTGTATAGAGAAACTTAAATTACAGGTGTACAATGAGTTGAATTATCAGCTACATTAACATATTTGAAATACAATATATATTACTCTAACTCTGTGACATTAAAAGTGACTGAAATATTTAATTAGGCATTTCTAGTTGTTTTGCTGTTATATTATTTCAGTGAATTTAGGAATATCACTCAACTTTTTAAGAAAGCACTGTTGATGAGTATGCATAATGTAAAAATAATATAGAATTACTTCTTTTGGAACAAATGAATACAAAATATTAACATAAAAATAATAGAAATTGTAACAACTTGTTAACTTTTCTGTTAACCATAACTGGACTATTACGCTTACAATCATAGAAGATTCATTGTCTAAATTCTCTATTAAAATAACTTTAAATTGGTATTAATTATGACAAACTTGTCTTTTCCGAATAAGAATGAATAAAATTTGTGCATCATTTGTATTAAACTATAGTTAATTTTAAAAATTCTTGGCAGGTGTTGAGTATTTTGCATAAAGTTCCCATTGTGTTGACACAAAAAGTTTTCCCTCTAATTGTTTCCTTTCTTTACCTTTGACTTAATTTTAAAATTCAGAAAGGAGTGGTTTTGGTGATGTGTTTTGCCCTGTTTTTCAAAACATTGAGATATATATTTAATGTGCTTTTAATGAGTATGTTATTACTCTGACATCCACTCTGTAATTCACCCTACAATGATTGGCATTATCACTGTATCCTATCATTCATTCGGAGCACATGCAAATTCACCTGAGTCTACTTAATTGCATTTTTTTCCTGTCAAGTCTTTAATTTTCTTACAGGGAATTTCAGATGATAAGTTTGGGGAAAGGCAGAATCTTAATCTTCTACCTAGTATGCATATTTATTGCTCTCTACTACTGGATGGAGTCCACACAGTATTTCAGTGTTTAGCTAGAAAAGAATAAACTTCTGTTTGGAGCTCTGTCAGCATAAGTTTCAAAACCAGGTAGATCTTATTTCTAACCATATCCACCTTATTCTGACTGGGATGTTTCTAGCATCTGTTATAAAACTGCACTGTGGCCACCAGAGCCTGATATAATTGCATATTCTGAGGCCTTAATTCTATCATGATCCTATAAAGAAAATTTGCTGTTCAATATTTCTTACAGCTCTACAATTCCTAAGTCTGCTATTTTCCTTCTTCCTAAAATGTGTTATTAGCGTTAATTTTTAATATGTAAGTTGCTCAACTCTGACAGTTCTGGCTGGTGCCATTACGTCTACTGGTTGTCAAAGGAAGAAGCCAGCTGTGTCTGTCTCTTAGCAGAGCTAGCCACTTTTTCTCTTCCAGTTGAGCTTATTTCATGTTATTAAGCTGTCTTACACGGCAAGAGTCCTTCATGAATCAGTGCTTTCTACTGTAAAAGCTTTGGTTGCAAATCAAAGGTAAACATGGCAATCAGCTCGTTCATAGCACATAGATTTGAAGAATTTGGTTGTAGTAATGGAGATGCTTAGGCATCTGCAGCTTTCCTACACAGTGAGATCCATGAAAATACATAGTTCCAGTTCACTGTCTTCTACAATGAACACACACTGAGCAAAGCAGATGTGTTTCGCATCACTCCATGAGATTTTTGCCCTTGCTATCTGAGTAACTGCATTCCTCTCTGCAACTTTGTCTCAATGAAAACTTAATTTGTTAAAACAATGACAACATCAGCTAACAGAGGAGGCTTGTCTCTGCGTGCGACTGAACCTTTACCAAAGTGAAAATCACACAGTAATAACACTTCACAGATGCTGAGATTGATACAAATTTAATCTATTGCCCAAGTTTTACTTCAAGATTTCTTTTCCAGAAAAAAATTATATGGGTTGAGCAGACAGTTCCACATAAATTAAATTTCCCCTAATACATTCCCATATTAACATTAGTTAATATTAACTAATTAACATTGACATTAGTTTGATGATTTAGGATTTTACTTTAAAAAAACCGTGAACTCTCTGTCAGCAGTTTTTTGCTTGCTAATCTGCTGTCTTCCCTCAGGTTATTTCTTTGTTTAAATTACTTAAAAGTAGCAGTGAAAAAGAAAAAGCTTAAATTGGGAAGAAATAATTTTTCTAATTTGTAGAAGTGTATGCAAAGGTACTATTGTTGTTGAAAAGCTACTACTAGCACGGCTTGTTTTGGTGCCTTGTTAGGTCCATTTTGACTAAATAGTTTTCCAAGCTATTACTTCCTCTAACAACAAATAAATTCGATTTTGGTTTTCTGTGTCAAATTTTGTTCATGCTGGAATTGCTGATCAAAGTTTGAGGGGTATCCTGCTCCTAAGTAACTGGTACATCGTTGCCATACTGACACACAGAGGACCTGAGCTACCTGTCAAAGGTATTTGCTCTTCTTTCCCTCTGGTAGTAAATCCATATCCCCATGCTTCTTAGGTCTTCTTTACCTATTAGAGGAATATTTACTTGAAATCAGAATGAAGTAATGAGCTATTGTGAGACATTTGCCATTTGGTGGCCCCTCAACTATCAAAATGTCTCATGATCCTGTCCAGGGAAAATATGAAGTACTATTAACCATACATGAGAGTAACTAAGAAATACAGGTTCAGAAGCAAAGACTCTGCACTTTACCTATGGAAAAAGGAAAATAAAACCCCAACAAATAATAAACAAACCCCCAAATCATTCCTCTGCTAAGTGAAAGCATTAGATGACTTTTAAAAATATTATCAATTACTTTTAAATTTCCTACTTAACATTTAATTATTTGACCATTTAATTTTTTACCACTTTAATTTGAAATCCTTAATGTTTAGTTTGTTATATATTTTATTTTTTCCATAGGTATTTTCCATAGGCATTGCATGCAACGAGTTGTCTGGTCTCTACAGCTTTTCAATGAGCCATACTAAGAAACTTGACTCCTCTGGTATAAAGTGAAGGAAAAAAAGTTTTGACAGGTTTAGATATGAAATGAATAGTGACTTTCCTCTGAAAATGTGTCAAATTAAAGCAGGTGGGGTGAGGAAAACAGCTACAATATGTCAACTTTAACAGGCTTTGATTTATTTTTAATGATGTAGTGCACCTTAGGAAGCCTGAAGATGTGCTCATTCACAGACCACATCTCATGGTGTGCTGTATTGTTCAGGTACTTCTTCTAAGGTGGGTCCAAGATGGGATCATGACCTAGAACTCCTGTAAATAGCAATTACCTCCTTGGAAAGAGAATGATTAAAGTTTAGTTGAATGTCAGCAAACTATTCACTCCTCTCTCTTCCTCTCTTCAGTAACTTATTTACACTTCCTAACTACATATCCTCCCAAAGTTTTTCTAATGCCAGCTCTCTTCATTATTTATTTATTTATCAGTTTATTTATTTATGGCATGTCACATAAGATAATGTGAAAAGATAAGATTTTAGCAAATTATCACATGACATAATAATACATCACATAACTAATAATTTCAGGTTCAAAATAAAAAACCCAAACAACAAACCAAGTGTGTTGAATAAACAATTTTAAATTCTTAATAATAATTGTTACAAGGAAAAAAAGAAAAAAAAAGTAGCCAAAATGTGATGAAGTCACAAAACTGGGTTCAGTATGAGAACAAAGATAATACAGCCAGGAAGATCATGGAATTGTTTTGGAAAAATGATTACAGAAAATGTCCTCTATCTCAATTTTATGAAAGAATTTGACACTAGAAATGTAAATTGGCCAAGAACCTTGCTAAAAGCCAGATTACATTTGTTTATATGCCAGGGAGAGAGTAAATAAGAAAAACATTCTTCAGTATCATCACAAAATGTCTTGATATTGATATTTTTATATGCTTTCATTAATGAACTCAGCATAAAACTTATAGAGGTATGGTGCAATTACAGTTATGAATAAATTAAAACTGAGCATTTCCAAACTCAAGACTATGTGCCTAAAGTAGGAAATATTATTTCAATTCTGAAGTGACAGATTAGAGGAAGACCTAGTTTACTTATTGACTTGATTGAGGAGTGATCAGAATATCCCCTGGAAAATATCTCCCTGGAGCCACGGTAAAGAGATGCACAGTGAGACAAAATCTCAGTTACAGTACAAATAAGTCTACTTTTTGTTTTTTTTTTTTTTTTTTTTT